>CM075860.1:33096134-33346134 GCA_037975125.1 Latrodectus hesperus | reverse complement strand
CTTGGCGAAAATTGGCGATTGTTTTCCACCAAGCGGGCATGTTTGAAAAACAAGACTGCATTCAGGATACAATAGGATGGATCACAAGTAAAATAATTGTATAAATCTTATAAGCTCTAAAAGGTAAAAATAAGAATTTTTAAGTGAAAACATATATATTTATCACCAAGCTCGATTTCACACATTTTTTAAAGTAAACTTAATGTTTTAATGTGTGGTCGAGTGTGTTCAAAACAAAATGGCGCCATAAACACATGCAATAAATCACAATCAATCCATTAAAAGAAATTCACAAATTTCGCAAATGCGTTTATACGTAAAATTACTATATGTTTGTTACAAAAACAACAATTGCATCTGGGAATCCATAAAAATGTGTATAGTAAAAAAATGAAAACATCGGCTCACCAAACTTTTCAAAACAAAAACAAGATTCAGAATGCCAAAAAATACTAAAGTTGCCAGAAATAAATCATCATCGCTAACAATATGTTGCCAAACTGTTGAAAAGGTACAACCTAAAGTATAGACCACTCCATCCGATTTCAAATTTATATAAAATAGATAACTATACTTTGAAGGTATATGTATTATATTAATATGTTTTTATTCTATATTCTTGTTATAATATTATCGTGAAAACTAATTTTTAAATAGTGTTTAAATGCAAACACTTAATGATCCAAGCTCTTTGTTGAATGTTTGTTAATGAGATGAACACCGAAACGTGATTATTTGCAACGGTTTGGAGACTCTTTGAATGAACATTGGCATTCAACAATCAACCAATAAGCAACCAACAAACCAAACGAAGATAAGTCAGATGAGTACCGAACAAATGTGAAAGTAAGAATTAATGATAATTAATATATCTCTTGATATTTCATTAATTATTTAAATATTTGTATTTGTTCAGGAAATATTTATGGATGTAAACAGCAATATCAATGAATCGTATGATTTTGATAGTTTTAAATGTTTCTACCTAGAGTTTATTGTTTAATGATTAAACTTGTTATTGAGTGATTAATAATTATTAATTTTTAATCATGGATGATATTTTAAAAGATGTACCTAAATAGAGAGAATGGGTTCTCATGTCTTGAGGAGAAATGTGATAAAAATTTAATATACTCAGGAATCTCAACAAATTAAAAAAAATACTTCGGAAAATTTTTGCTTCCAGCATAATAATAACAAAAAGAGTAATATTTACACTGAAAGAAATGACTGCTGAAAAGGCATTTCCGATCCAGCATCTTTATAAACTATTCTAGGGTGAAAAATTAATGTCTTCAAATAATTTCGATTTCTTGATTATGAGAATTTTTAAGATTAAAAGGCAAGAAAACTTCAGTATTTCCCTACATTGCATTTCTTTTCACGCGTTTATTTAAAATCAGAACTTACTCAATCGAAAATGTAAAAAATTTCCTTAAATTGTTGATAGTGAATAAATTTCGCGAAAAAAAGTCTTTTATTTTACTTTTATTGCATTTTTACTTTGATTTAGCTAATATGTTTTTCAGCAGGTATACGAAAGTAAAATTTTCTTATTTGCAAATTCATTTAATAAATAGAGAAAGACGCATAACTAAATGAAATAAATCATTAATATAGACGGAGTAATTTAATCTTTTGGATAGGAAATTGAACTTAATATGTGTCCATAATAAAGTTCCCATATTATATAGTATGATACCATATATTACAGTTTCTCATTTTAGTTTCTAAAATTGTTTAATTTTAAAACTCATTTCAAAATACAAGTGAGGAAGTTTTAATCTACTTTTAAATATAAATATTATAATTCTAATTGATGTATAGATTTTTCATAATTAAAAATGAACTAGAATATGCATATATGCACTAAAAAAGAAACAGGAGAAATAAGGACTCATTAATAAACTAATTAAGTATGACGCATTTAAAGAAGATTAGTCAATGGAACAATAAATTAATGTTTTTTTTTAATAATCTGGCCAAATTTTCAATTGAATCATAAATTAAATCATAATTTTAAATAAAATTTTTTATCAAATTTTAAAACTTCACTCGCAGTTCAAGCCAGAAAGCTTTCGCAGATGATTGATTATAATCAAAGATGCTTTCCTTATTTTCGGAGAAAAAATGCATTTTAGAAAAATGGTCTTTATCCTTGTTAAGGATATGGGCTGTTTTTACATAAATGTATAAAAAAGCGCTTTTGCAAGAGAGCATGAGAACTCAGCTGAAAACATGGAATGGGGTAGAAAATGTCTGAAATTTTCTTAAAGTTACCAAGTCAATAAACACTGCAATTGGAAACATATTTCTGACCCATGGGGCATTGGGAAAAGCGAAAACAAGTTTGCTGCATTGGCCCAAAATCATATTTTTTGAAATTCGAAATAGTAATTACTATTTAAACAAACGGTGGAAAAGTATAGCAAATAAAAATTTTAATAACGTAAACTTTTTTCCTGCAAGTACAATTTTTTCGATGACGTACAATATTTCAGTAGATATTGCGTCATATGCTTGCTTCACAAAAAAGAAAACTAGGATAATTTTCTGCTGATATCGAACCTGTGCTCTTTTATACTGAAAACCTGCAACAAAGGTCGCTTTTTTTATTTAAAAAGAATTATCCATTGATTTCAGGGTTGAAATCCTGAGTCCGATCCTTGACCATCTTGAATAATGGAGTTTTCCTTATTTGCAATCTATACTTAATAGTTTTCCTTCATACAAAGGAATTAATTGTTTAGTAAAGCTCTACACCAATCAGTGCTTTGGATGCTGCAAACTTCTCACAACGTCATAATGTTGTTAGATTATTTGCAATGTAAACTAAAAGTTAATTAACAGAATCCAATATTTCTTAACATTATTGTATTATTATTTATTTAAACAATATGCTTCTTTTTTATAAATCATAGCTTTGCATAGTAGAATTTGATATTTATTAAAAATACAGAATAAGTTTTCAAAATTTAAAGATTTAAAAAAAAAGAAAGTGAATATTTTTAAGTTTTACTTTGTGTGAAACGTATCAAAAGTACTTTACATTTAAAATCGCTTACAAGAAAGGTACGAATAGAATTGACAAAACAGGTTTGTAAGGCAATAAAAAAAAGAATGAAAAGCAGTTTTTCGTGCGAATAGTTTATTCGATGACCGTACATCGTGTTCCTTTAGCCCACATCATTTTTATGCTCCGTTCCTCGTCGAAAAGCAAACGATCTAGCAAAACGAAACTCTTTCTTCCAGAAAAAAAATTAAGAAGAAAGAAAATAGCAGAGGAAATTCAAGCTGATGCAAAAACACGGGACCAATACATAAAATCGTTTGCAGCGAAAGAAAGTATAGTTGGAAAAGAAAGCTATTTTCACAAGTAAAACACAGAAAAAGAAGTTTCTTAAACAAGTAGAATTGTCAAAAAAAATGTTAGGTTCAGTTGTATTTACATTTCATCCCCTACCCCTAGCTGGAAAAAAAATCGAACTCAACAAATCTTTTCTGACAGATAACACGGGTACGATCTCGTAACAGAATTCAGTACTTAAGAAAGTTGGGCGTGAATTTCCCTCAGTAGGGTCTCTCCCTTTTTGTCATAAAATGTGAAGGAACATAGCGATAAAATCGAACGAAATACATTTTCTAAAACTATTTTTTTGCTACCACCCTGCCGCTACCTCCCCTCCCCCTTCCTCGAAGCACAGCCCCTTCGTTGGATCGATTCTTCTGGGAATGAATAGGAATAGAAAAAAAAAGTAAATAACTAAAAATAGGAAACTCCTAGTTTGTCGTTAAAACTCACTCGCAGTGCTAGGAGCAAAATGCATGAATTTAGCCGTAAAATGTGAATTTTGAGGTAAATAAAATAAAAACAGGATAGATTCACGTGGAAGGAGTGTGTTCGAGGTAAAACACTTTAGGCTACGGGGGGGGTTGTATTTCATAAGCGATAAAATTTCAACAACCCTCCCTTGTATATATAGATATCGTAAAAGCGGTAAATGTGACAAGGATTTTCAATTTTCGTCCGGTTTTTCACCCGGAAGTCGTAGAAGCAACAACAGATTTCGCCTGCGAAGTCTCCTCAACTTCATTCGGGGAGGAAGTTGCCACCTGCGAAAAGAGATCAATGTCTATATTTTCAAATCAAAATAATTAATATTTCAATTAATTGTTTCATAATATATATTCTCTGATTTTGAAAAAGAAATAATTATGTTATAAATTTTTAATCTGACTTCAACACCTGACTCAACTGTAAGATATCGTGTTGACAAAGCCTGCACAAATTAAAAAATCAGTCAGGATTCAATGTATCCAAATTGTTGTGATAAGATGTTCAGAATAAACTCAGGTGTCAACCTCGTCGTTCAGACTTGGATTATGATGTCGCAGCAGGCTGATGTGCTTAGCGGCAACTGGCTTACAGAAATATATTTCCGATTGCATGTTTCAGTATCCTACCTGCCGACTTGGGCGCTCCGTGGCTGAGTGGTCTAAAGCATCACCGCTAATCGCTTGAGAGCGTAGGAGTGTGGGTTCGATTCCCACCGTGGCCCTGGGTGTTTTCTTCGTTATTCTTCTGTGGTTGTACATCTGTTATTGTGCTATTTGTCCTATTATCGACGAAGACTTACAAGCGGATCTCAAGAATCAAGCATACAAGTCTGAATATATGTAATGTAATAAAATAAATAAATAAATAAATAAACCTGCCGACTTCAATTTTCTAGTGTTTTACTATCTGTATTTCAGGTTTTTTCCTTTATAACATCTAAGTACGGCACACTACCTATGAAGATGGTTTGGTTTGATTTGTTTGTCGCTCAACGGTCATTTTTTGCACACGAGGGCTAATTAGATCGGGACTTACGGCTTAAAGTGGATTCCGAACCACTACAAACATCCATGCCCAAGGTGGGATTCGAACCCACGAACTGTTGAACCGAAGGCAAGAGCGCTAACCATTCGGCTGCCAACTCGGCACTACCTATGAAGAATTTTTCGGGGTACAATCAACGCGGTAGATATTAAAATGCTTAACAAGGAACCTCGAGTGTTTGCTAAAATATTTTTAAGGGTTCGCACTATAGTTTAATCATAACACAGAGTTCTTGTTAGGAGGTCCCAGGTTCGATCCCAGCTACTGCTGAAATAGAGGAGATGGATGTTGCATTTCTCTCTCAATGCTTGTCTGTTGGAGTGCTTCAGGCTTTCCCGGGTTTCTTCTTTAAACATGAATATGATGTATCCTCTCTCAAAAGTTCCACCTCGAAATAATTATATCGTTAGTTATTAAACTGCATTGCCACAGTTTCAAGCTCTTTTACTCTGTATATAAGAGTACAATGTTTAACACTTTTCTTGTTTCAAAAGTATTTAAGAATTTCTGACATTTTCTTATAATTGTTTCTAATCACGCTTGAGATTTTACAAAATTTAGGAAGATATTGTGCAAACACAATAAATAATCCAAACAATGCAGTTATTTAATGTTTCATGTTCACTTTTTACAAAAAAACAATTGCGAAACGTATCTTTTATAAAAATGAGAATATTCAATAACATATATTTTCTTTTGCTTGTGATGCATATAATATATAATTTATGCCTAAATATAATATTAAGTTCTACAATAAAAATTATTTGAAATTAAATTTCAATAACTATGTTAATAGTTATTTAAATTAAAATTCGTATAATATTATCGCTGCAGTTGAAGAATTCAAATGAAATTCAACTATTCAATTTCAGTGACAATATTACAGAGAATTTCAAATCATAAGCATTCATGTGCATGATCTAAATAGTAATGGAATGATAGCATAATGTGCATAGTTTTATAATTATAAACCAATAAAAACTTCCTTTTAAAATCATTTTATCTAAAAATCCATAAAATCATTCAAAAGCTTTATGGGACTCGCTATAAATATTTTCCTATGATTGAAAATTTCAATGTTTGCGGTTTCAAGTTGAATATTGTTCAGTATTGAGCAACACAGAATACATGCATTGCTTTTTTTTTAAATTACAGTAAACATATCAATCGTAAGGAACTCAGAAAGTTTTCAAGGTTTTCTCCTTAGCGATATAAAAAAGGAAATCTGTAGCTTTATCTAAATATAATACTTAAAAAATGCTAGAAAAACATCCTTAACATATTATATTAGAATATTGCTTAATTCTTGCTATTCTAAGGAATTAACAATAACGAATATGGTAAAATAAATTTTTATTAAATATTCCGTCCCTTTAGTGTTAGAAATATAGCTAAAATAGCTATGAACTAAGACCTTTATTTTTTACTAAACATTTTTTTTTCAAATTAGTTCTATCATTTTGCTTTCCCATCCGTGAGCCGAACTGTTAACTAAATGGTTATCAGTTTGATCTCTTCACTTCAACAGCTTTTGAATTCGATACTTACCTCTAGAATGAATGTTTGTCAATAGTCTGGAATCAATTTAATTTTTCAATGGCTAATAGAAATATTCATGTACGAAAAATAGCCATGACCAATCCATATGGCTAGATACGAATCATTTTTGTGTTTAAGATCATTGGTAAATTTCTTTCCATTAAATAGATAGATACTCAGTTTTTCCAAAAGTTCCAAATTATATTTTACTTAAAAACTGTTCTTATGGAACAAAATTGCAATCGCTTAAATATTTGTGTTCAATTAAGCACATAACTGTGATGAAATATTATTTATTAGTTTTCTTAAATTACTGTTTCTTATAAAATTGAAATTATTTAAATGCAATCATTTCAGTAAAAATCTTAATTAAATAACTTATTTCTCATTTATAAAATTATTATGAAAATATATTCAACCAATAATTTTAAACTATATAAGTTTAATTGTTGTTTGTTGACAGAATTTTAATAATCTATAAAAATTCCTATTTTAATATCGTTTGATCAACTTAATACAATATCTCTGTCATTGTAATTGATTTACTTAGATGCTTATTATAATACTCAGTTTTAAAAATGCTTATCTCAATTCATTAAAATATATTTACAATATTAAAAATAAAATTAGTCTCAATTAATAAGAATGATTTTATAAAAATTAATAATTAAAGAGAGTTATAGAAAAGCTGACTTTTCATAATCCATTTGTTTTTATTTTTTCTGCAAAGAGTATTTAAAGCCAATGAGAAGATAAAATAAAAGAGTAATTGTAAAATTATATTTTAATAATTTTATATTTATTTAATGTATTTATATTTTTTATTATATTATATATTATATAATCTATAAATATAATATATTTAATTATAAATAAATAAAAAAATAATTTAATAATATTATATAATAATAAAAATTATATATATATATATATATATATATATATATATATATATATATATATATATATATATATATATATATATATATATATATATATATATATATATATATATATATATATATTAACGTTATTTGCTGTTTATTTATCTATCTTCAGGACCTTGAAATGAGTGTGTTGATCAACTAATTGTCATTACAAAACAAATAAATGGATAAAAACAATATTGAAAATTATACTTTACCCAAAAATTATTAAATTTGTTCTCTTTTCTTCTGCGTTAGTATTAAATTAATTTTAACTGAGAAGTATTAAATTTGGGTTATAAATTTAACAGCTTATTGAGAATGGTATAAACATTTCTCTGCGGAAAATAAAAACTACAACATTTCCATGAACAGTAAAAAATGTTGATGTTCACTATTAAAATAATTAATACTAAACATTGTTTTTTTTAATTACACTGCGCTAAAATAAAAGGAAACGTTAAATCAATGCCTTTTTATCGAGTTGCTAATCATTTGTGGCTATTTGAACCACTTATTTCGTTCCTGACTTATTCCAGAATGGTATTTGCTGCTCATGGCATCAGAAATAATACAATAAATTAATATTAACTTTAACTACGATTTAAATTATTTAAAAGTGCTACTATAAAAGTTTTGAAATGGGAGATAGATTTTTTATTTTGAATATAAGCCAGAGAAGCAATATTTTAATGAAAGTTTCATCTCATTGCATCTGTCAAAATTCAACTCTAGTAATTCATTCTTAATTCCACTCTGTGCAAATATTCAACAAACAAATAAAAAAGATAAAAATAATTCACAATTGTGAAAAAAATGAAATATATAGAAGTAGATATGTATGAATCATTAAAATAAAACAATATAGTTATATTTTTATGGGTCATTCAAAGTTTTATCCTTTATAGTTTATAGTTAGAAAACAATAGTTTTTCAGGAAATTTTAGTACTAAAAATGCTGTTTAAATAATTACTTCTACATATTATATACATTACTACATAGTATATACATTATTATAAATAATTAACCTAAAATTTATGAATTCCCTAATCTTTGCAGAAACTCAGAAACTATTTTTTGTGGGTTTAAGGGCATCAATAATCTTACACTTAAACAGTAATTTAACTTTTTTTCAATACTTTTCTCAACCAAATTAAAATTTTCACAAGAAATTCAAGAATCTTGGTGCCTTATATTTGTTTGTGTTATACCCTATTATGAGTGCTTTTTCCTCAATATTTGAAATTTTTATTTTAAATTTGTTTGGGTTCACTATGGTTATTGATAATATGATTCAAAACTAAGGATTTCAATCTGAGTTCATTTGAGAGGACGCAGCAATGTCATGGTTCCATTTTCAGTTCGAATGTATTCTAGTGTGGGTGCTCGAGAATGTTCCAGTTTTTCTTCCTTTGACACAGGAAAGCATAACCCTCTATTTTTCCAGTTGAATAAATGAATGATGTACTTGTAAGTTTCTCTTTTGGCAAAAGTTCCCTGAATTACAAACCTTTTGTCCCGAAAACAACATTTAAACAACTGAGCTTACAATATACAAGAGCTGTTAGACCATCAACAATTCTGCTTCAGATTTAAATGTAAATCACAAGACAGATTTTCTGAAAACTATATGGCAGCTTTCAGCAAATCTTTATCAAAAAATTTGACATTTATTCGGCGAATTTATTATTGTTTTAAATAGTAGGATTTAATTCACTAAAACATCTATGAAAAACAATCCAAACTATACCAACACCGTACATTTTAAATCATCCGAAACATTCTAAAAATCGCAACTTCCCCTTCGTTTGGCTTGATGGATAGCACTCCTTCATGCAGCCAAACAGTCTTCGAACACCAACTTGGCGATAAATTATATCCGGAATCAATCTAAAAAAACATTGAAGTTTTGAAAGAAAAGCCTTACAGGTATATTTTTGACAATTCCTTACTGTCCAATCGCTTTTTTCCCTTTAACTGCTAAGACACATTGCGAAAGTAAGTGAAAAAATATTGCCAACAAAAAAAGAAAAGAAATAAGTTTTTATGAAACAGAGAGACATTTTTCTCTTGCATCCTCCGCAAACGATGCTCCTTTTTAGCTAGATAAGTGCCTTTGTTTTCCCCAATAACGCGGAGAATGTACCATGCCAGTAGCTGTGACAGATATCATAAAAATCTCGACTTTCTGCCTTTTGTAGGGAAAAACGGGATAAAGAAGGGGAAAGATATTAAATTTTTCCCGATTCTGGCGCGAGTGCCACAAATCATTGTGTAACAGAAAGCCAAAAATCACTTGAAGGCAGTCGCGAGAATTGTTCTTTGGCGATATTTTCGATATTCAACGAAGCTGAAATGCTACAGAACGGGTTATTCATTTTGGGGATTATTGTGATGCCTTATTTGAGATTCTGGAAGCAAAAGAAAAGTTGTCATTTAGGGTGAGGGGCAGCATTATAAACTCAGATTAGCGAAAAACAATAAGAAAATTCTCAGCACTTGTACAAAATGTGACTTGTTTTATTTCCAGCATTTATAGAAAGTAGAGTGATTTTATGAGATATTTTGTATATTATTCCTCTTTTAAAAATTTAATATTTCAATCAAAATTATATTAAATATTTTCAATTTCCTCTTTTGTTGGATTGATTTGCCAGAAAGCAATATTTTATTTTTCTCTTAATATTTCCCGTTGCCATTTTGCAAATAACAAATTTTGTTTTGAGATATACAATGGACAAGACCTAAATATAAAATAAATGAAATTCAATGTTTATATATATATATTTATTTATCTATCATATATAAAAGCTGGATTGATAGAAATATTAATATAATTAATTAACATCCATAATATAAAGTCTCTGAAATATTTTAGATACAACTGGTTTCAAAGTTATCACAAAATTTTATGTATGTTCAAAGTAGTCACCTCCAGCATCAATGCACTTTTGTAGACGAATTTACCACAGATTAAATGCCTCAAGCCATTCATTCTTCTGAATGATGAAAAAATTCATTTATAGCCTATCAATTTCTTCAACTTCTGAATGAAAACGACGTCCACGTAAGTTCTTTTTTAAAGATTAAAGAATAACCAAAAATCACCTACTTAGATCAATTGAATACGGCGGATGTTCAATCACTTTAATTTGTTTTTGTTTAGAAAACTCAACTGTTAATCGGCTGTATGTGAAGATGCATTGTCGCATGGTGAAGCATTAGTTCCCTAACATTCAGTTCTTGAAGAATTTCTGAAGACATTTAGTGGTATACCAGTTTGCTGTTACTGTCTTCTGTCCTTCCAACTTGATTGCTGACCAATCCCGTACTTCTGAAGAAAACGGCATATCACTTTACAGTGTACGTTGTTTTTTCACCAATGTCGGCGTGGGATCATCTTCAAGACCCATACCTTTCTTGACGCATGGTGGAACGTCAAAAACGGTATGTACGTTTCCTCACCTGTTACAAATTTTAGAAATGATGCGGTGTCACCATGTTCAACAGCATATTAAGACTTTCTTTACTGATTGACACGCACTCCTCTTTTTGATCTCAGTTAGATTATATGGGGAATAACGGCAAACTACTTTTTTCATATGTAATTCTTCATGAATGATTTTGTGTGCAGCTGCGGATCCAATGTTAAGTTCCTTCTGTATCATTTGATAGGTACAGCGATTATCATCCATTAACATTTTTCATTAGCCCAGACACGTGTCGGGATTACTGCCGACGGCGGCCTTCCTGTGTGTTCTTCATCCTGAAGAAGATTACCGACCTCTTCTAAATTTATACAAACCTGTCTGAATACAGAAGCACGAGCTGGAGATTCTATAATCGCTAATTGCAACCGTTGAATGCATTCATCTTGATTTAATCCTGCTTTAAGAGAATACGTAGAAAATCATAGCTGCGAAAATGTGTTCTCGCATCAACTCCATTTTCTCTTCTGCTTAAAGTTTATTCCACGCTAAACAAGTTAGATAAAATCAGTAAAAAATCGTGTTCTGTGTTCAAATACTTTGTACTTTAAAATTAAACCGTTATTTTTATTTTGTAAATTCGCGTCTGCGCGTATCTCAAAAATTTCAGAGTAACCCTCGAATTATTTTATACGCACACTTGATTTCAAAACAAAAACATTATATTTTGTTATGGCTTGAAAATATACAGATGTAAAATTCCCGGGAATTTTTTGGAACAAGGGAATTTACCCTGGAGTTTTGGGGAATACTGAGAGTTGTAAGGGAAAAAACTCAACCAATGATATTTTCTTTAATGGATTGTTTTGACTTACATATATGAAGCGAAGTGAAGTAAACTTTGTAACTGTGATGCAAAAAGTATCTCTTTTGTTTCCTAGCGCAAAAATTAATTAATGATGTTTCATTTTTCTAAACACAAAATATTAATTATAATAACAAAAACTATGAATTAGTAGATAAATATTCAAATTTATTTCTCAGGGCTGTAAGAATAAATGTGGACAATTATGTTTCTTTTGTTAAAAATTCACACTCTGAAAGAAAGAAAAAACTATTTTCTCAAATATTAATTTTTAAAGGTATTCGAAATTGTTCATTAACGTTAAATTATTTCCTTTTCATGGAAAATTAACTTCCTTAATTTATTAATAAGGTGAAAGTATATTTTCAATACTTTAAATTATTGAAAAATATTTAAATAGAAATAGTAAGGCTCTTTTTTCGAAACTTATGTTCGAAAAAGTTACAAAACATTCGATATTTCAAATCACTTTCTAAAACTTATTTACTTGTTTTAATAAATGTTTGATAGAAAAGAACTACAGTTTATTTTTTATTTTATCTAAAAATCTAAAACTTTTAAAAATTTCCAAAAGCTAAAAATTTTTGACAGTTTTCAAATTCTGATGGGAATAAACTGGATTTACTCCCAGGAAAAACCCGGTATTTTCATCTTTATAACACTACCTGAAGCTTCAAAATTTTTATTATCTGGGCTAATTCTTGTATTTTAAATTCAAATGTCGATTCATCATAGACTGAAAATATAAAATTGGTGCCAATATTCATCAAGATTCGCTTTTCTGAGAGACTTTCTAAAACTTTTGAGGTATGCCTGAGTTTTAAAGTTATATTAAGAAGCAATTAGGAGTCTTCAAACAATTTAATCCATCTTCAGAGCTCTTCTCCTCAAGTGAATTTCCTAGATCCTCAAGTCTTGAAATGGATGAAAAAAGTGTATGGCCTCGTCAATTTTCCTTTTATGAATGTAGAGGGCGTTCATGAAAGTTTGTTTTAGTTTAGAAATAGCCAAAAGTCACACATTCTTCGTAAAGAAGCTGGATATTTTATCATTTGAGGTGTTTTTACCTCAAAGTTCTTCACCAAGATCCTGCAGACTTTTGGCTATTTCTAAACTAATGATTCAGAGCTGAGATCGACTACTCAGCTGGAAATTGAGAAGTAAAAAAATAGAAAATAAATAGTCTACAGGTTTAGTATTTGTATGGTAAGAAAAAAGTTTAAAACTCTAGGCAATAGATGCCACTGGGACTTAGTTGGAAGCATGCAAATGAGGCAGAGGATCGCACATATTGATGCTCCTGATCCAGTTCTCCGTTGCATCCCATGTCAGCGATCGAGGATGCTGAGTGGGAGAGAAGAAGCACTGTTGGTGAACAGGAACCTGAAGTCAGCGACTGCTTGAATCCCGACTTCCGAAAAATAAGGAAAGTTGGAAACGTCTTTGACAGCTGTAGACTTGTTCAGCGATTGAAAGAAATTGAAAATCTGGAGGTTCGCGTAAAGCACAGAGAACAAAAGTCTAAGGTGACATCATTTTCCACGTTTCTTCTTTCAATTATGTACGAAGCGCCATCTATCGGTAGTTTATTTAATTATTTTTGTTTTATGAATAATTTGAGTTATATTAATTTCAAATAATTCATAAGACAGGTAACAAATTTTATTTCAAAATTATGACTTATATTTTTTAAGTTTTTTTTTAAATTAAATCTCACGACTTATCGATGCCTAATCCTGCAATTGTTTTTATTTTAGTTATTTTTCAAAGTTCCCTTAAATTTGTCTGTATAAGTTTTAAAGGAAAAGTAATTTCAAATCTTTTTACAAACTTTTTGATCACCCAGTATTATTAAATTAACATATTAATAGATAAATAAATTGGAGCGATGTTTTTATACAGTATAATATCGATTTATAATCCTACTAAAATATTAATTGATATAAAAGTATTTAAAAACTTGTAAGTTGGATTGAATAAGCAAAATCAATATTGAATCTCTTCATACTGAGAGAAATATGAAATTCTTTCTGACCCCATTTTATTTCATGCTTCAACTACAATGCAAACACTGAGCAAAGAGGAACCTGCAGAGCAAAATCGGGAATACCAAAAAATTGTCCTGGAAATTTAAAATGCTAGAAGATCATCCCGGAGACTGGAAACTATGATGATGTGTTATATGCACATTTTCTTATGCTTCGCACTTTTTTTTTCTTTCCTTTACCCCTCTCAGCGGATTGAACAGAAGGTTATTTTTTTACCTCTGTACTTCCTCTAGCCGCACTCTTCCATTTTTAAAAGCTTAAAACTTCAAACCGAGTTGAAAATAAAGGAGAAAGCAAAAAAAAGAAGAAGAAGAGAGCGGGAACAAAATTTTCTGAACCGGATAAAAATAAAAGCGAGTAAGTGGCTGCCTTGAAAGGCTCTCGAGCAAAATTTCAAGTCTTCACTCTTAGCTTCAATCGTATTCAGAAAGCACTTTGGCGCTACGAGCTTAGAAACGAGGGGAAAAAAAGTCGTGGCCAACACAAAAATTCAAATAAACGTGATTTGATTTTAAAATGTTCTGGCGCGAAAATACTCCCATCCGAATTTTCTTTATGCATTTTATTTTTATGTCGTGCACTGAGTTTGCCGTAATGCATCCAGTGTTCGAACGGCATCTGAAATACGGGGGCTTCCATTCTCTACCTTTGCATTTATTACCTTCTGAGACAAAGGCAAGAATATTTTGGAGGAACAAGAAAACTTTCTCCTGTTTTAAGTTCTCGGCTGCGTAATTTTTTAGGCAGTTCAGCTATGTCTCGTTCATATCTTCGCAAATCGGTTTGTAATAAAAACGAAATCAATTGTATAAATTCCAAAACATGTTCAGGCAAGTTTTGTAAATGATATTTTAATGATACACTACTGTTATGGTTATTTAGCCATCTTTTTCCATTGCCATCAGTGAGGGTATTTCACAGTTAGTAACAGGTATTCAAACGTCACAATATGAGTACTTATAATCAGATATACCCGTTCAAGCCCTCAAATAAGAAGATGTGCATGCTGAAAGCAGAAACGCGTAATACATTTTACCTACAGAGGAACAGAGACTAGAACTAAACCTGTGACCTTCCATTTCATACAGAAGTGTATGAAATGCCACTTCCATTAAGCCATGGTGATACCAAAATTAAATCTATGGCTCCACAAAAGTCTTAAATTCGGTTAGTGTTACCACATCAGTAATAATAGCAAGAGACGAAATCTACTTAAAATCTTTTGTTTTTAATATATATCGAACAAACACATGTTTGTCCCGGCTTGCCAGTGGACACTTAAAAAGTGTCCATATTCTAGGAATAGAAGAGGTTTCTTTTCTGCCATAAATGACAGTAAGTACAAGTGTCAACTTAGACTGCCTTGAACGGGACTGCGATTACATCCGTAATTGTCTACTTCTTACATGGGACCTCATAAATGTCAACGCTCTCTGTCGGCAAGATGAGAGATTAGGAATAACAACAGATGCAGTAAAATGTTAATTTTTAAAGAGACGTTTTTTAAATAGCGGTATGTAATGATGTGTCTCAAGAAAATCTGAAAATCTCCCATGGGTGTACATAGGGTACCTTCTGAAGGCATTGGAATTCATGATCAGAAATAGATTGTCGTAAAATAGCTTATTGCAAGCAAGAATATACCTACATTCTCTCATGTTTGTGCTGAAACTGGAAACCATCTTCTAAACGAACCTGAAATGAATCCTAAAAGATCCTTTTCATGCAAAATCATAGCTCTAAATTAACTCGCTTTTTGTTTTTATTATATTTATTTCTAAGGATATATTAACAATTCAAAGCTCATATGATCAAACTTGTCCTTTATCTACATTATCAGATCAATGATATCTTGATGAATGGGATAAGATTATCTTATAATAGATGTGTTGATCATTATCATTTCATATTTATAGGACTAAGAACTATTCATGATTAAAAAATAAAAAAACAGTTTTCTGAACTGTTATGATTAGCCTACCAAGGTTACACAATATTTGAAATATTTTCATTTGAAATAGTCTTTTTTTGTTCAAAAAATTTTCTCTCACTGATTGCCATTAAGATAAAAATTAATATTTTTTATTTTAATTTTTTTCTTACAGTTTTTTATAAATTGACTATTGGCAAATATAAATATGCTTTCGATTTCACACTACATTGAACAATTTCAAAAACCTTATAATTTATAGTTTTACACTGTAATTCCTTATCTTTAATGGATGAATCTTTTTGTTTATAATTTATTTTAAACGCCTGTCTTTTATTCTCCATAATAGAATTTTTTCGCAGTTACTTTCGATATTTTTATTTACATATAATTTTCATTAATCTTTTACATTTTCAATTTTCAAAGGACAGTTATTCACAAAAGTTCATGGTTGACAACGGATTTGTGCTTCCACAAATAAACTGGAATTGCAGTATTGATAAAAATAATTTAAGAAAATGGTATTATTTTTATGAAGGAAGTTCGTGATCATTTTACATAGCGCCAGAGCTATTTTCTGGGTTTCGTCATCACTTAAGGGTAGGATTGCGCTCTGTAGAATGGAAACACCCAGGTTCGAACCATTTATTGCTGAATGACCGAAGATGGGGTACTGCATTTCCTGTTTTTTGCATGAGAAGATGTCAGCGTGGGTGAGCTGCAGTGGCTCAGTGGCTTCACGCCGCTTCCCGTTCAGATCAGCAAGGTGAAGCATCATTTGCCACAGGTAGTGATGGGCAGGGTGACCACATTCTCCCTCACTAGTGCTGCTCGACCTCCGTGGGTGGGGACGTGTCCGCGTTAATATGTGGCGTCCGAAGTCCTTCCGCTAGGTGTGGCGTGGATGCGGAGAGGTGGGTGCCAGTTCAGGTGTTGACCTCGTCACCTGACCGTGGTTCAATGTTACGAGCCGCTTGGTGATGGGCGAGTATTTTCGAAGTCGTTAAAGTTAAGTCCGGGGCTCGCCTGCACCGCTATGCATGTATATATGCTAAAGTGAGTGAGTAGATTTTTTCTGATATTCTCCTTTGTGACATGAGAGCAAGACTTTGAGGCTTATGCGAAGCCCTCTCATAAAGCTAAACAGAGATGCTTGCCAAATATCTAGAGCCCTTGCTCTCCCTTATTGAGTTCCTAAGTTCGATTCCTATTTTAAATTTGGGTGTTTGGTGTAGTTTACTTTGTTTTTTGTGTAACAATCATTTCTTGCACACAATGCCTAGTTAGACCGAGAATTACAGTTTAAGGTGGGTTCCGAACAATCAACCCAAGGTGGAGTTCAAACCCATGATCTTTTGAACCGAAGGCCAGAGCATTGACCATTCGGCTGCCAGCTCGATTGCTTAGTGCAACTCGAGATCCACTTTAAGCAACAAATGACAGTACGATAAATCCTTTTATGCCAATAATGATTGTTGAAGGACAAACAAACCAAACAGCAACTATGCATTGAGTACTTAGAAACAGCATTGCATTAGATCATAGGTTCCCAGAGTGGTCCAGTTGCACCCCCAGGGGCCCATAGGAGACCACACGGGGGTCCACGGTAGCCGTGAAAAGAAAACAGGGTTTCACAAGTTGTAAGTGGGTGTCCACGAAAGATTTTCTTATTTTCATAATAAAGAAAAACATTTTGGCATGGATTTACCTATCAACGTAGCGGATAGCATCAGTCACTAGGTAAATACTCAAAATTATTCCAGATTTAGTTCAAACACAGGATTGAATAGAACAATAGATGATAGTACAAGAGTGTACATCACATGTCGAGACTTGCAAAGTGCCGCCCGTGCACCATCTCATTAAAAGTATGACTATTTTTTATTGTTGATTTACATTTCAGAGTTCATTGTTGATTTTTGTCAATTGTGGATTGTTTGTAATAATAAATGTTTATAATTTTGTATAACAACGAATATTATTTTAATAAACAGGACACACAAAAGAAAATGTGCTACTTTTTTTCCTACCCTCAATTTAGGGTGATATTCTTTAAAAGTTTTGGGAATACAGTAGAAATGCAGTAGCAGAGGCTCTACCGAAAACGGTAAAATTTTGAAAGTGGTCCACGAGAAAAAAAAATTTGGGAATCCATGCATTAGATTCTGTAGTTTAATGTGACAAATATATTTAAGAATCTGCGTGACTGGCGGTTAGTTTTCAGATTCAGTTGGAGACTTTGACAAATATCTGGAAACAGGATTCAGCTTTATGCATTATGTCTTCCCTTCCGGTTTCCCCGGACAAAATAAATTCCGATTACTGCCAATTATAAAACTCTACAAAACATTTCACCTATTCGAAAATGAAAGCATTAAAATTTTACCAAATAATTTACATTATTAATGTTGCTTAGAAAAAATGAGGTCAATATTATTTTAATGAGAAAAAAAAACATTTCGTTTCCTTTTCTACATCTGCCATCCTTTTCCCGAAAAGTATAATCAATTTTTCAAAACATAAAAGCACTTTTGACTCCACTATGACGAATAGGATGACTCATTTAGAGTCCAATAAAGGAGATCTGATAAGACGTAGTTCTTCCTTCGTGGAATGCAAATCAGAAAATAAGAATCATCAGTCATTATTTCCAATTTCCGCGGAAGTAGCCCTTCTTCGAAGAAGGTACATCGTAGCAATATCGGAACAAATGTTTTTATTAATGACATCACTAAAAAGATTTTAAAGACAAATGATTATGTTTCTCCCCTTTCACTGGATGTCTGAGGAAAATAAGTCATATTATTCCGTTGAGAAATGTCTCAAAGTAAGTATGCTTCTTAATGATAAAAAGTTGTTACAATATCTGTATTATTCGTATACGAAGAACAAAATTTTTAATCTTTAAAGTAATCTTTTTATTTTGTAATATAATGTAAAAAGTTTTAGAAAAAGGATTCATATTTAAAAAATAATTGATTTAATTTTACTGCATTTTCTATATTATTATTGTTTATAATTTTATTATAAAAATTATATATTTCCGTATAAATTTAAATAAAAAAACTTGGCGTTTATTCACACTTCCTTGTAAAGGATAACTTACTAGTTGTAAGTGGTTTCTGTGTTGTCCTCTAAGAATCTGGGGACATTTTAGAGATAATCGCACTATTTAAGTGTTGCCTTGGTGGCTAGGGTATCGTTTTCATTATCGGAAGGTAGTGAGTTCGAACCCAGACCTACCAAAGATCCGTCGTGTTAGTTAATGGTGATGGAGGCACGTTAAAACTGGGCGTGGTCGCAATGTCCTCCCAGTGAAATGATACCTCTGGGGAAGGCAGGCCAAGTATTGAGGTCTTCTGCTGGGTCTCTGCTTCAACATCACGGCGACTCCATCCGGCTACTTCTCTCTGACTGGTAGAGCTCAACTCAGGACTAGGTACAGGGAAGCAAGACACCTACAACAACAACAATTTAAGTGTCTCAAGAAAATGTAGAAAATTCCCAAGCACCCACCCGGACAAATGCGCATGCAGAAAGTAGAAAAGCAACCAATAACCTTCCATCCCTCAACAACGGAGCTTTCCGCTATGAAGACTGAAGCTTCACCTTTTTGACATCGGGTAAAAGGCAGCCCAAATGCCGAAGGCTGTTGAAAAATGCTTTAATATCTACTGCGTCAATAGCTTTCCGAAAGGATTTTCATTAGGTAGTGGACTGTGTCCATATATCGCAAGGGAAGAAAATTCCCAAGCACCAACTCTGACAAGTGTGCCTGTAGAAGAGTGGAAATACAATGTCCATCTCTTGTGGTTCCACAGTGACTGGAATCAGACTCAGGACTTTTCGCTCTCAAGAATGAAGGCTGTTTGCTGAGACATGGCGAGCCTGAGACAGATTCTGGTAGCTAAAAGAAGAAGCAATAGGACGAGCTCGACAACTGAGCTATCACCTATCACACTTGGTCTTGACAGTACGTTCACTGGGCTTTATAGTGTTTCCTATTAAAAAAATTGCGTCGATTTAAATTAAATATGCATAAACTCTCGGAACTGGAAGATCTTTGTCTATTGTAAAAATCAAGCCCGATCGATACTTTCCAGACTCAAGAGCAATAATTTCCTCCAATCAATTTAACTGCATCTAAAAAAATAGTAAAAAAATATCAGCATTAATATCGATGGTTTCAAATGCTAAATGAAATTCAAATTGAAATGCTATTTTCCCTGCTAAATTGGCTTACGGGAGGATTTTTCATAGAGAATAGTTCGCCTTGTCACAAAGGAAGAGATCTGAAAAATTCCCCCACCCCGACAGACTGGTTGAAGCATCCGTTGACCAACACTTGCTGATATAGGGCGCTCCGTGGCTGAGTGGTCTAAAGCATCACCGCTAATCGCTTGAGAGCTTAGGAGTGTGGGTTCGATTCCCACCAGGGCCCTGGGTGTTTTCTTCGTTATTCTTCTGTGGTTGTACATCTGTCAATGTGCTATTTGTCCTATTATCGACGAAGACTTACAAGCGGATCTCAAGAATCAAGCATACAAGTCTGAATATATGTAATGTAATAAAATAAATGCTGATATATTATACACTTGTCAGGAAAAATAATTGGGTTACTTTAAGATACTGTGAAGCATTTCAATTGCCTATATTTTTGTAAGCCAAAACTACCAAAAGCAGCTAAACATCTGACCACAGTTAAAGGAAGAGGTCGACACCTGAGCTGACAGCCTCTACTAACAGCTATACCAAGATTGAAATACATCTTTTTTCTGAGTTTTTAAGCGAAAGATCTTTACTGTATCCATGCGTTTGATTTTTTTTACAATACAAAATTTGAATAATTTCTTTAGAGAATAGTTTCATAATTATTGAAATGTCTCTACACAATCAATTACTTTTTTCTCGCATGAAATTTCTTGGGAATGAAACAAAATGCTTTTTAACTGAATTTTCAACAGGGAATTATCAATTATTCGCCAAAAAACTGCCCAATGAAAAACTCTCCTTCCCAATAAAATATAGAATTTTGTTTTCAATTTTATAAGTTTATTCTTAGATTATATAACAGCACATAATACTCACGAGAAAAAAACACTCAAAAATCATGGATTAAGTAACAAAGATTTTTTTAACAAAACAAAATTTTATACCCGAGCAAAATAAATCAAACAACGTTTATAAAAAAAATATTGCCATCATTCGATGTCTTTTACAGAAAATTGCAAACTATCGCTTGTTATTTCCTTCGCAATAGCGATTCTTCTTTAAAATTTATACTTTAAAAGCAAAACTTACCTTTGAAATGTTTTATAGGAAAAAAATCCTTTTTTCAGCAATATTTCGCTTGTAGCCGTGTCCACCGATAATTGGTTAGTAAAGTCACAACCTTAAGCTTCCTTTTGAAGGGGTCTATCTGAAATCGTTGACATTCCGAGGGGAGCACCCCCTAAGCGGGAATAAAGAAAAAGAAACCCACCGAATAAAGAAAGAGAATTCCTTTAATACATTGTCTTGTCGAATTGTTTTTATATTTATTTTCCCCCAAACTTTATAAAGTAAATGGTGCCGCTAAGGACCATAAATGTGGTTATGTTTTGTGCCCTATCGAGAGTTAAAGGCTTTTATAAAAATAATAAAGGGTCTCTCTCTGCTTTTTGAGTTTTTTTCTTTTTCTGTTAAGTTATTTTTGATTGGAAGTAGTGCCTAATGTTATACATAAGTTATTAGATGCTAAAATTGATTCATTCAACTGAAAATTTATATCCCTATTCCGTGTAACAATTTATGTTTTTATCTCTATTTTAGATAGATAGAGATTTATGAATGATTTATGATATCTGTTATGTAAATTTCAATTTTTAGACAGATATCACTTTTTTAGTTTATGCATTTTTAAAAGTTTGAAACACTTAGAATTTTTACTACATATTTCTAGATTCTTTGAAGTAAATATAATTTTGAAATGTATTAAAAATAAATAAATTTCTTATGATTAAATATAGAAATTGAGTGTCCAGTATCATATTAGAAATATGTATATTTAGTAGCAATAACAGTTTTATAACATACGTGATTTGTATATACCTGAATACTAATATTGCTAAAATAATTTTATTTATCTTTCATCAATAACGGTTAACGGTTAACAAGAACTTAAGGTAACTTGGTGTATGTACTGAAAACATTTTAAATATTAACTTTCTGCATGACCAGTGATATTGGATAATTATCCTTTTACTGAAATTACATGATCATCGAAATCAATGTAATGTACAAAATGTCTATTTAAATGATAACACTATATTAATAAAAATGTTTATTATATAATTTCAATTAGTATTCATAGATGTATTAAAATATTTTTATGTATAATACTATTCTTATACCTGATAATTATTATCAAACAAAATAACTGCTGTATTCTTAAAGAACAAGTGATATTTATTAATTTTCTAGTTCTAAGGTTATACTGTTGTTGTAATTGATATTATTAAAATACATTAATCTTAAAAGATAATAAGGTATTAATATTAAATGATAATATCTTTTAAAATTAAAACCTTAATTGCAATATATTTGCTTGAAAATATATTTTAACAAATTCATAATTATGTCTATAGTCACAGAGAAAGGTGATTTTTAAAATATATGTTTACACTTAGTGATAATGCCAATTATATTTTCGGAGAACCAATAATATTTAATATTCTTTAGTTTCATTGCCATCATAATTGGTGTTTAAACTATGAACTTTTCTTTATAATTAATGCCATTTAATTTTAAAATTATGGAGCAAATGTATTTAAAATTATATTAAAAATTATAATGTGATTAAACATTAAAGGAATATTTATTAGAAGTATATGATGCTTGTATAATTTTTATCAAATTACCAAATTGTAACTGTTACATTTTCCCAGAACCAGTATATTTAACAGTATCTTCTTAATTTACTGTTATGATCCTTTATATATATATATATATATATATATATATATATATATATATATATATATATATATATATATATATATATATATATATATATATATATATATATATATATATATATATATATATATATATAAGTATTAAAAGTAATATATCATAAATAAAATAATAGTTAAAATAAGTGTTAAAAAATAATTATTTTTATGTAGTATAGTTTTTCTTTAGCGTATAAGAAATATTTAAAATAACTTATAAAGAATGAGGTATAGAAATGCTTTAAGAAAATTATTCAAGAAATAATTTTTTTCAAGAAAATGTAATACCACCTTACATAAGTATATCTTCTACAGTATATATAAATGAACTGGAAAATTGTGTAAGAATAAGAAATATCAAATTTCAAGACTTGACAAGAATTATTTGTGTTCTTTAAAGTGATTTAACTTATTTCGGAAAGAGATTTCAAAGAAAAATATTCCCTATTGGCTTAGTATTTCACACTAAAACTTTCGCTTTATCTCAAAATCAATGAATAAAATTTTATTACAGAGATTTTTAAAATTATCATAATACATTATTTCAAAGGATATAAGCCTTTTATATATGATGCCTAGGACTTATATATTTAATGTGAAAGAAAATAAATTTTTTGAATACGCATGCTGTTTTTAGAAAATGATGAAATTTATGAACTGTTGTTTTTTAATGCCCTACTTGTAGTGAAATTATTAGTGACCTGAAGTTCAACAGTTCGATAATTCAATTCAATATATATATAACTTATTTTAATCCCAAATAAATATAATTCTAACTAGTTTATATTAAAAATAGTTTTATAGTTAAAAATAGAAGAGTTTAACAGATCAAACAAAATAATGTGAAAACAAAAATTCCGATTTGAAAAAAAAATAATTCCCAAACTGTGTAATTTCTTTTCAAATTGGATGTTTTGTCATATCTTTTACATTTTGCTTTTTCTGCTGTTCTGTTTTCATCCGTGTTATTGGCTTGAATCAATGAAAAACGGCTTCTCAAATTGATGCTTTGATCTTAATATAAAAAATAGTTTTACTAACAAAAGGAATTTCGACACTTCTCAGATATTCGATGGTGAACTTCGCCTTGTTTGCTGCCGCTCGAAGAATGCGATTATTTGAACGCAGGCAGCGAATTCGTCAACAAATTCTATTTCTGACTCCTTCTCAATACGAAGTGAGGTAGGTGAAAAGTTATCTGACGTCATGGATATTTTAAACCAATCAATGAGCATTGTATATATATATATATATATATATATATATATATATATATATATATATATATATATATATATATATATATATATATATATATATATATATATATATATATATATATATATATATATATATATATATATATATATATATATATATATATATATATATATATATATATATATATATATATATATATATATATATATATATATATATATATATATATATATATATATATATATATATATATATATATATGTTTATATATATCGATGAATAAGAATGTTTTATTAAAGAGTTCAGAAATAGTAAAATAACTGAGAACTGCTAATCAAAAGGAGAAACATAGCTTAAAAGTGCTTTAGAATTATTAGATGACAGGGGGGGACAATGGGTCTCCTCTTTGTTTGTTAAATTTAACTGCGGAATTATTTTTGTAACGAAAATGTCAAAATATTTTTTCTATTTCCGATGAAATTTTATTTTACGTATGCATCACATCTGATAATGATTTCCAGTGTTGAAAATTTTTTTCTACAGATTTTCGTAAAGTGGCAAGACAATATCTTTTTTGTATGTAAAAATACCAAAGAATACAAAAGCTGAATTAGAGTTATTATTGTAAATTTTGTAAATAAATTACTATTTTCAAAGAAAAATTATTCAATTAAATACCTCTTACTTAAACGTTTAGGTTATTTGAAGTTTGATAAGCTGTTGTTGTAGGCGTGGGAATTGCATTTTTTTCGTTAAATGTGTCACCTTTTGTAGAAATTTATGTTAATACCAGGTTTTTTATAATGATTAGAATATTAAGTAGCTAATTTGAAAATGAGTTCTTACAGTTTTGTGCATAAAGATGAATGTACAATTTGAATAACTTCAAATACAAGTAGAATTTGTGTTAATTTTTCCTCATTGAAACGATTGAAAGAGATTTAGAAAAGTGTGCAATGCATAAATAGATTCGTTTTGATGATCAGAGATTCATGTTCGATTCCAAATCAAGAACTTTTGATCTTTTCCGACCCAAACCAAGCCGAGCTAGCAGCCGAATGGTTAGCGCTCTTGCCTTCGGTTTAACAGTTCGTGGGTTCGAATCCCACCTTGGGCATGGATGTTTGTAGTGGTTCGGAATCCACTTTAAACCGTAAGTCCCGGTCTAATTAGCCATCGTGTGCAAAAAATGACCGTTGAGCGACAAACAAACCAACCAAACCGACCCAAACCAAAAAATAAGTCAAATTCTGAACATGAATTTCCTATCTTACAGTTGATTGGTTCTCAAAATAGTTTAAAAAGCATTATTATTCTTATTTAACTGGTGAAAATAAGTTTTCTCTTGTATCTTTCTTTTTATTCACTTGGGATTTTATATAAACTTTTAGTGACTGTGCTTTTACTATCATAGTTGAATGTGCTTTCCAATTTTTAGAATTTTTTCTCATGAATTTGTTTTTGTTTTTTTTTCCATTGTATTCGACTGTCACTTCATAAATTATTCGATTATTCTTCTACTATTCTTGTATGGGATGCTTTTTAATTCCATTTTTAGAATAATTCCTCTGAATAAACAATCCTTTAATATCAACTGTATTTATGCCAACGTTCTGCTTTCAACGCGTAAATTTAAGTTAATAACCGTACCGCTTTTCATGTTAAATCCATTCTATTGAATGCCATAATATTTTACAAGTCTGATATTTTTCATTTTTATATAATATTTATTAAAATGTGTTTATTGTGTTGACACTAGTTTTCTTCATGCGTCATGCAACACTGTTACTATTCATTCCATTTTATTCATTGCATCATTATTTTTTATATACTTCTACTTTTTAACATTAAACCGTGTACATTAAACTATGCAATTTTTGTCTAGGTTATTTAATTATAATTTTACTTGAATTGTGTGTGTGTATTTAATCTTTTCCAGTTTCATATATTTCTGGAATAATGATCCATATGAAAATGCTTGATAATTCATCGTGTTTTACAATTATTGTGTCATTACTCTTTCCACGATACTACTTCATAACTGTTAGCTCTGTTCAATAAAACGTCTGCCTCATTTTCCTCACAGCTTTCCGGATTTTTAACAATGCTTGGTTGAAAATTCTACTGTCGCATGCTTCCCTGTCCCTGAGTTGGGTTCTACTCGTAACATAGAAGCAGCTGGGGGGGAATCTTCATAATTTAGAAGAAGACCCCCTAATACTTGACATGTCACCGACAGAGGTATCATTTGACTCGGAGGACATTGCAATCATGAACTATTCAGCATGCTCCAGCTGCCTTTAGTGACCTTGATGGATCTCCGGTTAAACTGGGATTCGAACCCATTACCTTTCGATAGTGTAAATGATCCTCTAACCAAACATGACCGACGATGTGTGATCTTTCCGTTGGTTCTTTTATAATAACACGATGCAAGTAAATTGCATATTATTAATTATTTTGTTATTTTTTCTTACCGTCCACAATATTCGCGCTTAGAACTGTCTCTCGTGTTGTATATTTCTGAACTTTCAAGTACAAATAAAAAATTGTACTACGATGAACTAACTTACTTTCATACCGTTACACATTAATTCCGGATTGTACAGGCAAGTTCTGTCCAGTTTTGGAATAAAACGAAATACAAACTTTTCTTACCATCAATAAACTTAGTAAATAATATGATTGTCATTATTAATAATGACATCTCGTCAACATGACGGCAATTTGTACTTATTTTCGAAAAAATGTTTCATTTTTGAAACGAAATATTGAACTAATGCTTCTTTGATATCTTCTTCATTTAAAAAATTTTTGCTCTTCAAAACTTTTCGTGTGTACAAAAACATTTGATCATAGAAGGGTGATCAGTCCAGGGAATATGGTAGACACAACAGTATTTTCCATCCTAGTTCTCTAATTTTTTGACGAAATCCTTCCATGATCTCTTTTTTTGGACTGCATTTTCTGGGAACATCAACGATGTTTTTTCTTGGCAGCAATCCTTAAGGTTTGCAGTTGCTGACAATACTTCTCCCCATTGAGTCGTTTGCTTTTTCTTTAATTTTAAAAGTTCAAAATGTCCTCCAATGTCAATATACAAAACTTTTTCTTACTCAAAGTCAAACTTGGTTTAGAGATGGAAGGGTTAATTTTTCCGGGTTCACAATATGTCCCTTTTCTTAGGATGTTTTCTTAAGTAATCTACGTTTCATCCCCAGTTATCATCCGGTGTAAGAAGGGCTTGATTTTGTTCTCGGCAAGAAAAACGGCGCACATAATGACTCAATTATCCAAATTCTTCTGATTTAACTCGTATGGCACCCATCTTGAATACTTCTATAACACTTCTGTCTTCCGAAATAGCTTGCTGAGATGAATTCTGTCTTTCAGCAGTCTCTGATGTTCTCAGAAAAGGATTTTGCTCCAACGTGTTTTTAACAACATTGACATCGATCATAAAGGGTCGACCAGAACATAGTTTATCAGAAAAGTTGAAACCACCCGTTTCAAATTGATCGAACCATCTTCTGCATATCCTGTCCGAAACTGTACCTCACCAAACTCTTTAAGTAAATTTCTCCATTCTTCAGTAGTATTTCTTATTTGTTGAAATTCTTGCAAAATAAAGTGGTGGGAATGAATTTTATAAGTGTAGCCCAAGAATGCTCTGTTGCTTCATCATTAAGATTAACAGGAACCCACTTTGTTTTAGTTAATTTGTTACTTCAGTATGCATACATTAAGAGATGAAAATTGAGTATACCCAAAAAGCATGTGATTGCATGTCGAAAGTGGTTGTCATAGAAATGGACAGAACATTCCTGTAGACTTTTCCGGTTTTCCCTTTAGAATGTTAACTTGAATTGGGAACACATTTTACCAAATTTTGTAAGTTACATTATTGTGCGTATGTCTTCCTTCTAAGCAATAGATGTTAACACCAGCTCGTAAAAAATGTCTCAATACTCTTCATAACATGTACTTCTTTACTTTTGAGCTAATTTACTAAATGATAGTTCTGTCGTTCTTTGAGTCATACTTTTCTTTGTTATGGCAGTATGATACCATTCATGTAAATTAGTTTCCTGAAACACTTCATCTCTTTCTTGGCATCATCCATATTTCTTAGCTTTCAATAGTACAAAGTGAGGAACGTAAAATTGGCCCGTCTTAATGATATAAAACATTGCGTTTTTTACAATTATTTGTTTATATTTGTGCAAAACGCTTTTGTAAAAGAATCCCTGCGTCTGAGGCCCATATTTTTTGAGACGATAGTGAAATGTAGATTCGATTTCGGAATCCACGAGGAATTTAATTCAAACAATCCAAAAAGGAGGCTTCAGTTATGCTACTTTCAGCAAGACGGCACAACATGACACAGATCAGATGATGATGATTGTTCCGCCGATGATGTATTTACACCTGAGAAGACAATCAGCAAAGGTTTAGGCTTCTATCACTTGACCTGCCCACTTCGGATTTTTATTTTGGGGACTGTTAAAGGGAAGAGCATACAAAACAAATCTACACTCAATTAACTCAAGATCAGGATCCAGGGTGACTCGCATCACAATGAATGAATGTTGACATCATTTGCATCATCACAGAATTGACAAGAATATAAATAAATCATGAGCCTGCTTACATATGTGAAGGGTGCAGTGGGTGGAGGGACCTTTCATCGCCAACAGTGAAGGTGAATAATCATATTTAATAAATTACACATTTTATTTAATGCGTTGACTACTCCTGTCGTTCTTAAGCGCCACCCTCTGTATTTCAGAAATGAATCTATTGTCCTTTTTCTAAATGTATTTGCTAAATTTGCTTGTTGTTTTGTTCCACAGTATGAGATTTCCGTTTCTAAAGCATATTTCCTATTATCTAGTTCTTCATAGTTTACCTTAACGATGAAATATTTCACTAATCTTGCCTAACTTATTATATTATTAAAATTTATTAAAGTATTTGTGTTGAATAATTTTTAATACATTTTCTTACGTTTTTGCTGTTTATCTCTTAACTAGATTTTATCAAAAGTTTACTATTATCAAAAAACTTGAAGAGTTACACCTACCCATTTCTACAGAGATTTTGTGAGATATTTATCAGAATGAGAGATGCGTGTATTTCACATTAACTCACGCGTTTCTTTACTTTTGTGCGGAACAAAAATTCTATTTTTGATGTCTCTTCCCACTTTCTCGTGTGTTCTTGGCCACATAATCATGGCTGTCACTTCAGAAGTCTATCGCCAATTCTTTTTGACATTCTACCCATCACGCAGGTGGGTGTGTACCACCCTGAAGTATGGATTTACCTATCATACTTAATCCTAGGTTGATCGGCAATTTGACATAAGGAAGAGAAAACAATCTCTTTTTTCTGACAGCCAGGACAGACAGTGGGTGAAAAACTTAACAGCGCTATGAGGAAAGCCTCCCTCGAGAACACATGCATTTCGGCAGGGAGGGAGGGGGCAGGAGCGTGCAGATAACACCTGCTTGTCTGTTAGCTGGAAGAAGTGGCGAAATCTTGATATGCTTTCACAACGGACTTAAACGCAAGAGATTAGACAATAATCATTCTATTACATGAGGTTGTAACGATAATGTATTTAATTCGGAAATATGAACTGATGGAAGAAATAATCATTCGATAAAACATGATAATATTTAATTCAATTTTAATTGTGGAAGGCTGAGTTTTTTGTCCTGCTACTAGATTATTTTACTTTTTGTAAACATTTTCTCATATTGACAAATTTTTGGGTATAGGCCGCATATGTTGAATTCTTTACCATCATTATCTAAATTTATCGATTGTTATTGTATTAGAATTTGTTTAAGTATTTGTTTATTTTGCCGCCTACCCTGTCTAGTGGTCAGAATGCCTGACTGGGGATAGGGAGCTCCTGGGTTCGAATCTCAGTTCGGGCATGGATGTACTTTTTCTCTCTGTCTTTGTCCATTCTTTATATGAATGGGTTGTGAATGGTTGCCTAACCTATAAACGAGTACCTACCTATAGCGTATGTGTACTGAGGAAGTCGGACTCCACACCAAAATAGGGTTCAGTTGGAAAAGTGGAGCAGTGTACCCCATATTGTCAGCCTGTCTGGCACAAGACAACAACAACATTTGTTTATTTTGTTAAAAGCATTATAATTTTTTGCATATGCTTAACACTTTCCAGTGGCAGATTGCTTATGTTAATGGATTCCTATCACATAAAAAGTAATTAAGTGCCATAACTTGTAAGTTTATGTTATAATTTGTAAGTCCTATAACTAGTACGTAAGTGCCCTAACTTAATACAAAACAATCATTGACAACTTTTAATTCTATTTATTGCGATACCTGATGTCTCAAAACTTTCGAGTTTATAAAAGTCGTGTATAAGTGCAGGTGATCCCCGGACTAAACCTTGAGTTTATCGGGCTTAGAATACTCGCCCATCACCAAAACACGAAAGAATTCTGAGTTCATCGAGATCAAGTTTCTGAGAAAAGTACCAAGTTTGGAGGACAATAACTCAAGTACACAATGGAGTTTTATACATTAATCTAGGACACATACTAAGGTACTTTCGTTTCTTTGAAGATTTTAAATTGTGGTTGAATGGTTAAGTTGAATCTTCAGCCAATCATCTCTTCTAAAAATTTCCATACAACGTTGTAATCAAAATGTTAAGGATTTAAAATTGATTCGGAATTAACACGGGAAATATGTAATATTTAATTAGTTAATCTTAATTGATTAATTTGTCATTGTTTTGTATGTTATCCAAACAATACGTATAATATGATAAATGATGTTTAATATATGATATCTATTTACAGCATTTGATATTACATTTAGAAATAATTTCTAAATGCATAAATGTTTACTTAAAAAGACTTTCTTTAAATAAAATAACGCATGTTTTGGAAAAGTCAAATTTGTTTTTTTATAATGTCATTATACTCTTGAAAGCAACTAAGTACATTTCGACACTTTAAAATGTTATTACTATCATTTAAGATGCAAATAAATTTCTGTTGTTATCACAAAGAACATATTAAGCTTTACTCATGACATATTTTAGTAAGAAAAGGGAGATCGGTCTAATATTGTTTAAATGATATGGAATTGAATCCATTACCTTCCGATTGGGAGGACGATGCTTTTATCAATCGCACACCATTTCAGTAGGTGTTACTTTGAGAATGATTTCATATAATTGTTTATTTACAGCATTCATTGCGATATTGAAGTATAAAAATTTTAAAAAATAATAATCTTTCAAAGTTTTCTTTGAATAAATGGAAACACCACCTGAGCTCAAATCGATTGTTGGTAATGGAATAACAACGTAGTAAAAAATCAAAAATCTATTAACAGTTTGAGTATTATTATTATTGAATAAAACATTGATATAAATATTTATATCTTGCGAAAATTATATAATCAAAGCCCTCCTGTTTATTTTCATCCTAATCTCACACTCTCTTCAAAACAGAGCGAAGCCATCTTCATTTTAATAGCAAAAACAAACAGCCCGGAGGGGAGGTCAGCATCATCTGCGCGTGAAACGCCTCTGCGGCTATCCATTATTCATTGCGGCGGAGGATGGTTGCGCCAACAATTAAATAATAACCCTCTCCTCTCAATAAGGATGAAGTCAATTATTGCTCTGACCCCGAACAGGTGGCTTTATGCCTGTCTTATCACGTACGGACGTGCAGACACCACCTGTTGAATCGGCGATGAGATGAATAGATAAGCATCTCATTTTGTTTTACGGTACCCGGGGCTCTGACCTTTCCATGGGTCAGTATTTCTTTCTCCGCGATCCTTAATGTGGAAAAGTCGAATTTGGAAACTTTGCACTTTGTTTTCATTGGCAAATTGATTTTTTTTAAAGTTGAGTCCCCACTGGATTTAATACTGAATAAATATAAAAGATTCTTTATGTAATTATTGAATCCTTAGTTTTATCTCCATATTTCTTACTTTAATCAAAAAATAACTAATAATCATAACTATCCTATGCGAATAAAACTCTACTATATGATAATTCGTATAGTCAAAATTTAGAAACTTTGGAAATAAATAAATAATAACATTCTAATCATCATATAAAAAGCTTTTATATTAAAAACGAGAAACTCTCTTAAGAACTAATATCATATTTTTGTATTACAAATATTTTTTATATTCAAAATAAAAATAATGTTCGATAGCAAACTTATTATTGTTTAAAATTTATATTAAAAATACAAACAATTTTAGCAGTGATTATTACAAAATCATAATTTTCTCACAAGCAACCTTGAAATAAAAATATTTTTTTAAGAAAATTATATACATTACATATAAATAGATCTCTTACACAGAAAAAACTAATAATTGTCGGTAACCAAAGAATGACATTGTAACTGTCACACAAATAATGTTTAAATTCAAAATACTAAAATAAGTAACATTGATAACAAAAAATATGCATTTAAACTGCTTTTTACAAATAAATGATACATTCAAATCAAAGTAATTTTTGTTTATAGTGAGTGAAAAGAACCTTTTTTGCAAATAACTTTTACGTTGAAAAAAACAAATAACTTAATATGAAAAAAACAAATCTTAATTAGTTTCAAAAATAGTCTATATCTAATTTTCACACACAAAAATTAATATTTTATTAGATATTCAAAAACCAAAAATCACAATATTTTAATATTTAATATATAATTAATAATAATATATATATATATATATATATATATATATATATATATATATATATATATATATATATATATATATATATATATATATATATATATATATATATATATATATATATATATATATATATATATAGGCCAAGCTGGCAGCCGAATGGTTAGCGCTGTTGCCTTCGGTTCAACAGTTCGTGCGTTCGAATCCCACCTTGGGTATGGATGTTTGTAATGGTTCGGAGTCCACTTTAAACCGTAAGTCCAGGTCTAATTATCCCTCGTGTGCAAAAAATGATCGTTGAGCGACAAACAAATCAAACCATATACATAGATATGATTATGCAAATAACTTTCCCCTTTGAAATAAAAATAACTTTTAGTAAAATTCAAATAATATCATATATATATATATATGTATATATATATATATATATATATATATATATATATATATATATATATATATATATATATATATATATATATATTATATTAAATTTCTTTTATTCTTTTCAAAGAAGCTCTGAACCCATTTCTTGTTGCTTCATAGCAGCTGAGATTAATAGCAACAGTGCATTGAGAGCATTAATATGACTGGACAGAAACATTTTTTCTTATTTTTATAATTTAGAACCTATTTTAATTTTTGAATCCTACTTCAATCATTTGTCACGTACAAAATAGGACGGCCGTGAGAAAAGGAATCTATCTATTTAATTGTATTGAAAGAAATCCGATTTACTTTGACGATAATAAATCTCGAATTGATACGATTTGCAGAAATAAATTTCAATTGAATCACTTCTGAACATCATGAAGGCATTAAAATTAAAGATGGGCGTCAAATATTCTTAAATTTATTCCCCAGGTCACTGTCATCCATGATAAAGTATTTCGAAGTTTCAAAGAAAATCTTCGCGCCAAAAAGTTTCCAGTTATTAAATTCAACTTGATTTTGAGTATGAAATGAAACATACTTTCATCGGAAAATAATGGAAGTTGCCAGTCAACGTTTCCTTTCCGGAGTGAAATAAAACAAAAACTTCTTGAGTGTGGCAACACCGCGTCGCCTATTATTAAGCAAGAAACAAAACTTTGTTTGCTGGTGGCTGTCAAATACAGTTTCCTTAATTTTCAAGTTTATTACGCAATTCAAGCATTTCTTAAAGCTATTTTGTTTCTTCGGGAAGATGCGCCCTATCATAACTGGCTGCGATTTCGGGAAAAGGTGTCATTTATTTGCCTTCCCTTCTGGCCCAGGAGAATACGTTTAATTATTCTAAAACACTGCGAGTTGAGTTGTCCCTCTACTTCTGCTTTAATTGATTCCCACAAAGGCGCCTCACTCTCAAAGCGAGGGACACATAAACGGGGTTTTAAGGCGTATTTTACGAGGTGCAAAAGCAGCACGTCCAGCAGTTAGAAGCGGCCATTACTCGAGAACTTGCGGCCTATTTGGCGAGAAAATACAGCCCCAGTTCACTCTCTTCGATTAAAACTAGCGCCCTACGTTCGTCGCCAAAAGTTCAAAACTATTCCATTTCGCAGTTTTTAAGGAAAGTTGTAAATCAGGAGGATGAAATCGCGGCGACGGTGATAAAAATCGCCCCCATCAACTGTGAGCAGGTTTTTAATTTCGGTGAATCAGCCAGCGGTAATTTCAGTGAAAATCTTTTAAAATGAAACTTAGTTAAGCCCTACGAAATAAACTAGTTCTGTTGCCTTAGGCACTATCCCATTATTAAATTGAACTATATATTTAGATTTCGAGTTATTCTTTCCGAATTATATTTATTTAATTTCTACTGTTTATCTAATGAATATTTACTTCATACAGCTAAAACTTAAAAAATACAAATTAATATTTCATATGAGGATGTTTCCTTCTTTACAAATATTTTTAAATATAATCTAAGTAATTAATAAATCTTAAGAATGGTGATGCGAGGAGAATGTGATGCCATCTCCGATGTCGACATAGTCATTTGATCGTGGCTGACAACTACGAGAGGATTAATCGTGCATTTCACTTGGCAAAAATGAACAGCTAGAAATGTAAAAAAAAATTTAAATCAATGTGTGACATTAAAATTTGTATGAGCGAATGAATGTATGTATATTTAAAAATTTAGCCCGGTGTCTTAGTGGTAGCGTTTCACGCTCCCAAGGCACAGGTCCGAGGTTCGATCCTCGGGCTGGGCAAGGTTGACTCAGCCTTTCATCCCTTCAGTGGGTCGATTCACTGAGTACCAAGCATGCTTGGGAACTAAACACTGGGGGTCTTAAGTTAGGCTGACCACCTAACTGGAACATGTGCTTCGCCGATAGCCCTCAATCAGAAAAACAAATGTGAGCACTGTAGGCCTTGGCCCCCATATGAGCTGTCATGCCACAGTTTAAAATTTTTAGGTTTATATTTAAAAATATTATAATACTTTTTTAAACGTGAATTCCGGTGGTTGCAGAAAATTAGTTAATGACCCGAAAATAAAACTTTGAATTGAGTTCTAGGCGCACCACGAAGCTATTTCTTCCTGTTTTCTAAGTACCTTAACTCATGTCCTAATGTGAAGATCTTTCTCGTCAACATTCAAGGTCTCAACCACCCCATCAGCCATGATTGAACTACAGAAGGATGTTGCTGCATTTCTGTGTTTTTTAAATGCACATCTGTCATTATAGACGCCTTATTTTTATTGCTTACGACTTATGATTATGTTCAGATGATACCTTTAAAAAGAAAATGCGTTACGTGTCCAAATACCTTACACGATATTTAGCTGTTTTATCATTTGCTTGTACAGGTGGATATTAAAATGTAATTTAAACACTTTAGATTTATACTGAATCATTTATTAAAATGAGGTGTAGGACCACCACTGGCATGTAATATATCTTGGATTGGAATAGAAATCGATTCCTACATATGTTGGACAGTGTACAGAGAATATTGTACCATACTTTATAGAGATACTGTTATTGTTGCACCAACATGCTTCCTTGTACTTAGCCCTGAGTTGGGCTCTACCAATTAGATAGGAGCACCCGGGTGGAGTCTTCGTCATTTAGAAACAGGGACCAAAGAGCAGACTCCCAATACTCGGCCTACCACCACATAAAGTATCTTTCACAAGGAGGACATTGCGACCACACCCAGTTTTAACGTGCTCCAGCCGTCTTTAGCAAACACGATGGATCTTCGGTTAAGCCGGGATTAGAACTTACTAAACTAAAGTCCGTGTCACGGCAGTACACGTGGGTCAAGGCCTACAGTGCCCATAACTGTTTTCTTGACCGAGGGCCCTGGGGTGCGAAGCATATGTCCCAGTTAGGTGGTCAGCCTAACGTTAGACCCCCAGTGTTTAGTTCCTAAGCACGCTAGGTACTCAGTTAATAGAAACACTGAAGGGATGAGTCGAAGTTGCTCAGCCCAAGGATCGAGCCTCGGACCTCGGGCCCGAGTTGAGCCTTGGAAGCCATTGGAACTCACTAAATTCCAAAAATGAGAACGACGCCCTCATGGAGATACCATGAATGTTCTGTGTGAGATGTTGTTGAAGGATATCGATTCCACTTAGAATGGTCTAGAACTAACGACTCAATTATATTAATGTTATGGTGACTGTTGGGGAAACTATATTTCAATCGAACAAAATCCCTTTTGGGTGAAAAAAATGGGGATTTACATTTAAAGAAAGTGGAAAAGAAGAACAAAGTCAATTTTGTGACTTTTGGATGCGCGAAAGTCTCTTGAACAACGAATTTATCAAGATCGAACAGACTATAAAATTCATGGATTGTTAAAATGATTTTTAAGAGTTCTGTGGCATTTTGTGATAATTACAAATTTTTGAAATAAAAATGATCTATTTCATAAAACAATAGGGGAAAAAAGTCTCTTTTAGAAAGAAAAGAGAAACGAGATGCTAATATCTATCATTCGATGAGAATAAATGTTAAAGGTCGACCCTTCTTCTCAACCAAATCAAATATTCCACAAGCGAAATTTTGATAGAACAGCCAGAAATTTTATCTCCATTTTAGTAAAATGATGGAAAAATAATATTTTATTGACCGAAATGTCTTTTAATCATATATATGAAATGAATTTGTTAAGACCTAACTGACTAGCAAATTCATTGATTGCCAAATGCATTGCAATGTTCTTGAATTATTTCGATGACAAATGAACTCTTAAATATAACAATGAATTCGTTCTTTTTACAATTAAAAAGAAACGTCATTTTCAAAATTAAAAAGGAGTGCTAGCCTCAACCAATATTTAGTTAGATTTTATAAAGGCTAGATGTTCTTTTCCCCCACTGAAACGAAAATTGTCAATATTAAATCCAGATGGGACTCAGCCAGTCATTTTATTCTTTAATGAAACGAAATTAAAGTACAGTTTTGCAGTCATCATGTATGATGAAAGAAACCTCTTGGCAGACGAAGCACGTGACAGAATGGAGAGAACTGCTTCAATCACAAGATCGATAAATCGAAACAAGAAGATTTTGACATAACTTCAAAGGATATAAATCAGCAAATACAAGCACTTACAAAACTTAAGTATAAGTGAAGATATTATCATCAAGAATAAGTTAAAATCAAATAATTTGGTCTCCTTTTTGATTATTTTTTGAAATAACATAATGAATGCTGGTTTATTTATTTTAAAAATAATGAAACCTAATTGCCGAAAATGGAAACGTACCCTTAAAGTAAAATTGAAGGCAGTCTTTTTCAATTATTGACTTGTAAACAAAGACATTTTGACTAAAATCAATGTCGTTGTTGCTTATGACACTTGGACAAGCCAAGCTCGCTATGCCTTTGGCAATACGAATTAAGTCAATGGAGAGCGTCTTTCATTTAGATCAGAGCACCACGAAGGTGAAAGTACGTCTTTGCTCTTTTTAAGGCGGCTCGTCATTTTGAACCACGGTCAGGTGACGAGGCCACACCAGAGCTGGCACCCTCCTCTCCACATCCACGCCACACCAGTGGAAGGACTTTGGACGTCACATATTAATGGGGACACGTCCCCAACCCACGGAGCTCCAGCAACTCAGTCAAGGAGAGTACACCGTGGTCACCCTCCCAACCACTGCCCGCGGCAAATGATGCTTCACTTTGCTGAACTTACGGGAAGCGCCGTGAAGCTACCGAGCCACTGGAGCTCAAAAATCAATGTAATAATTATTGTTATCATATGAAACATGAAACAAGCGAGAACGGATAGGATATAAGCAACAACATTTGAAAAGTTATTATGACAGAGAAAGCATTTTTCTTAAATGAGAGACAGATGGCGCTAATTGTTTAAAGGTTATTTTATTTATAAATACAGAAAGCCTCTCTGTAAAGGGGCTGAAAATTTCCTCAATGTAAGACGTTCAGCCGAGTGGCTTCACTTAAAGATGGTAGTAATCTTTAAGTGAGATTGTATCTTAAAAACGAAATCCAATGTAATAAATATGCTCTTAGTTGAAACTCAAAGTAAAATCAAGTTTTGCTGCATGTCGTAAATAAGAAGTTATTAAGAGAGAAATCAATTCATTTATACAATTATATTCATTTGAAAAAAAAACATATTCTAATCGAAATAAGATGATGCAATCAAAAATGACGTTTCTTTTCTCAGCCATCCAGATAAAAACTACAATAACTTCAACCAAAATAAAAACGGATAGGAAAGAAATATTGATTCATCAACTAAATATGATACACATATTAAGGTGTATTGGGTTCCAGTCTGCACCTCAGGTTAATTGGCTTGGAATACTTGCTTGTCACCAAATACCCCGTTATTTAGAATCCGCGGCAGGTAACGAGGTCACACCTAAGCCATTAACATCCTCCTCTCCATATCCAGTCCGAAACAGTAAAGGACTTAGGACGTCACGAATGAACTATTTCAATCCACGTAGCCCCAGAAACTTCATGAAGGAGAATGTGGTCACCCTCCCAATCACCACCCTCGGCAAGTAATTCTTCATTTTGTGGACCCTGTGGAATGAGAAGCTACTGTGCCGCTGGGGCTCACTTTAAATAAGATAAAAAAATATCACTACTGAATTTGTTACCACAAAATAGACGAACAGAAATGATTCCAATCAATGTAAAATGACTGGAATGTGAACTGATTAATAGCAGAAATGTTATAGTATTCAGTTTTCGCAAGAAAACGCCATTGTCTTATGAAATGAAACAAAACTGTTGCTGATCACTGTTCTTGTCACATAATATGCGTACATATGTCTCAGCAAATGCCCTGAAATATCTTCCTATCACAGTCTTCCTGTTTCCTTGTAGACGCCGAACAAAGTATTAAGATATCTCTCTTCTTTTCAGGATAATTTCTGTCTGTGAAATAGAAACAAGACCAGAACATTATATTAACCTATATATGAACCAATTTATTAACCTATTTGATAAGTGAGGAATTATTTCCGACTTACAACAGATTTTGAAATAAATTTCTTGTTTCTTTATTGTGTAATATAGCCGAGCTGGCAGCCGAATGGTTAGCGCTCTTGCCTTCGGTTCAACAGTTCGTGGGTTCGAATCCCACCTTGGGCATGGATGTTTGTAGTGGTTCGGATTCCACTTTAAACCGGAAGTCCCGGTCTAATTAGCCCTCGTGTGCAAAAAATGACCGTTGAGCTACAAACAAACCAAACCTATTGTGTAATATAATAATATATTACCCTACATCTTCAGCACAAGAGATTACATTGAGTGTACGTTTCAGAAACAAGTGTATTGTTTGCTTCCTTTCTTATACACCCATAACTTCTTACCAGACAGCTAATATGGGGATGAAGTGTAACAAAGTGTAATTGTAACAAAGAAAACAACTATATTGCTTTTGTTTGCTTCTTTTTATAATATATACATTTATAGTTTCTACCATGCATATATAATATATTTATAATTTCTTACCATGCATACAATGCAGTTACATCATGCACAATTGCTTATGGAGTACTCATAGTATAACTTGTTTGCTTTCTTTCTTGATGCCGCGAGCATAATTGTTTCTTCGTGGCTTTTCAAAAGCAAACATCTTGTCTGCGACATTTCCTGATGCAGTTTCTTACCATACAGCTGCTTCACTTGAAGAGTATGAGTCACAAATATGCTCATTTCACTTCGTTATCTGTTGATAGCTTCTTACCATGCAGCTACTTCACTTGAAGAGTATGAGTCACAAATTGTTCATTTCACTTCGTTATCTGTTGATAGCTTCTTACCATGCAGCTACTTCACTTGAAGAGTATGAGTCACAAATTGTTCATTTCACTTCGTTATCTGTTGATAGCTTCTTACCATACAGCTACTTCACTTGAAGAGTATGAGTCACAAATTGTTCATTTCACTTCGTTATCTGTTGATAGCTTCTTACCATGCAGCTACTTCACTTGAAGAGTATGAGTCACAAATTGTTCATTTCACTTCGTTATCTGTTGATAGCTTCTTACCATACAGCTACTTCACTTGAAGAGTATGAGTCACAAATTGTTCATTTCACTTCGTTATCTGTTGATAGCTTCTTACCATGCAGCCACCGATGCTGATAATTGCTTGTACAGTAAGTTGGAAAATGAATATGCTGTTGTTTGCTTCAATCCGATATGCTTCTGACCATATCAGACAGCTACGACGTTGATAATTGCTTGTAGATATGTGTCCGAAAAACAAATGGGCTACTTGTTTGCTGCATTTCTTGATGATTCTTTGCATACTTTCTGATAATTGTCTGTAGAATTTATTTGAAGAAAAACAAATATGCTTCTTCTTCTCTTCATTCCGTGATATACTTATAACTGCTTAGCATACATCAGCTAAGATGATAACTACGCGTAGAGTGAGTGCTTTTGTAGAACAAGAAATGTGCTTATTTGTTTCATTCCCGAATACATACTTAACTTCTTAGTCCACTTACCGTTCTTGATTAGAAATTTTGTTACCGTACTGACAATGCAGTTACTCCACGAACAATCGCTTAAGGAGTGACTTTGGAAAACAAGCATATTTTTTCCCAAATGTTGTGTCTAAAGCTTCTTAGCATATAGCTATCGTGCCCATAATTGCTTGTAAATCGATTTTTAGAATTAGCATATTGTTTGTTTACTTCAATCTGTGATGCACAGACAGCTTCTTATTTAACATCTATTGTTTTGATAATTTTATAGAGAAACAAAATAAAAACTAAAGCTGAATATCATAAGTTAAGTTTTTGGCTTAATAGTCACAATACGTCCACATTTTACTCGCAACAACTATGCAGTAAAACCAACAGTACTGAAGATGATTGAAATCTACACGATAAATATTCATACTCTCGAGATAAGACTCGAACGCACAACCTATAAAATGGAAAACCAAAATGCTAATCATTCAGTTGAGACTTTCATCACCTCAAATATTTCCACGTAGTTTATATTTATTTACACAGTTTATGCTAACTCTTCTTTTTACTTCAAATTTATTATGTTTCAAAATATATAATCTACATAAAACTGTAAGATTTCTATTGAATAATAAATCGCAGTCCTGTTAAAACATATTTTATTAGATTAGAAATTTATAGAATGTAGTTTTTTGTTTTCATTGTAATTTACATTTTAAAAAAAGATTAACACGTTTCCTTTCATTATTATATCTTTTTTTATTGAAAAATCAGCTTATAAAACACTTCACAAGAATTTATGTATATGTGATAGCATTAAATTCCTTATAAAAACAATTTTCTCTCAGTAGAAAATAGTTTATGAAAGAAATAAAAAAATGACGCTATAAAAGCCGGGCCAATCGTAATCTCTCCAAATCCTTAGAGGATCATTTCCTTTTTCGATGGCATTGATTGCGCAGCATCTTAATTTTATTTAAACAACTCACCTCGGTGTTACTGATAAGAGAAATCTACTTCTTTCATCTTTCGATAGAAAAGGTATGAAAACATTAATTGCACCTGCCTTTTCCTGAGAGCGCTTTTTAAGCCCCTTTCATTAAAATTTATTTACCCGTATTAACCCTAGCTATCGTTTGCTCGTTTCTTCTGAGCTCTCATTTTCATTTCCGAAGTGAAATTCTTCTGAGATCCTAATAAATATAAAAGCCGGTGTTGGCAACGCCTGACCGCGCCGGGCTTTTAATGAAGTCCCGAGCATAATAGCTGAGGCTATCTCATAATAAAACACTTTTCTTTTCCAAAAGAATTAGCTGAAACACTAATTAAACTGTCTGTTCGACGTTGCTCTTTAATTGACATTGTGGTTCAAGGTTTTAACTCGCCATTTTTAACTGTCGCCAAAGTGAACAATTCACTAGCAGACGATAATGCAAGATGGTTGCAAAAAAAAAAGAACAAAAAAAGTTCTTCAGGAAGAGGAAAAATGTCAGCATTCAAGCGAACATTTTACGCGAAGTAAGTTGTGTAATTAAATTACATTTCCCATTCTTTTTTTCCTTATTTTCGAGTTATACAAGGCGAAAAATCCAGAATATATTAACCCCAACGCCATTAATGTCCGTATTGAGTTGATTTTGGGGACAAAAATTTTTCGTTTCGTTACTTTCTCTCATATTCTTTATTTTTCTTCTGAAAATGTCTTTTTTTCCCCACCGTTATCTTGATAACAAAGAATGTCCCACTTTATGTGTTGCCAAATCTTATAAATCTAATTTCTGATGTTAATTTCGCATTTAAGGATGTGAGAGCTAAATTTAGTTTAACTTCTGAAAGAAGTATTATTTTTGTTCAGAAAATATATTTTTTTCTGTAGTGCTTATCTTCAGAAGCTATTTTAATGGAAGAGATATCTCCATTCTACAGTAAACTCTTATATTTATATATAAAAGCAATTCTCAAAGGTTTTTTGAAAATGGCTGAATAAGTTAAAAAAATATATATTTCAGTTAAATAAACTTTAATTTTTAGTTAAATCTCTCGTTGTGAAGATGCGCTCCATTGGCCTTTGAACTAAACGAAAATGCATACTTGCTTAATTAGGAAATATAGAATATTTTACAAAATTTTTATATTACCACAGCTGGAAGTTTTCAAATGAGCTAGATAAAAATAATTTCCTTTTCAGAAATATGTAGAAAGAGAATAATCGTGCAAATTTTACTTAAATATCAATGTGCTTTGTGGAAATTGTGGTTTAAAGGAAAATCATTTTGAAATTCAGTATGATGTGTTTTTAAGAAAAACGAAATTTCACAATGGATTTTAAAAACCAAATTCTTAAAAAGTGGATTGTTCGTATTAGACACATTAATATAATTCGACTAATCACAGATGTTGCGATATTCTTCATCGCTCTTTATCTTACTATATCGGAAACAAGAGCTCACCGTTGGCCAATGTTGGTAGTCCACTATTTAGTGTCAAAGATTAGAAAAGTAATTTAAAACCAGTTAAAAAGATGTCCAAAGACATATGTACGCTTAACTAAGAATAACTCCACCAGTGATCAAAATGTCGCCTTAATAGCCAAAAAATCTCAAAGAATGACCACCTCATTTCTGTGCATTGAAGCTTGCGTTGTAATAGATGGTACATCCGAGATAGTATTATACTCTATTCTTCTATTCATCCAATCCAGAGCCTAATGTGTGGCTATAAGACTATCTGATTCAGCAAATATGTGTTCACCAATGAGTCGAGAAATTAGTTTTTATATCAGATAAGTATATAAAGGTTTGAAGAGGACGAAGTACACTAAATTTGCCCCTAATTTTGACAGAATATTGCGTTCATTATAGGGAAAGCATTAAATTTCGACAATTATCCCTTTGGGAGATCCTGTGTGTCGAAATATTCAGAGATGTATATGTGTGTGTGCACTGGTAAACTTCCCCGTACCTAATACAGATAAGGCTCTACCAGTTACATGGAAGTTGCTGGTAGTTGAAGACTTCATAGTTTAGAAGCATGAACAGACCACGCCTTTACTTGAATGACACTTCCAGAAGTATCATATCTGGAAAATTTGTCACTATGATCGTTTTTATTGCACCAGCATTATATTCATTATACCCTGGCCAAAGTTAGGACCTACTAAGTAACGTGGAAGCAGTCGGGTGGGTGTCTTCGTAAATTAGCAGCAATTGTATACAAGGACTTACTTCTGAATTAAGAAGGCAAGGCCCCCCAATACTTGATCCGCCACACCCAGTGGTATTATTTAACTTGAAAGACATTGCGACTGTAATGTACTTAACCCGTTCAAGATGCTTTTAATAAACACGAGGAATCTGCAGTTAGATCGGGTCACTCCCTTCAGGTAATGAGAACGACTCCTTATCCAATTAGGACACTGAAGCCATTGGGCGATTGTCTAGTGTCGCAATGATGTCCTAGGTCTTCTGGTAACAGGGAATTCTGCAGCAGGTTTTCATGTTTTTGTTTCATTGTGATCCGTCTTAGAGGTGTTCCGTCAAAGACTACCGAAATAACGATGAAGTTACATGTTCACATAGTCATAGTAATCTCACCATTTAATTTTGAAATATCGTAATGGAAATAAATACTATTTGGATGCCCGCTGTCGTCTAGTGTCTACACGTTCGCTATATTCAGTAACTATTACAGATGTGGGCCGTTGATAAACCAGTAAAACCTGTACCTAGCCTTCAGTTGGGCTCTCTCTACCAGTTAGATAAAAGTAGCCGGAAGTATTCGTGATTATGAAGCAGGAACCAAACCGAAGACCCCAATACTTGGCTTGCCACTACCAAAGGTATCATTTCACTTGGAGGACATTGCTACCACGCTCAGTTTTAACATGCTCCAGCCGCCTTTAGCAAACACGATGGATCTTCGATTAAGCCTGGTATTCGAATCCACTACCTTCAATAATGAGAGCTACGCTTTAATCAACCAGGCCACCGTGGACTCAGATGTGGGCAATGGTAGCTTAGTGGTTAGGGCATCGGCCTTTCATCCTAAAGGACTGGATCGGATTTCCAATTCTGCCAAAGACCCATCGAGTACATTCGATATACGTGCTCGTTTAATCTATAGAAACGAAAGCCCTGTCGTCAGTCGTTAAGCAATTACTATGGGTGTAATGGTCTGGTGAAAATTTCCTCTCCCTCCAGATCAAAGTCAAATTTGTAGGAGTGGAACCTTTGGTAGTACCCTCTGTCTTAAAGTAAAGTCGTACTTTCCCCTCCGTGGTACTCTTTTAAGCGAAAGACGTACCTTACTGACTTAGCTTCGTAGCCGGCGGCTAACGAGCTTGGCTTGTCCAAATGTCATCAGTAACAACAACAATACTTTTACAAATTAAGCAACATTTTTCTGAAAGCAGAAGGATTTTTTTTCACTCAACAATATTTCATCATCTTGCAGAAATCCCTAATGGACCGTAGATTCTAGAGAAAAACGTGTACCTAGCTTTTGAGAAAAATACAATTTGGAAAATGAATTATATTTAACATTTGCTAAACTTTGCTTAAAATGGCGTTTTAAACAATGAAATTGTATCTCAAATTTTATTATTATTTCATGCCGACCGATGGCTGAGTGGTTTGCGCTCCTGACTCCTGAGCTGTGGGTCCTGGGTTCGAATCCCGGTTCGGGCATGGATGTTACTTTCTTTCTCTGTTCTCTCTGTGTTTCTGTATCCTTTCTTCCGTGATGCTGTATGAATGTGGCCCGTCCTATAAACGGGTTTGTGGTGGTATGGAGAGAGCAACGCTACTCATCTCCGTGACTTGGTTCACAGGTGCCAGCTGGGTAACGACACATGAATAGCAGTCTCTGGCCTTGTTGTGCCATAGGGTTCGACCCTCTTGTGCCCACCATTTGAAAAAAAATTATTATTTCCTATTTTGATAATTATAATAAAGTAAATCAGAAACTATATAAATAAAAAAAATCGAAATAGGTATATAAATTTAATAAATTATATAAATAAAAACGAAACTTGTTGAGAATTTGGTTGTTTTTTTTTCTTTCTTTTTAAGTTAATACAATTGAGAAAAAATTATGACTGTCTGGAGAATTATAATTATTCCAATTTGAAACCCTATCTCCTGGCCGAATCAAACCTGAAAATATTAGTAAAACTAGTAAAACCCTGTAAATTATAGTAATACTAGTGAAACATAGTAATGCTAGTGAAACCTCTAAATACTAGTAATATTAGTAAAATCTGAAAAGAGTAGTAGTAATACTAGTGAAACCCCTGTGCAAATATTAGTAACTCCTTATAATACCTATAATTTTAAACCCTAGCTCCTTGCCGAATCAAAACTGAAAAGTTAGATACTGGTTAAACATGTAAATAATAGTAAAATACAAGTAAAACCTGAAAAATAAAATACTAGGAGGCCCTGTTTGTATAGGAAAAAGAGATCCATGACATCAACAGAAATTCATAGGTCCAACATACAGGGGTATTTAGATGGAATACTAAAAAAAATCGGGCAAAATAAAATTGTATTAATATATTAGTTTAGAAACCTGAACATTATTACTTTCAATTTCAAATTATCTTAATTAAATTTTCATCTTACCAGGACTACTTACAAAGATATGTAAAATTGTTCATCCAACTATTCTGTAAAGTAACATATACACCCGTTTAAATCTAAAGCACGCAATTCCGTAATTTACCTTAAGCCACTGCAAATCTTTCTTATGTCTGGAAAACAGTAACGGAACGCAGCTATGCTCAACAAAACCTCTTTTTTTTTTTTGCCAAACCACCGCCAAATAATCTTTCGAGAAAAAATTATTTTCCAATGTGATTTCGGTACTCTGAAAACCTTTAAAACAAGAAAAAACGACTTCCGTAAAAGAAAAAAATCCTTAAACAAAAGAAGTAGAAGAAAATGTGTGATCTCCCCAAAGCATGAAACCGCCAAAAGTACAGAATAGAAGAAAAAAAAAGGAGATAAAAAAACGGAAAAAGTTTGAATGGTGGTTTGTACACTTCTATCAAGTGGCGATACTTTTTGGGTAGAAAGCGAGGGAAGAAAAAAAAGTTGCTGACCGTACAGTTGTGAAAAAGTCATCTAAGTGAGGGTATTTGAAGCAGCTGTACATTTCTTCCAATTTCACTTCGGCTTCCTGCAGTATTCTTTCGAGGGAGATTGGGCTGCTTTTTTTTTTTCTTTTTACCTTGCCCAACTGATAGCAGTGTGATTGCACCTTACCATTCTTTCGACAACACAGGATCTCTTACCATTTCCTCGCCCTTTTTCGATTTATTTGAGTGAAAAAAGGAAGCCATTCTTCTTGTTCCTGGCTGTTCACTAGGCTGGGATGGTGTTATTTATGGACAGAAAGATGTGGTGTTTAATTGTTTTACTGCCGATTTTGTTTCCATTTCCTGTCTCATAGATGATTGTATAAGCCTTGAATGGTGACATGAATAGCGAGATGATAATTTATAGGTAATGAGATGATTTGAAATCCATATAGCGTCAGATCATCAGCCATTATATCGTTTCTTAAAATGTTTTATAAGTTAGGCAGTTCAAGTACTTTAAGTTTAGAGGCATTGGTTTTTAAATTATTGTGAACATTAACATTATTTAATAGTATCAGGTTAGGTTTTATCGTTTGCTGTAAAAAACATACCAAAAAAGGTCACTTGCAAAATTTAATCAATAATGTCAAATATTCTAAGAAAAGACTAAAAGGATATATATATATATATATATATATATATATATATATATATATATATATATATATATATATATATATATATATATATATATATATAATGAGTGAAATTGATTGATTCCAGTTGAAATTTATTTTTTCATGAAGGAGAAATTAAGCGTCATTTTGTATCATGAAATATAGTGTTGTTGTTCCAATAGCAGGGTCCCTGCACCTAGTTTATAAAGCTGGGTTCTACCAATGAGATACATACATACATAGCGGTGTAGATGAGCTCCGGATTGTACCTCTAAGTTAACAGGTTTTGGGATAACCGCCCATTCCCAAATACCTCGTAATTTTCTACCACGATCAGGTGGCGAGGTCACACCTGAACTGGAACCCTCCTCTCCACATCCACGCCACACCAGCGGAAGGGCTTTAGACACCACATATTAACGTAGGCACGTCACCAACCCTCGGAGCTCCAGTGAAAGAGAGTACGTGGTCACTCTACCCTACCATTGAGATGAAAGCCCCGGAAGGACAGTTGTCGTTAGAAGTAGGGAACCAGAAGAAGAGCCCCAATACTCGGAAGGAAGTCTCCCAAGCACCCACCCGGAGAGACATGTCTGGAATGCGTCGTGAACAGCTCGAAGGCCTATTATTGCTCTAAAGCATTTTAATGTCCACTCCTTAATTACCTTCCGAGAGGACTCTTCATATGGAGTGGACCGTATTCACGTGTCTCAAGAGAGGAAACTCGAAACTCGGAAGATTCCCAAGCATACACCTTGAAAGATGGGTGCACCGGTATATTTCCTTATACCTAGACCTGAGTTGGATTCAACTAATTAGGGTGGAAGCAGCTAGGATTTAAACGCTGGGAGCAAGCAAAAGATTCCACTACTTGATTTGCCTCTAGCAAAGGTATCATTTCATCTGGAGGGCATTGCGACCACCAAATATCCAGCGTCTCCCAGCCACCTTTAGAAAACACGAAAGATTTTCAGTTCAGTCAGGATTTGAACTTGCTACCTTCCTATAATGAGAACAACGCCTTAACCCAATGAGTTTATTCCGCCCAAGAAATGTAGTGTTAAGTGTAGATAAGCTAGAAGCAAATTGAATGAAATGTAGAAGCTTGAAAGTCGCATAAGCAACGAAGTTATTAAATATTGATATTGGGACTTCATTTTTTCGAGTTTTTTAACATTTCTGATTGGTGGTGCACATAGAAAAGCATAAACACGTATGTTGAAGGTACAAATACAATGAATTTTCAAAGATTAAAAAATTGATAGGTGTTATTTTTAAAAAGAATAACAAAGTGGGAATGCAAATAAAGTTAGAGGTCTGATGCCATCAATATTTTTCCTTCTTAGAATGATTATACATAGATTGCAGTTTTAAAAGGAGAGTAAAAATATACTATAAAAAATAAAAGATACATCATATTTCTAATATTTGAGACTGTTTAGAAACGAAATTCTAAGCTTTAAATTGTTATTTTTTTAAGTTAAGACCATACAAAAATTAAAAAACCCTACTAAAATATTCAGCTCATGAGTGATTGGAAATGTTAAAGTACAAGCATATTTTGTAAGAGTCTCTGCTAGATCTGTAACATACGAAAATACTCTATACAATGGCCTATTTAGGAAAACGGACAAAAATGTACATAATATTTTAGGCAAGTATATATCACAACAAATGCAACTGTATAGTTCAAAAATACGTCATCACTTCTCTCTTTTTGTAATTCTGTAGATTATGTACCTCCAACCATTTACTTATTCAGGAAAATACAGCATATTTTTAATGTTTAAATCTTGTTTTGTTTCTGAATGTATTCATATCCTACATTTGCATCAGTAATCAAAAATTCACCTTTGAAAAGCTTATTTTCTTATTTTTTCAATATACTTTTAAGACATAAATATATTGAAATAGTTTTATCATACAAACTTTTTCGTTGTTATTTATTTCGGTATTTATTCAAAATTACATGATTTTGCTTGTATCTATTAATTTATTTTGTAAATACTCAAAACCTGTCTGTGAGCAACAGAAGTTGTCTTAAATTGGTGAGATAATATTCAGTTGTTGATATTTTTCATAAGCAATGGCTTATTCAAAGATGTTACCACAAGTCTCAATTAGATGTAATTAACCTTAAGGCTACTATTTTCCCCTTAGCGTTATATTATTTATTGTTTTAAACTATTGATGTTATCAATAATTCAAGTTCCTGTAGTGATATTCAACGATAAAAAGTGAAATTTACATAGTTCTTTGTATAATTTAGTTAATCGCAAAAATGGCAAAATGGATTTACTGTATGTTGCGATTATTTAAATAAATTTATTGCATACATTTTTTTAGTTAATTTATCTCTTATATAATACTGAGTAATTATTTCTGTGTATCAAAGTCTTTATTTTTTACTTTAAAATGATCTTTAACGTCTTTAAAAGTGATTAAATAAATCATCAGTGATTGTGAAAACATTTTGTTTTTACGCTATTTTGCTTGGAGCTGAGTATTAATTGAATTTAAATTAAATAAGAGATTTACTTATCAGTTAAATCTATCAGATTGTGTGTGTTCTTAGTTAAAAAATGTTTAAAATCATCGTTATATATAAATTTAATTATTAAATTTAAATAAACATTTTATTTGTGTACAGTCTCGAATAAAACTGCAAATTTGAATAACTTCTTTTTTACCTCTTGAAACAAACTGTTTAAATTGACTTCCAAGAAAAGAACTTTGATCAAACGCTGGATAAAATCAATAGTATATTCAATGGATTTTTCTCAGAATAACTATTGCCTGCAAACTTTTTGCTACGTAGGTTATGCTAGCGAGTCACGTGACAAAAATGGTTGAATCACGTGATAGGGGGCAATAGGTGTATCAAAAATCTACGTCCAAACCAACGTAGAATAAGGTTATAAAATCATACAGCTAAGGGCTGTTGTAGCTTTTTTACATCTGCTAAATGTTATCATCCGAAAGTGGATTTCAGAGACAATGAGTTACATTCATGTGTCCCCATGAACATAACCTGAAAAGCTCCCCAGCTCTTACCTGATACCGCAGCGGCCTGGTTAGCTAGGACGTGGTTCGTCCTATAGTGAGCTTAACCGAAGATCCCAGCTTCATGGAAGATCCTTCGTGTTCGCTAAAGGCGGCTGGGCACGTTAAAACGGGACATGGTTGCAATGTCCTCCAAGTGAAATGATATCTCTGGGGGTGGCAGGTCAAGTATTGGGATCTTCTGCTCGGTCTCTACTTCAAAATCACGAAGACTCTACCCGGCTGCCTCCATCTAACTGATAGAGCCCAATTCAGGGCTATAGGGACAAGGAAGCATGCTGGTCAACAAAAACAACCCATCTTAGATCTGCGTGATGAAAGTAGAAAGGAAATATCCATCTTCCAGCCTAAGATCACCCATTGCAAAAAATATGACTGTGGCTTTGAATTGATTGATTTGCGCGTTCAATTCCGAGTTCAGGTTCGGATGCTTCTAGTGATTTGAAGTTCACCTTAAACTATGGATATTAATTTTTCATTTGCAAAAAATAACCGTTAAATACTAAGCAAACAAAACGAGTATTGTTGTGGCTTAGTCACTGTTCTCTCAGTGATTCCAGAATAACTGGTTTGCTCTACAATATATAAAATACTAAAACATATATATTGAAAAATAGTTTTGTTGCATTCAGGATGAAATAAAATAAACTATAATGAAATAAGAGTTAGTTTTAGTATTTTCGGTAACATAAGATTATTTTTTACAAAATTAAAAGAATATTAACATCAATATGTTGTACAAAAAATATTTTTTGCTCTTTTTAAGCAATATCCTAAATACAGTGAATGATAACCAATAAAAAAGGCTTTCTCCCAAGATGTATTAAATTCGGCTCAATTTTTTAACATAAAAATTAATTTATTATAATCACCAAACCCACAATATAAATTATTATTTCTTGCTGGATTAACTTTAGTGTACCCTGAACTATATAAATAAATATATTTCGTTTATTTCATCCCTAAGAGTTTGAAAGTCTGGCGTGCAAAAGGATTACCAGAATACCAAATAGGTAATTTAAGATCATCAGGTGAAAATTTAATTGGAACATATCTTCCTTGGCGAAAAAAAATGTTCGAAAAATCCAAGAAAGTCCAACTAAAGGCTAACGAACACTTAAGTGTCGTAAACAATGGGCAGAAAGATAAGTGGGAAAAAATAGCAGGCATCGAAGTAAAACTAATCGGACACAAATAAGAAGTGGAAAAAATTCTTAGAAATAGCTTTACTTAATTAACCTGTGTCCCCAACCTCAAAGATATTAATTGCCGTCGGGCACTTGAGGTAGAAGCCGTTTTTTTTCGTAGCTGATATATACACGACCTAAAATATGTATATAAAAAAGAAAACACGAGCGAAGGTTTTATTTTGAATTATTATGATTCCACAAATTTATTATTTAATTATTATTTTATTCCTTTTTCCTAGTATAGAAATTTTTTGTAATAATTGCGCTCTTCAAAATATAATGAGACTTGGTGATGCATGCTCTGCTTGGTAATGTAATTAATTAATTTTTTAATTGCGCCGAAATATTTTTATCATATACAAAATATTTTCTAGATGAACACCTCGACAGATTGAGTTCCTAAATATTAACAAGCATCGTGCAAGGTGAATGGAAAACAAATCATACTTTGAAATGAATTAATTAATTTATCTCATTCTCATTTTTGTAATGTGTTGCTTGCACAAAAATATTGCGTGTATAATTGATGACATTTTTCTTCAAACTAATTATTTATTCTCTTTGTTATAATTTACTTAATCTCATTTTATTTGCTTATCAAACGGCAAGTGATTTCGTAATAATAATTAGCAATTTTTAAATATTTTATGTAACTCTCTTCTCCAATAAAAAGCGTAAATTGTTATTTTATGTAAATAAATCATTGCAAGTATAATTTGTGCTTGACTTTACAATAAAACAAATACTATATTTCCTCTATAAACAAAACCGAATTCCAAGAAATTTCGAAATCAGATAATAAAAATAAATTTTAAAACAATCAGATGAAAAATTCAAGTTTTGCGTTTATATCTAGATATTCACAAAAATTAATTCTTTCTTTATACAGCACACACACACACACACACACACACATATATATATATATATATATATATATATATATATATATATATATATATATATATATATATATAATTTTCACTTTTTTCTTTTAAGTATTTTATGTTCCTCACCAAATAAAATTTTCTTGTATGCAAAAATATTAGGATAGTTGATTTATGCTTACACACTAAAACATATGACCATAGTTCATTTATAATTGAGACAAAATAATTAACCTCAAAAAATTCAGACCATAATTTAAAAATAATCATACAAAATATCCAATTTATTTAGTCTGTTTTCGGAAATAATTTCAGAGACTTAGCTAAATTATCTTTATTATTAAACAAATTTTGCATCCATTAATTTAATTGCGTTAATTATCAATAAAAGCAATAAATCTTTCGAAAATTTTAAATTTGTAAAGAAAAGCCTCATTCTGTTAATCGTTAGATCGCAGGTTCAATTCTTTATCCTTCCGGAGAAGGGTCTAGGTATAAGAAAGTACAAGTTTTAAAACTTCTTATCGGTTCACAATCCCTCCGCTGCAGTGATTTTCTGAGATAAGGATTCCAGCTCAGATGTCGATCATGTCATTTGACTGTCGTTGGAAATGATGAGGCGAATCGCTGTGCATAGCAGCTTTTAAGTCAGCAAAGAGAGTGAACTTCCATTGGTGATTCTCGTGAAAGGGAATTCATGAGGTCTCTATCTGACACCAGAAGTTCTGCAGTGTTCATGAACGGAGTACTTTAAACAGATTTTGGTCACACTCTCCTTTTAGTGGTGTTGTTGCACCAGCATGCTTCCCTGTCCCTAGCCCTGAGTTCATCTCTGCCAGTTAGAGAGAAGCAGCCGGATGGAGTCTCCGTGATATTGAATCAGGGACCAAGCAGAAGACCCCAATACCTGGCCTTCTACTCTCAGAGGTATCATTTCACTGGGAGGACATTGCGACCATGCCCAGTTCTAACGTACCCCAGCCGCTTTTAGCGAAGAGGACAGATTTTTGGTTGACAGAGATTCGAAATCACTACTCTCCGATAAGGAGATCGACGCCCTGACCAAGCAGACCACCGCGGTGGTGCGGCATGGAGAGCAGAGAGCTGTTTCAGGCAACGACCTCGTCTCTTGACCGTGGTTCAAAATGTTGAGGCAATTGACTGCCATGAGCGGCTTTTCAGTTGGCCTAAATAGGCACTTGTAAACATTCCTAAAGCTATATTTGAAAATAATATTATTATATAAAATAGTAATTGACAGTTTCGCCATTTTTGTATTCATGCTTTTCCATATTTTTAACGAAAGAATCACTGCAGTAGGAGATACCACTGTAAGCTCTCAGAACCTCAAAGCGATTCGATTCGTAGCTTGTTGTTCGGTTCGATACTCAAAATCTTTATTCGAGACATTTTTTTTACCATTTTGGAGTTCCCAGGAAGGCAGGCGGACTATCGATTGCCGGTTCCTCACATTTACGAAGGTCACTTTTTCCAGTCGAGCGGTCTATCGCTGTGTTACTCAGCTGCGGGGGACGCGTGCGAATGACGTCTATCGCCGACATTTAGCAGCTGCCCGCGAAAGATGAACCCGATTTGCGTTCCTCCACGCGGCCTGCAGCAACACAGGGCTGCAGCCTATCCCCGTAGAGCCCACATAAATAAAAGGACCCACACACGCAGCTTGAGGCGTACGTGTTGTTGTTCAGTGGGAAGCTTTTTGAGGGCTCCCCCCTCGCAAATAAATAAACAAAAAAAAATACTTTGCATTGGGTGGCCGAATTGCCTTTGCAGCTGTTATGCATAAAAACAATGATCGTTCATTTTGCCTTGCACATCGACCGTCTTTGTATATTCTTCACAAACAAAAATGCCTTGAAAGCTACACTTCCTCTGACGATGTTATTGAGTGCCTTTCTTAATCATGTAACTATAAAAAAAATTTTATTTGAATGTATATACATATGTGATGTGTGTAAGTATATGTATATGTATATATATATATATATATATATATATATATATATATATATATATATATATATATATATATATATATATATATATATATATATATATATATATATATATATATATATATATATATATATATATATATATATATATATATATATATATATATATATATATATATATATATATATATATATATATATATATATATATATATATATATATATATATATATTAATATTAAATTTAAGATAAGTAAATAAGTAAAACTAATACAATAAGAATTCTTTGATAATGTAATTTATATAATACAATTCTAAATTTATGAATGTTCCCTTGTTTTACCCCTATATTGAAGTCCTAACACACAGGTGTCATTGAGTTCCTGAGGCCTTTCTTAAAGATTTAACAACTTCGTAATGTCTTGCATTCCCCCATATAAAACCATTTCAGTAGGAAACAGTACATTGATGTCTTCCAACCACTGTAAAAGTCTCACCTATATTACACAGATGGACAATTTATTTCCCCTTTTCTTCAAATAAATGCTATTTGGAAAGCACATATGTCTTGCATTCACCGCCTTAACACTCTGCTGCAGATTGTTTCTAAATTATGAATTATTATAATCAAAAATAATCTAATATATATAAAAACCACAAGAAGCGTCTCCTTCATTATACATATTTTTGTAGGATAAAACTTTACTGCTGATCATGCTCAGATTTTACAGAATTTTAAATTTAAAACAAAGCTCTTATCGGACAAAATTTTATATAGTTACGGAAATAATATATATATATATATATATATATATATATATATATATATATATATATATATATATATATATATATATATATATACATACATTTGTGCGCTGAAAATTTAGCAGTAACACTTTTTTATATCTTAGGATGCTATAGTTCTGTTTGGGGGTACAACAAATGTTAGAGAAACCTCGAGCATGTTACTAAAAGTCACTCTAAGAACTCCGATATCATAAAAAAACATCTTCTACATAATCTCTTAGAAATACTGTTTTCGATATTGATATAAATTTAGAGGATATTTTTCATTCGAACTATTTTTGTAAGCAAACAATAACTGTAATAACAATTCTTTTTATTTCCAGATAATCACGTGAATTTATTGGCGGATGCCTATTGGTTTTTGAATGGAAAAATTGTGTGGACAGACCATGGAATTCGGATACTTAGTTCTGATCACAAGAAAGTGCAATTCATTTCATCTGCATGGAATAGAACGTTGCAACAAGCATCTGGGGACATGATCCGTGAGTTAAGATATTTCAAGTTGTAATAAATATCTTCAATGCAGATTTTATGTTGTTAAATTAATATTGAGATGGATTTTAGGCCTGTAAGGAAATATGAAGGTGGGATACCTTTCCTAAAAAAAGGGTTTAAATACTTTCACTATTTTGTTTTCATGCGAATGGCTTATTACCATGCCGTTGTTGTTTCTTATGACACTTGGACAAGAAAAGCTCTCTATGCCGTTAGCTATGCGAATTGAAGTCGAAATAAGGTGCCCCCAGAGTGCCACGAAAGTGAAAGTACGACTTTGTTCTTGACTCCTCAGATAGAGGGCTCCACCAGAGGATCCACTCCCTAAATTTTGATTATGATCTAGAGGGGGAGGAATTTTTCTCTAGACCGCTACACCCATGGCAAGTAACTGCTCGACGACCGACCACAGGAGTTTCGGTTCCACAGATTTAACGAGCACGTATATCACGTGTACTTGGTGGCTCTTTGGGGGCAATGGGAATCGAACCCCACCCATTCCGGATGGAACTCTAGGCTACCACAGCCGCTTATTAACATAAACACAATATGTGCGACTCATTTAAATATAAAGTGCTAAATTAATAAGAGGAAAAGGCATGTAGAATTCTATGAAATGATGCTAAATCACGAAGCCCCCTGAGGCTCAATGGTAAAGTATCGCATTTGCAGGTCAGAGGTTTGATCCTGGTGCTGGGCAAGCTCGACTCAGCCGCTCGCCCTTTCTGTGGGCCAATAGAACTGAGTACCAAGCATGCTTTTGAACTAAATAAAAGTAGTTTCGCGTGAGGCTGACAGCCTAAACTGGATATACCATGCTTCACACCCCAGGGCCCTCAGTCAAGGAGCAGAAGAAACTGTAGGCTTTGTGTGGGCCTCTGAGTTAAGCTCTTGAAATGACGGTGCTTTTCATTGAATAATATTAAGCGATATACGTTAATAATAAGTTATTAAATAAATATATTTTAAATTTTGTTTTAAATTACATTATTTATATATTTCCATGTAAATGATTTAACGTCATATGTAAAATATATCCGTTAAGGAATAATTTATGATTCATTTTATTTTTTATTGTAAAATTGAGATGACGCGATATTTTGATCCGCTTAAGAATTTGACACACCCATCGTGTTAGGTATAATGTTTTTCTCAAAATTATGTTGCGCTTAAAAATTTTTACCTTAATTTGTATAGATGGAAACTCCGCGAATGACTTGATTTCCATTTAAATTGTGAAACTGAATCTAAGTTCTTAGACATGCTTACGAGTTGACATGATCACCATATAATTAATTTATTGATATATATCTAATGAACGATTTATTTATTTTTTTTAAATCACAAAAATAATTGTCTTTGACGATTTTTACTATAAAATTGTTATAATAATTCTAGGAAATCTATCTTCAATATTTCGTAAAAGGCACATCGCAGAAATTCAAGCTTTCCTGAAGATTGTATATATTAAATATTCACAGAATCTAATGCCCTTTCGCGAAACTATGTATCAAGCTTTCAACTTAATGTTTGATGATATCGCCTTTGGTATAGCAGCTCGTGAGTTCGATTCCCTCAAGAGCGTGCCTTTTCATAGTTGCTCAGAATCCATTTAAATTGTAGGTATTATTATAATTAGCCCATAAGAAAAATATTGACAATAAAATAAAAATCAAGCCAAGTAAATCATATGCTGATTGGATGATGTTAGAAGGAGGAAGACACCATCTCAGATGTTGTCCTCGTCACTTGATCATTGTTCAAATTTCTTACGTGACTTTTACTACCGAATATACAAACCCCAATAACCATTAGTACTCAGTCTGATTGATTTGATGTTTCGCGTCCACTTAATGTTTTCGATTTTTTACAAATGGTTGTAGCTGATGTTGGAAGTGAACTCACGTACTGTAAAACTGTAGGCCAGTCTATACATCTACTAGTCCAAAATCCGTTCGTACTAATTTTATAAGTTAATATCTCTATTTTGAATAAATTTCATTACCATTAACTTTAAGAAATAAATTAATTTTTATCACGATCATTAAAATAATAATCTTCAATAATATCTTTTCATTTCATTCACTATAATTGTTATATATTTTAAGATTATTCATCTATTTTAAAGCATTATAAATTGTATAATAACATTACAAATCAATTCAAATTTCCTCTATTTGTAGAATTTCGCTTTTAAATTCGGTGATCGTGTTTATATTGTCCATTAAAATTACTCCAATGCTTGTGATTAATGTTTCTCCTTACAGTCAAGTTAGGATTAGCTTCTGACTAATGAAGGAAACAAGCTCGGAATTCAATACTTTCCCATTTAATTGTTGAACATGCGTTACAAATCCAACCAATCAAAGCATTGAAAAGTTCTATTCGAATTCAAATCTACCTTATTAGGAACTCAATGAATTGCGATATTATCTAAGTCTTTCAAAACTCAATGAGGACCGCGCAAACATATCACTTTAAATTTAACTTTATGGTTTTATGCAATCATTAATGGTAACTTTATGATTAACGCAAATGATTTTACGTTACTTAATCAGTATAAGTCAGATAATATTATTAAATGTAGCAATAATTATAAAAAAGGAATATTTAATTTCATGAATATTATAGTAAAATTATAATACTAAAAAGAAATGCTATCCTTAATATTTATTTCCAGAAAAACTAAAAAGTTTAATTGAAAAATTTCTTATATAAAATATAATTTAAATTTTTGTTTTTAAATTTGGGTAAATGCCACAAAAATGTTCACGCCAACACAGAAACGTCGCGTCTTGGATGCTAAATAAAATTAAAAACCGACGGCTTCTATATATACGTCATCTTTTAGGTCAGATCAGATTAGGTTATTGTGCAATATCTCTTCGACAACCTATTTTTGTTCATCGAAATCACTGAATGCAGTCGACTCATTTCGTCAGTTTGAATATCGATCATGGGACGAAGTTGACATCTGAACTGGTCGTCGAATGGTTAACATTCTGGTCTTTCGTTCAATAGTTCATGGGCTCGAATCCCACCTCGGGCATGGATATTTTTAGTGGTTCGGGATCCACTTTAAATTGTAGTTCTCTGTCTAACAGCCCTCGTGGCATTGAGCAATCTATAGCATTGACCATACCATAGCAAAAAGTGACCATTGAGTGAACAAATAAACCCAACCAAGCTTTTAAAAATAAAACATAACCATTAGACACGACAGCATTTCGACTAGTGACATTTAGGCTTATCAGCAATAGGCAGCCGTTAAAGTACTGTCATAGTCTATAACCGAGCTCCAGTGGTTCGGTAGCTTCACGCCGCTTCCCTTCAAGATCAGCAAAGTGAAGCATCGTTTTCCACGGGCAGTGATTGGGAGGGTGACCACATGCACTCCCTCACTGGGTTGCTAGGGCTCCGTGCGTTGGGGACGTATCCACGTTGATAAGTGACGTCAAAGTCCTTCCGCTGGTGTGTATTGGATGTGGAGAGGAGGGTGCTAGCTCAGGCGTGACCTCGTCACCCGATCCTGATTCAATATGACGAGGTGATGGGTGATTATTCCTAACCCGTTAACTTAAAGGTACAGTCTTAGGCTCGCCTGCAACGCTATGTATGTATAGTCTATAACCTAAATACAAGTAATAACCTAACCTAAATATGTAGTATAACCTAATCTAAATATATATTAATATCAGCATTATAAAACTATGAAGAATATATCACTCTTTTCAAAGTAATTTTCGATTTACTGATTTATTTATCGAATTAACAATTTCTTTGAAAGTAGTATACTGATTTGTTTTTTGCTTTCTTGTCGTTACTAAAAAATAAATAATTAAAAAACCTTTATAAATTCGGAGAGCAATTGGCTTAAAACAATCAAGCGCACTCGTTACTTCAGAATTGTAACTTAGTTATATCCTAGAGTAAGGAAAAAATAGAAACTAATAAAACAGGATTTTTCAAATCTGTGGCATTCCGACTGCCTGCTTCCACTAATAGAATGAACTACCTTGTAATTTTGATCCATCATCAAACCAAGAAGTCGAGCTGTAACTTTTATCCAAACTTACATACCAAACCAATGGAGAGATAGATATTAGAAATTTCGTATATTTTGTCTTATATAAATTTGTGGTAAAGGTTTTTGGTTAGGTTTCCTATGGAATCGGCTACTTCCTAATTATGAGAATTATTCTGTTCCCCACAAATACTGCGGCGCCTTTAATTTCTTTGTAGCAGATTTCAAGCGATATTCTTATATTAAAAATAACAGGTAATATTTATTTTATCCTTTATTAACGAAAATTACTAAATATACTTACTAACGCAAAAAATGGTTAAAAATCTATGATTCAATAAATAAATTTCCTATTGTATAAAGTTCTTACAAAAACTTACGTTTTAATGCGTTACCTCATGTAAATTAACTCTAAGAATATATCTCAAATAAACATTGAAAACCTTCCGCAGCTCGAGTAGGATATAAGTAAAAAATTTTGGATGGATGGAATAAAGAAAAGCTACCACTTTTTACTATAAAACTAATACGAAATGAAATAACGAATCAAAAAATGAGTCATACATAATCTTATGCTTTCTGTAAAATTTGTTTTAGCTAATTTAGTTTGGACTACCTGTGATTTTTAAACCATTATGTACAAATAATTTTTAAAGTGAAAATCAAAAATTTACGAATTCATTAAATAAAGTCCACATTACTGAAGGAATTATTCATTTGGTTTTCAATCGCTTGACACTTTTCCATTTTTCAAAAGCAATGAAATCATTCAATTCTGAGAGTATAAACATCTTACTTCGCTTGCACCTTTTATGCGTTGTTTGTCTCATCCATTTTTGTTTCAGGCCGCATTTTTTGTGGACCAAGGTAACAGAATTCAGTTATTCATCTCATTATTTTGAAAAGTCAACAGATGTCGAGATTGACATCCGTATCGGCACTACCCTTTCCTCATGATACCAAACCCAGATACTTGACTTTGCAGAAAGTAGTCCACATAAGTTTCTATTTTTCACTGTTTTTTGGAATAGCAGATTCAGTCCATGGTAATGGTATTCAGATAGGTGTCGCGTTTCTGTGTTCAACTTACTTATCTGTTTGGAGCGAATCTTGAAAGATTTCTAGAATATGGACTACGGTTCTATAGTTTGTGGGCTCGAATCCCACCTATGATAGGGATGTTTATAGTGGTTTGGTATCGATTTAAAATTCTAGTTCCTCTCTAATTAACCTTCGTGTGAATAAAAGTGAGTGTTGGGTGGCGTACACAACTAAATTAAACAAACATTTTGACCATGCGACACATAAACACTACCCGCTTTTTCTGGATAGTTAATTTAACTAACAATACGGTCTGAAAATTGTAAAAAAGTGTAAAAAATTGTGTAAAAGCTTAAAAATTTTATAAATTTGAAACTGTTTGTGTATCTTCAAAGGCATGTCAAAACTTTCAGATATTCGACTCGTACAGGTATAAAATATAATAGTTTTCATAAACGATAACGTATTTTCTACAAACCTACATTAACTTTTATGGAATTTCTAACTAAAGCATAGTGTAATTTTGACGCTATTCATGCCGCCCATCCTGTCTAGTGGTCAGGGTGCCTGACTGTGGATAGGGAGGTCCTGGGCTCGAATCCCACTTCGGGCATGGATGTACTTTCTCTCTCAGTCTATTCTGTCTTTGTCTTTTCTTTGTATGAATGGTTGCCTATGGCATGTGCGTGCTGAGGAAGTCGGACTCCACACCAAATGACGGTTCAGTTGGAAAAGTGGAACAGCGCACACCATATTGCCAGCCTACCTGGCACACGACAACAACGACGCTATTCATACTAGGCTGTATTCATTCCTTTTTTACATTATTTGATAGTGATCAAATTAAAATTATAAGATTTCCGTGATGACTTATCAGATAAGTCTTCAGTGGTAGCCCACCCCATTTATCATTCCAACAGGTGGTAACAGAAAATTCCCAAGCACGCACTCAGAAATATACACATATACACACAACCCCAGAACATTTCTTTTACCACTCCCCAATAATCAGAAATCAAACCTGGAACTTTTCCAACCAAAGTATGCATGACATGTACAATAAAGAATTATAAAAATCAGCTTTATATGTTACATTCTGGTAATGCTAATTGATATATAAGTTAAATAATTTATATTCTAGGAAATTTATGGACTTTTCTTTAAAACATCCATGAAATGATAGCTAAAGATGTTTAACCTATTCTTAGCATAAATTTTTGTTTTAAATAGTAAAATATAAGAAAAACGTAATTTTCTAGAAATCGTTCATAATGATGCCAAATATTTCTGCAACTTGTTGCATGATCTACTTTCATCAAAATTATGTTTATAACAAAAATAACAATGCAAGAGAAATTTGATTATATCTTCTCAGAAATGAGTCATCAATTTCCAGTGATAGATAACTGCATCAACGTCATCTCCAGACGGTTTCATTACAACAATTAAAGTATTTGGCAACGAATCCAAACGAGTACTTCATCTGAGACGCGTGTAACTGTATACTGCGAGATTTTTCTCCACTCCCTGGAGGAAGCGGATTTCCAAGTACACAGCGCTTCAAATTTTTAATTGACGAACGAACCCGGAGCTTAATTAAAATATTGTAACGCTATATCTCGCCAAGTTCCTCGCCGAAACCACAGACGCCATTTTTATTTTTATCTCCTGAAAAGATAAGTTCCTGCCAGGTTTTCCCGAAATCAATCACAAGGGGCCTAATTACAAAATCTTGGCTTGTTTATGATACTGGAAACCCGACTTGGATCCCGTTTCTCAAATCTAAGCTTGTTCATTTCCGCTCGGGCTGATATATTTTTACGAAAACCTTTTAATTGTTCCCCCAGCTTTTCCCCGCGATTTAGCGAGAATCCTGGGGCGCTTTTCTCCGTTTCCGACGCTCATATATTTTGTTGTTTTCGGTTGGCAATATCCGTTTTTACTTTCCCCCACCCGAGCGCCACCAGGCGGGGAAATAAGTTGTTTCAGGGAATGCTTGATGAAGTGGCTGCAGCGAATCTTCTCACTGCCGCCACATTTGCATACAAACTGGAAAGAGCTCCGTTTCCTATCGCGGGAAGGTTTTTCAACGCAATTTGTTTTTAAATGATAATAATCTGAAACCAGGAAATTTAATTTCTCAATAGTAAATCCGTTTTCTCTTTTTCTGAATTTCCAGATGCATGGATGAAATTAAATTTCTGTTAAGTACATAAAATTCATGAACTATTAAATTTCTATAGCCTATATACAAATTTAATTTTTTTAAATTGAAATAAAAAGTACCCATCTTATTGAAAATAAGAGTGATATAAATTAAAAAATGAATTGCTTATTTAAATTAATTAAGAATTAGAATAGGCCTGTGGAAAAAAGGGCAGGACTGATTTTGTTCATGTTTAAAGGGTAGTTGGTTCAGCACCTGACACAGCTTTAAAATACTATCTTTGTTTGCTTACAATACACAGCCAATCGCTTTGTTGTTATGAATTATGGTCAAGTGACGAGGATGAACTCATCCACAACTCGCCACCCCAGTGTGACGTATTGTGGACATTGTGTCCACAACACAATTAGAAACAATGTCAATCGAAAAGACATTGTGTGCACTTCTGATTTAAGGTTCCCTCGTCGTTGTTAGGGTACATGGTGGATCTTCGGCTTCGTTAGGTACTCATAACCTACCAGTCGCGAGCACGGTGTTTTTCCTAGCCACACCACGCATTCGGTAAAATATCATGCTGAAACTTTCTTTCGTACGCTACGGTTACACAATGTAAAGTCAGTTCTTACAATTGTATTTTGGAAATTGGCAGAAAAGGGTTGCAGCTCAGGTGTCGACTTCATCACCTGCGTATATTTAAAATTACGAATTTAATCAAATTTCCAGGTTCTGTCAGCAAATTTGGTAGTCATAAACATATCACTTACCCTTAAAGTAACTGCTTCATATTTTCTTCTGATTATAGTTTCGATTTTCTCAAATTAATTATTTTTAATTTATTGTGTTTATCAAGGCAAATAAATTACGTTTCAGTTTTAGGATATATATATATATATATATATATATATATATATATATATATATATATATATATATATATATATATATAAAATTTCATAAACGCATTTCGTAATATGTTTAACATTATTTAAAGTCTCTTATAAATAGAAAACAGAAATGAGCCTAAGAAAACTTTTGGGTCAGAAGAATAAGCGAAATTTGTGATATACATGATAACTAATAAGACACAGTGAATGTATTTTTAATTTAATACAATAGACTGTAAAAATAGGCTCCACACTTCGATTTTATTGAGCAAGTTACGTACAAAAAATGTTTATAAAAAATAGTGCTTGCTTAATCATCATCAATAGAGTAGAGTATTCTAAAATTAATATAAGTAAAAAATATCCAATTTTAAAATGAAGTGACGGAGTGATAATACAATAAACGTCACAGTGAAATATAAAATGCATCACAAACAATATTATATTAAATGACATTAATGTGTGCAAAAACCAACATGAAAGGAGTTACGATGTATTTAACATTAAAGGGAAGCAATTTTAGAAACTTTGTTCAACAGTGAGAAAATGAATCGAATTATTTATTCCTAATATGAACTAAAACAAAAAGTAAGTTACTATTATTAATTCTAAAATATCACAAATGTAACCAAAAACTTTTTCCATATCCGATGCGTCTTTAATATATATCTCTTTGTTAAAAGATAGAATTTAATAACACTACGCTTTATTAAAGCAGTTACGATGAATAAAACTCGAATATTTCCGTTTCTCTATGTAGATTAACCGAGAATGTTATTTTCATTGGAATTATGGGCATAAACTCTATCTCGTGTGAGTGTATAAACAATCACGTGTGGAAACTTAATTATTTGAAATGTATATAATTTTTGCAATAACTTAAAAAAATGTCTTATAAATTACTATATATGTTAAGTTATATTCAATATTAGATATAGCTTATTATACATAAGACTTGAAAATTATACAGGGTGCTCCAAAACGACCGCATAAACTCTGAACAGCTAGATTCCTCCATAAAAACTGCCCGAAGAAGCGTTCCTGTACGATCCATAGTTTAAGAGAAAAATACGAAAAACAAAGAATGACGTCACTGCCGGTGTAAGAAAAAAACACTTTATTGGACATATCAGCAAAAGCATTTGCATATCTTTCCAGACGATAATGTTTAAAACATTCGATGCGCATATCCCGTAATACATGCGTGCGCACCATGGAATGACGTTAATCCGTCATTAAACTGGTATTTAAAAGACTGCATCTTGCAGCTACCGGTAGTCTTCGTATGGTGGCCATGTACTCTCCATTTGTGACTACTACGACACGTACTCGATGTACGGCCGATGTAATGGAAATGCCTTTGGCTCCAGCATAATGGGGCTCCGGTGCATTTCTGTGCTCCTGTTAGTGGTTGGCTGGACATGGAATACCCCGGCCCCTGGATCGGACGTGGGGGTCCGGTTCTATGTCCGCCAGATCTTAAACCGTTGGATTTTTTCTATCAGGCCATCTCAAGGTACTAGTGTATTGAGACGTAGTTCCAACACCAATGGACTTTGTTTCTTGTCTACACGCTCTTATACTTCTGTGGAACCCGGGATGCTGCAACGTGTGATGACAGCTATTCCACGGCGTGCTCAAGCCTGCCTCGACATTCAAGGCTGACACTTTGAACAGCTGCTTTAAATTGTGCATATACTGCTGTTGATATGTTCAATAAAGTGTTTTTTCTTGCACCGGAAGTGACGTCATACTTTGTTTTTCGTATTTTTCTCGTAAACTATGGATCGTACAGGAACGCTTTTTTGGGCAGTTTTTATGGAGGAATCTAGCTGTTCAGAGTTTATGCGGTCGTTTTCGGACACCCTGTATAATAAACTATACACTTACTATAGAAGACTTTAAAGTAAACAATAATTTATTTATTTTATACGCATGAAAGATAATATAATTATAAAAATATTAACTAATTAAAAAGATTCATATTACTAATTTAAAACTGCAACTATGCATTAAATGTTATTATATAGAAATTAGATGTTTGAGTAATTAATAATAGAAGACAAAACCTATTTGAACGCTATAATCCCTGAAAATTTGAGAACTCGCCCCACTAATCTAGTTTCTGTTAATAATACAAATGTTACACTCTATTAATGAGTTATATTAATATTATTAATACATATAAAAACAATTTTTTATTCTGTAGTTAAAAACATTGCGTTTCCCGTAAATTAAGGATATAATGTAAAACTATTAATAATATAATTCAAAACTATTTAATTGGTTAATATCTAATAATATATACAATCATACTTCATCCATATTTTAAATCCAAAATTTTTAACTAATTAATATCACGGTATAAAACTTTTTCCAATTTAATACATTAAGTAAATTTTTATTCCATAAGCAACATTACAGGTGTTTGTCACATTGAAAAGTAGTTATTAGTAAATAAATGTTGAAAATTTAGCAGTAAAACTGGAAAACATTATTCTGATTATAGTTATATGTCATTAGTATTTAATGTTTTTTCTTAATTTTTCAAAATTGAAACTGTAAACAATAACATAGTAAGGTATAATATTAATTTTCAAAATCTTAGAGTCACCAACATACGTAACTTCCTCTGATGTTTATAACATTACAATAAATCTAATCGTAATCATACTACGTGGAATAATGCATTCTCGAAAGCTTAAGGGATACCAATAGATGTAATACTTGAGATTCTATCATTTTAAAAGTTCTGATTATTATAAGTATTGTTATGAACAATTTCTATATAAATAAAATTCTTATTTTATTTGTTCGTGAAATTCTTTGCCTAAACTTGAATGGAGAACAACGGCACAATAACGAACAGATACTTATATCACAACGTGGGTCACGCTCGTTATTTTAAAACGAAAGATATGTTTGCATTTCAGAATTTTGATGACAGTGTTCTTAATTGACTTGTAACATAATAATTAGTGATTTGTACTTATAGTGTTCCTCATTCTGTTACTTTGTCACTAATTTAAGAGAGGTAACACACACAATACCCCAGTCCAGAACTTTTTCTCGCTTCAAGAAAGAGTATAGTTCTTCCACTCTTTTTGAAAATGCCATTAATGCTTTAAAAAACAAATATGTATGATTTAACTTTATATTTGTTTGAAAAATTTTATTCCTAAAAAGTAAAATCCTATTTATTATTTATTATTTTGAATTTTATTATTATATAATGTTAAAATTATATAGCTCCATTGCGTTGGAACGAGGAGGAGGTTGTTCTGGAAGCCATATTTAGTCCAAAAATAATGTCATTTAAAAGAAATGACACATGCCAAAACCAATAATTTCTTACACCTATCTACAGGGATTTTATACCAATTACACAGCTGTAATATTAATTTCCCATAGTACTTGGTCTAATGGAATTTAATATATATGAGTTCCCTTAGAGCTATTGCTATATATAAACTCCCCCCTCCCTCACACTGCTCTTGTTCTTTTCCACCTGTAATAATTTATAAGTCTGTCTCTGTGGCGAGATGTGCTCCAGACAACCGCATTAATTAAAGAGCCTCAGAAGAGTCGCCAGAAAAACGGCGAGACTAAAAACCTGGTGCATGAATTTCTTAACAGTAGTTATCTCTATATAATAACAGCTGATGCAATAACCCTTTCGAGAGGAGAGCAAAATGGAAGGGAGACGCAATTATGGAGAGAATATCCTTATCTTTTCGAGTCTTATACAAATAAAAATACAATTCCTCCTAATTGTTGATGTACAGCAGTATAAATAACTTGGTAGACGTCTTCCTAAAATTGAGTAAGTTCGCTCTGATAGAATACATTTTTGGAATAAAGTATACTTTAGAAGGCAATCTCATAAAAACTGATGCCAAATGCAGATGATTATTTAGAGGTCCTACAGGATAACCTCTCACTTTTCTGGTGTATTGAGAAATGCTTAAAAATAATTTAAATTTTTATTTCACAAAATCTATTTTTAAATGCTTTGCTTTTGAATAAATAAATAAATTTTTGTATTTTCTTAGAAATTTTGTAATTAATTTTGGTGGTTACTTTAAATTTTCCTTTAAAGATAAGTTTCAACGCCATGAAAAATATTTATAGGGTTCTATTTATTACAAAACTGTGAAAAGATTTAATCAAAATTATGTTTAGTAGAATGGAAAATAGTTAGACCAGACATCTACAATTTATAAAATCAAGTGCTTGGTTCGGAGTCACATGACATCACTTGTGATGGTTATTTCTTCATCGGTCATCATTATTATTTTTTCAATTTCATAACACATTACTAAAACACCTTAAAACTTGTGAAAATTCGTTCATATTTTAATCATTCAATTACTCAAGAATTTGACAAATAGAACGCAAGAACTTTCAGAAAAGAACATTATAACTAAACACTTACTGATATAAGTGCAGAAGGTAAAACCGGCCCTTCAAAATATTAGGTTGGTGCGTATGAAATGTCGGATTTTTAAGTGATTGTATAAAACTGCATATCTTTCTTCAAAAGCTGTTTATTCAATCAAAGTTTGCTCCATTCGCTTCAATACACTTCTCCCAACGAGATTTTAAAGCGTAGATGCCTGTCTTAAAAAAATTTTGGTCTTTAGAATTAATAAACTCTGATATCGAGTTTTTTAGACTGTCTTCATTTTCATAGTGTTTGCCCCTTAAAAACAGCTCTAAATGCTTGAAAAAATGAAAATCGGTCGGCGAGAGATCCGGTGAATAGGGTGGATGCTGCAATGATGAGCATACGTTTAACCGATCCAGCTTATTTCGCTCTGTCAGTGCGTGCGGTACCCACTTGTCCATCTTCTTAACCTTGCCAATCTCAGAAAGGTGTCTCAATATCGTTGTATGGTCAACTTTCATCCTGATAGCAAGTTCCCCGTGGATACGGCTGGATCCGCTTCCACTAGAGCCTTCAGGTCATCATTCTTCACAGACGTTTTGGGTCTTCCGCGCGGCTCATTTTGCAGTGAAAAATCGCCAGTCCGAAATTTTTCGAACCAACGCTGCACTTTCCGATCGTTAACCGTATTCTCCCAAACGCTTGGTTTATGTTGCGTGCAGCTTTTGCAGCACTATTACCAAGTTTGTACTCATATAAGAAAATGACGCGAATGTCGGCAGAATTCATATCGGCAATAAACTCAAAAGAAATAAAAAAGGGAAGACCTTCGAGAAAACCTATTTTGCTGAAATGAGTCTCTGGCAATGGACAATACGAGTATGAATGAGGTTATGCCAAATACAAAAGTATAACGAAAACAGGGAGGAAAACGTCCGCATGTAAAGAGAATCCGACATTTCATACGCACCAACCTAATATTATAGGATATTGCCTGTCTTACGACTATTTGTTTATATTCATGCACTTCGTTTTTGACAGCGAAACTCCTGTGTGTGAGGATCATATTCTTTGGAATGACAGTGAATTCAAGTTGGAAATCCTAGAGGAGCTTTATTCAAATTTTCTAGAAGAGAATCTTCAATTTCGTTGCTTTCAGCCGGATGGCGCAACATGCCACAAACCAGATCATGATTGTTTCGCGCGCATGAGATGCCCATACCTGAGCAGACGAGCAGCAATGATTTGTGGTCTCCTCGTGCACTTGACCTCTCCACTCGTTACTTTTACTCGTTGGGGCTGTTAAAGGGAAGAGTATATTAGACAAATCTAAGTACAATTTGTAGAACTCAAGAACATTATCCAGGATGTCATCAATAGCAATCCAACACAAGAGCATACGAGAGAATATATAAATCTCTTCAAGCGTGGTCACGTGTGTGGGTGGTGAAGTGGCGGGAGGACTTTTTAAGATCCCACATTGAAAAGGGAAGCAATCCTACTTGATACATTACCTTTTATTTTCTGTGTTGACTTTACTAGCCACTTTTACGTTTTCCACTCTGTGAACTTTTTTGGATTTTGCACATGCAATTTTACACATTTACATTCAACTGACTTTGACCAAATGAATAACTAGTTCATTTTTTTTCCGATGTATATCATATTTTTGGCTATGATGTGCAACTCTTGGACAATATGGAGGTATTTATAATTTGGCTAATTTCTTTAACTGGAATTGATTTTTTTGATCAAGAGTTATTCAATTATGCACTTTTTAAGAAGATGTCTTAGTTTTTTTTATTACTGTTATTTATAATAAAGCTGCTTTAACTAAGCGGTAAATAATTTTTTCTTAAGTTTAGAGATTTTGATTCCTTATTAACCATGGATTTCTTTGTGATTTGGAGTCCATTCAAATATTTTTGTCCTCATTTATATAATTAGTTTCCGGGTGCAAAAGATGATTATGGATAAAAAAAACAAATACAATCCTATTATTAAAGAGTTTACCATTCTTTTATGTTTCTGTCAACATATTATTATTGCAGAAAAGGGTCTTTTCTCATCATTCTTTTTTTAGTTATTTGTAAATTATATATACCCTCCTTAAAATTATAATAAAATGATCAAGCTAACATATTTTAAATACTAAAGGGCCTAAATATACATTTTATTAAAAATAAATGCATATTATGAGACACGCTTTTATCTTGTTTAAATTCAACACACAACACAGATTTACAATTACACGGTGCTATGCGTCAGTAAATTTCACGCCAAAAGTTCGTTTTAAATAAAACCCTATAAAAAATTAAAACAAAAAATGAAAAAATAGAATATCTATAAATTGATGTTCAGTCTTTCGATTTAAGGGACTCTGTTTATATATAATCGTAGTTCAGCTTTTTATAGCAGAACGTGCAAAAACCTCAAGATTTGTAAATTGCCACTTTGTCCAATGATACATGTAACTGCATCCAATTATAATTTCCTACTTTTAAGACTAACCAAACAAAAAAAAATGTTTCTTCGAACCGTCGTCATGGGAACGAGCAGGGGAATGACAGTCACATGATTTTTCATATTTAAATTTACAGATAGAATTCTGTTTCTATGGTTACATATTCTAATGCCGTTGACCTTGATCGCTTTTTTAAAGTAAACTAACCATATTTTAAGAATTTATGACATCAGCAAATGAAATCAACAGAAAGAAAATACTTCTTAAATATTGGTAAATTAAAATGTTAATTATTAATATGCAAACATACACAATCATTATTATCTTTTACTTCCAGTGTGTAATAATCTTTATAATCTTGTGGAGTATTTTTAAATTTGGTAGATTTTACCATGTTTCTAGCAACCTGGATATTTTATAGCCTTACAAAATCGCGCACACGAGAATGAATACTAAGGATAATGAACAACATTCTAGTGCGGCAACCCTAGTTTAGATGTCATCGCGGAACAATTAAGAACATTTTTTGCTTTAATTACACATTTTTTTTTTACAATTTTTATATATTTTTGTAAGAATTATCTTCATTAATTTTCTAAAAATGCAAAATTAAAGATATAACTAGAATGAATTTTCATTTTTTGTATGTAACTCTAATATTTCTTAATTTATTTTATATTTTTTATTATTAATTTTGGATTTATAACTACATATCTAAAAAGAAACTAAACAATTACGTAAAAGGCGCTTTTGCAACATTTTTAATCACCAAGAAAGGTAATAATTTGCCAAAAGGAGAAGACTTTGTGCCACATTCTTTTTCAAAGCAATTATACTTATTTAAAAGAAAATATTTTCCAAATTTTTTTATCAACCCCAAATGACAATGGAAATTGTTGAAAGGAAAAAACCGCTTTTAATATAATCAAAGTTTACAGAAAATCATTCTGTAAATTATAACCTAGAAAATTATCTATTATTAAAAGCAATGTTCTGACTCTACATCAGAGCAGAAATATTGATGAGTAACATTAGTCTTACAATAAATCTACAAAAATGTATATTAAAAACGCACTTCACATTTGATTACAGTTCTAATATCCAAATATTTTCGATGTAATATTTCCCAAAAGCATGCTTAATAATGATTATCCTTATTTATGATTAGTTTTAAATAAGCTTAATTCCTCTGTGCAGGCTCCAAAACCTATTCATTCTTATTCATATGACATTCTTCTTTTATAACAGAATGTTAACTACTTTTTAAGATGGACGTATATGGCATGGTGCTTCGGTGAAAGTTGTACTGAGCCAAATTTATAGCTGTACTCCAGGGATTCCTAAACAGCCAATCACAGGCAACCGAAAAATATGGCGTAATTACTCTAGTCCCGGTTTCCTACCGATTTATAAGCGGCTACGTCAGTTTTGGAAATTAAATTTGCTACCAAGGTCTTCCTAATTTCCCACAAACCTCACATATATATTTTTTCCTTGTCTATGAATGGTGGAAAATTGTTCACGAGATTAGGTTTAAGGGAGATGATTGGTTAGTTGGGGTTTTTTTCTTGTCCTTCAGATTTCAATGGCTTTTTTACCCATTTTCTTGTTTTTGATGTACACCAGTGGCAATAAAAACGTCGTCATCAGTTTTAGTGAAGAAAATACAATTTTTGCGGGGAGGGGGCGTAGTCGAGGTGGGGAATTTGGCGAAGATCTTTGGGCAAAAACGGAAATTGCGGGAAAACTTTTTGATGCGTATATTTTTTGGCAGCAGAAGATATGGAGGGGCGATATTCGACTCATAATTGTTTGGAATTTGGAAAAGTTGGGATTGTGGATAACGAGACGCCCCATAAGAAAAACTCACTTTTCTCCTAAAATTTATTTTTTGTAATGAAATGAATACCACAGTTAGTCTATAAATGTGATTTACTACTAAACGGAACCATTAATTTGTATATATATTGGGCATTTTTTAAGATATTGTGGAAATTTTCAAATCGTCCAAACGGCGAAAAGGAGATTTTGTGTGTCACCCAAACTCATCATACAAAACCTAAATTTTTTATTTTAATATTGCAAACTAATGTAGTGGAATGATTCGTTACTAAGTATTAAATTAGTAACGAATCATTCCACTACATTAGTTTGCAATATTAAAAGTGATCTATTTTATTAATTTTTCAATGTAAGAAATTTAACTATTCATACAAATGCGTGTAATCTTTAAACTATATTTAATTATTATAAATTCATCAAAAAACTTAAAAGAGCTATTGAAAATTTTAATATGCCTGAAACAAAAGAAGAAATCATCAATCCAGCTTACATATAGAATTTTATATTTATTGTGTACTTGAAAACTTATTAGCGTATACATACGGGAAAAAGTTTATTAAGCGATATCGAAAAAAAAATCAAAGTCTAATGGGACTAAGATTGAAAGAAAAAATATCTCTTGCTGGATTAATTAATTGAAATTTTGTTTGGAATTTTAAATATAAATCGCAGCCATAATTCCTTCATTTTATTTTCCTTCATTAATCAGTAAATAAAACTTTGGGACACAGCTAATGAATGATTATGCAAAATTTTAAAGAATAAATACTTTTGATGTTGTTCCAAACTAATTGAGAATGTATCATGCCATTTTCTAAATGACAACTGATGCAATTAGATGCTTGCATATGATGTCATCGGACCCTCGCGGACAAAATCGTCTGCTTATTTCTAGAGAGAAACAGAAAATAAACGTGAGTTGCGATGCGATATTAAGAAAAGTGCGCAGTAATTCTTGATGAATTAGTATAAATCGTTTGCATACTGAACTGAAGAGGAAAAGAAATCAGAATTGCACGTGGGCATCAACTTGTGGCAAAAACCATTTCCATTTATGTTATATATATATATATATATATATATATATATATATATATATATATATATATATATATATATATATATATATATATATATATATATATATATATATGTATACATACATATATATATATATATATATATATATATATATAATATATATGTATACATACATACATATATATATATATATATATATATATATATATATATATATATATATATATATATATATATATATATATATATATATATATATATATATATATATATATATATATATATATATATATATACATATATATATATATATATATATATATATATATATATATATATATATATATATATATATATATATATATATATATATATATATATATATATATATATATATATGTATACATACATACATACATACATATATATATATATATATATATGTATACATACATACATACATACATACATATATATATATATATATATATATATATATATATATATATATATATATATATATATATATATATGTATACATACATATATATATATATATAATAATAATAAATGTTAATAAAATATTTACGAGCAATTACGATTAATAATGACTGGATTCAAATTTCGAACATTAAACTTCAAAATGCTGAGCGTATTGTCCTGATGTATGCCCATTTTAAATTGATTTTAATAGCATTGATCGGATAATCCGACAACTGAATGCTATTGAAAAGCATTTGTACCTTTGCATCATATTTCTTCCCAAGTTTACTATAAACATGTTATGCATTGTTCATCTATCACAAAGAAATAAATCTGGAAAATTCGCAAGCACCCACCTTGACGGATGTGCAGGCACTTAGATGTAGTGTAGCATCTATCTTCTATTCTACAACAATGGCTGTGATCGAGGCTTCGGAAACAGTAAGAAGGCTACAGTTCTACTTCTAGGACGCCTAACTGCTCACTGAATGGTTAATGATCTGATTTTCGGTTCATTAACTTATGGGTTCGATTCCTATTTCGAACATAAATGTAGTGGCTCGGATTGTATTTTAAGCAGTTGGCTGATCCCGATCTAATTTGCCATCATGTACAAAAAGGGATCTTTGAGAAATATACAAACCAATGTATCACTTAACGATTTTGTACCTGTAATATAGGTGTATATGTATGTATGTGTGTCAATGATTGTACTAAAATAGCATTTTAGAAGGATACAGTTGGTGTTGGTATACAGTATTATGCATCCGTATATATAATTGATTATTAATTTAATAACATATATCATAGTTTATATATTATATTTCATTAAGCTAACCATATAAACATAAAGAGCAATACATAAAGTTCCTAATACGTTAACTGAGAAGCAAGTGAAGCATACTCAATATATCCTAGTGGGAATATATGCTTTGAAATTATTCTACACTTGGGAATCGTTAAAAATTGCATTTAGAATAATTAACCTCCCAAAACATTTTGTTTCTAATGTAAGCATGTTTAATAAAAAATTCTAAATCAATTCGTAAAGCGAAATTGTATTTTGAATAAGTTATATTAATAAGGAATGACATTATTTTAAAAATTTCAATGAAGGCTCACATTCTCAAAAAATAGAATACTTTCATTAAAAGAAATTTGAAGAATTATTTTCGCCAGCATTCGAGAACAGGTGGCTCTGTGTATTTAAAAGATTTGCATTTATATACTATATTCGATCCTTGTTCTAACAATGTTTTGCCATTTCGCAATCAATGTGAGGTCCTGAGATGAATGCAGGCAGTTTTCTCTGAAGCAAGAATAATTCTCCAGTGGAAGGCTCGCCAAGTATTCACTCGATTCAAAGCGAAGTACTGGTGATGAATTGATTTCCTGACAGTGGTCATCTGGCTATTTTGTTCCACCGGCTATTGTTCGCCCCTGATGAAAGATTGAAGGAACTTGTTGGAGTTGCCTACATTCATCAAAACGTGTCTTAGAAATGAATTAATTCGAAATCGATTTTCCATTCGGAGGTTTTCCGATACTGACAATATCGATATTTCTAGAAATTAAAGAAGCGGCCATGATTAATTGAATCATTTTTCATCAAGAACGTAATTTTGACTCCGTTAAATGGTTGAATTAGGTGTAGGCTGCCATCCATGGAAGAATTCGGGAGTCCAGGAAAATGGAATTTTGATGAAGGAAGTTCGATGGCGACGCAGAATCTCGCCAAGACAGCAGTTGGAGACAAAATCTAATTACTTTTTGAATGCAGGTTTTCATTTTCGATTAACGTGTGTCATATTGGGAAAATGAAAAGTTATTATTTTCATATAAAAATAGCGCTTACTGATGTAAAAAAATAATGAATGAGATCATGTGACATGTTTCATTTATATAAAGTAAACTAAAGGATTTCCAAAGTACTTTCTGTAATATTTAATTATTTCTATAATATTAAATAAAATAATATAAAAAGGGAAAACTTGTAATTTTTGAATTAAGGAAATTTCAAGAATTTTTAGAAATACAACATACTTTTTGAGCCAATGTTTTACAAATCCGCTTTTCATTATTTCAGCAATATTAATTCAAAGAAAAATTTTAATGTCATCGTAGGCAAGGCAATAGTCCTAAGATTCAAATGATTTTGTTTATAAATATTGCAATTATTGGAATTCTATTAATGAATGAAATTATTAAAAATTGAAATTAAAATAAAAATAAAAATTAAAAATAAAATTTAATTTTATTTTTAAAGCAAGCCAATTAAAAATAAAAATCCTTGCCAATTTAAACTAACCATGAATTGGAAGTTTTGTCATGTCTTTCTCATTTTGCATTTCCTGCTGTTCTATTGTCCATGTGTTAGTGGCTTGAATCCATGGAAAGCGGCTTCTCAAACCGATGCTTTACACCTTACATAAGAAATTGTTTCATTAACAGAATGAACTTCGACTCTATTCTCAGACATACAAGGGTGAACTTCGCCTTGTTTGCTGCCGCTCGAAAAAGGCAATTTGAAGACAGGCAGCAAATTCAACGACAAGTCGGATTTACAAAGCGTCTCAATACGATGATACTGGGGATGAAACGTTCTCTGACGTCACGAATATTTTAAACCAATGAAAATCGTAATAAAATGGCGTACTTAGTATCTCAACTATAACGAAAAAAAAACACTTTATTGTTAAAAATAATTTTTAATGCATATATAATACGTATCACTTACTCAGATGATTGAAAAACAGTATGAAGCTCAGATAATTTACAAAAATCATTTTATTTAAGCAAATGAAACTGTCCAACTTCGGCAAAAATGTGAATCCCATCATGTTTGGGAATATTCAGAGAGATACTTTGAATGGATTGTGGCTTATAAAGGTTACTTAAGTTTTGTTCAAAAGAAAAGGTCAAAGGTATATAGAAGAAAAAGGTAGAGAAAAGTAGAAAAAGTTCAAAAGAACTTGCTAAATCTTGTACTTTTAGGCAAGCAATTGAATTCAAGGCAATAGTAAAAAAGAACATTGATATTTCTAATACATTAAGTACAGTATTACAGAAGTTTCATTTTCAAAAGAAATTATTCTCTATATCAATTTCAATTTTTATTAAACACACACATTTCACGCTCCATACACATATATACATAGTTACATATTTATTTGAAAATTTAATACTAAAAAGAATGACAGTAATATGAATGAAATAATTAGAAATTTAAAAAAAATACCATTTTTCTTCACAGTTCAAAATATTATAAGAGAATTTCGATACGCAAAACAAAATCCGCACAAGTGACTTGGAAACCATGTGATTAAACCTACACTCTTAGAGGAGAAAATAAAAAGAAGAAGAAATGAGTGTATAAATATATAAAAACGTGCTAAGAATACTTCAATTCCTTACCCTGATATTCAGATTAAGTACGTACAAAAAATATGTGCATATATATATACATATATATATATAACACATAAACTAAATTTAATTTGCTTACCATGTTGTTTTAGTAACAAGTAGTGTTTTAAAAAGTTACTCTTCTAAAAATTAGCTAATAAAATTTAGTTGCAATGTAGAATTTAAAACCACTGATTTTGTGGCATCATTTTTATATATTTAAAAAAAAAGCATAATATAATTGCTTGTTTCTTTTATACCTGGTGTTTCAAGATCACTTTTTCAGTCGGTTGCTATAAACATTTTATCAGTATGACAAAGTTGTAGTTTTTTTTTAACATTTAAATAGTAAATAGTACATGATACTCCGTTTCTTTGTAATACTCACCTGGTCAGGTAAATTTTCAGAGAATTGCTTTCTTTTTATTTAAATATATTCACAAACAAATGTAAAGTCAAGTACTTATTTATGCTTTTATTACATTACATATATTCAGACTTGTATGTTTGATTCTTGAGATCCGATTGTAAGTCTTCGTCGATAATAGGACAAATAGCACCATGACAGATGTTTAACCACAGAAGAATAACGAAGAAAACACCCAGGGCCACGGTGGGAATCGAACCCACACTCCTGCGCTCTCAAGCGATTAGCGGAGTGATACTTTGACTACTCAGCCACGGAACGCCCACTTATTCATGATTATCATTAAAATTTCAAACTATTCTCCTTAATATAAATGTTTAATTTTTTTAACGGATGTCATACTCTAAGAATTTAATTTGCTAAGGTCTGTAAGTGCGGAACTATTTGCAAGTGATTACATAAAAACAATTTGCAATTGCCTGAATTGAGTTCAATATATTGCGTTCGTAACTTGTACTTACAGATAAAGAGGATTTTAGATTATGTTTATAATAGTTTAAAATAATAGCTTTTTAATACTACGTTTTCTTTAAGAATTCTTGAAAGTGAGTGCTAGTTTAGTTCAAGTTAATGGTTAACTCAAAATATTTTTAAGTAACTCTTTTATAATTTATTACTATATAACTTTTAATATACTAAATTAACTAAACACACTAGAAAGTCATTTAAAAAGTCTTCTATTTTGAACTAAGCAAAGCTTTACACAAAAATGAAATGAGCATTAATGATGGTTAATGTTTTAAATAAAGTTACATTTTTAGAAACTCTTTCAATTTTAATGAACATGTAATTATATTCAGGAAGGAAGCCTTTTTTAGATAAGAATTCCGCGCGCACACACACGAAGTATTAATTTAGTTACTTATTTCGGTACAGTGTAGAAAGTGTTAAGGTGAGACTGGGTTATCATTCATTTTTTTACTATAATTTAAAATATAAATTCAAATGTTTGTTTCAAAGTATTTTGGTATTTCACTGGCTTCACAGTAGTTAATACTTTTTTTTAATAAAAACACTTGAACTGTTTTGCAATTTTAAAAATATCACGAGTATTGGAAAAAGGGTTTAATTTTTGATTCTTAATTTTTTACAAAGCAAACTTTTAAAACAATAAAAAGCAAAAATGCCCATCAAGATATAAACAATGTACAATGTTAAGAAAATATGAAACAAATTTATATATATGACATATCAATAATAATATTTTAAGACAATTAGATCATTCTTATATAAATATAGTATAATATGTAAGTGATAAATGTTACTTAAGATGATTATATTAGGAAAATTACACCGAAAATAGTTTCAAATATATATTTACATCGACACAAATAATAGTTAGGAGATAAATACAGTCTCTGATGCATTGATTATTGCATAAATTTTGTGTATTGTCCTTATGGGTATTACGGTGAAATATCGAAATCTGGAAGAATGTCGACTTTCACCGGTGGATGTCAACATTCACATATGTCCGAAATATTTGCTAAATACCCTGTGATTTCTGACTTACACCGGTAAATGTCGACATTCACCATGCACTAGTGGTGAATATTGAACATGTCCGAGATTTATATTTTCTTCTCCGTTATTCAGTCGCGATACATTTTTCGCCTCTCTTTCTGGGAGGAGTGTGACTAAGAACTTTTAAAACACAGTACACTCAAAATGAGAAAGGAAAATATAATAGAAGTTAAAAACTTACTTAATCATACAGTACGTTTTGTATGAGAAAAAAATTAAATAATAGTAATGAAACACTTATACTAAATTATTTGATTCAAATCTTATTTATGGCAACAACTTCAACTATTATAACACTTTGAATTGCATAAGAGGCCCTTGCTTTTACAACTGCATTTATTGGTGGAACGCTTCCTTTTGCAATGACAGCGTGTATAGCCTTGCCCACCGCTTCTCCAATTAGCTGCAGCTGCTGCTCTCAGCGAAATTTCTTGAAAAGAAATCTCATCCATGGAAAGTAACTTTTCTTTACAAATTACGAACTGGTTACGTGTGTAAAGCTGCTTGAGGGTACCATGTTCATTTGCATGTTTATAAAAGTCGAAGTCTTCTATTCCAACAACAATCACTAACACAATTCGATTATCTTGTAGTACCACGGTCGACATCAGGGACTTGTATTCGCTCAGTTTCACCAATTTGAGCAGGAGGAAATTGTTTTGGTGAGGTTCGTAACATCTTTGTTGCTTTCAGCAGAAGATTCTCTTTCGCAGGCGCTCTTTTTAAAGAAATTAATTCGTGTTTTTCAATCAGAACTTGATGTAAAGACTTGCAAGTCCTCTTCAATAATTTTCGTAGAAATATGGTTTTCGGTATGACTACCACTCAAATTTTTTCTGAAGTATTACCAGTTTCTTCGAGTTGTTCTTCGGTTTTGATATTTGCGATTTGTTCGCTAAGCAAAAAAGACGATGCTATGCCTCTTTTCGCTTTAATGCCAAACATGGCTTCTTAAAGACTTGGACGTATTTTTTCGTGGAATGTAGTGTTCTTGGCAAATTGAACAATGGGTAAACCTTCTAACCATCTATTTGTATCGTTACCCTTCATCCATGCAGTTAGCATATTCTGTATATCCTAATGGCCCTTTCAACTTAGTCTTGTGTTGACAGTGACGAGGCTTTCCGTGAACTATCTTAACTTCTTTCTACACAGCGCATATTTCGGATATGACTTAATTACTGAATTCTCTGCCATTATCCGATTGCAATATTGCTGGAGCAACAAATGTTAAAAATATTGGACGAATGTGATCCGCTACTTCTTTTGCCCTCTTAATTTTCAAAGATCGTAGCTGGACAAACTTAGTTAAATGATCTTGATACACCATTATGAACTCATATTCGCAATCTCTGTTTGACTGCAGATCTATCGATCAACTTGGCACCTTGAGTTTAACTCAGAAACTGATCATTGGTTTCACAACAATACCTTTCTTAGGTGCTCTGTATTTCATTTGACACTGTTTGCATAAATTTAAATGCAACATTACAACTTCATATGTAATTTTTGTATTTATTTTGCAACTCTTTAAGCATACGTGTTCTTCCTCCGAGGCCTATTCTGGTGTAAGTTTCATACAGTATACTGAACTATTCCTCATTGTTAACATAATATTAGTTACTGAAATAAATTTTAAAAAAGTGTTATTCAACATTATTATTTTTATCTTGTAATTGCAATTGTAAAAATATCTCTCTTTCAATTTTCTAAGAACACTTAGATATTCTTACTGCATCAAAATGCGATTGCGATTCTTATTATTTTTAATCAAATCGCACATATCATATATACGATTTTTCACATAAACTACTGTTGCAGGAATATTAAGATTCTCTTAAATTTACATTCCTAATTACATTTACATTGCCATTTAAACACAAACCTAATCATAGGTAACACTTTCCTAATTAGAGCGTAAAAATTTAAATAATACCAATAGTTATTATTTTCCAGCTTATTATTGTTAAAGAATAATATATCATTCTTTTTTACTGTGTCTTTTAATTATCTAAACAAAGTCTTCAAATGCCGTCAATGTTATTATAATTGTGAACCCTGTTCAAATGACGATATCGACACCGTAGATTGCATTCGGTCTCCAAACTTTCAGACCACACTACCAGCGGATCACAGCGACCCTTCTAAAGTTGATTCATCAGCTTTCTCATTGTAAAAATGTTCTTCAGAGTGGGTAGGTGCCGAATTTCATAACGTCCAGGTGGACTTTGGACTCCACCGAGCTGCCATTCCTGCTGACGTATGGTTGGTGACATTAATATATAAATAAATCGTATCTTTGTTATGATGGCGCAGAGCTCTAACGGCTCAAACACCCGTCTAATCCCCACCCGTCAGATCAGCAAAGTGAAGCCCCTTTTGCAATGGGGTCGCCGTCCGTCTCACTGGGCTAGGAGCATGTCCACATCCACCTGTGACTCCTAAGGTCCTTCCGCTGGTGTGGCGTGGATGGAGAGAGGAGGTGTGACCTCGTCACCTGACGGTGGTTCAAAATGATGAGGCGCTGGGAGAGAATTCCAAACTCATTAACCTCATGTTACTGTCCGGGGCTCGCCTACACAGCTAGATATGCATAATTATGACAAGATTGTATCTAAATGCTTAAAAATGAAATTTAATATATTTATATCGTTTATATGAATATCGACGCAACATCGGGAAACTTACATGTGTGATAAAACTTAAACGAGAGCTATACTTTACCTGTCGCCTTCGATACATCCTTCCAGGGGTGGGGGTGGAAAATCCTTCTCTTGTGAATCTCCTCACGTAGCTGGGTATCCACAAATCTTTAGCTTATTTCGGATACCTTCCAGGCGCTTGTTTTTATTCTCAGGGTGAGAATGGAATAGAAATGCGGACACATTTCAAAGGAAACTCCATAAATTATTGGAAACAACTGCACATTTCGAAACTCTCCCGCCTTTCGCAAAGAATGAATATTGAACAAATTCGAGTTCGAAATCTGTTTACTTTCACGTATTTAAGACGTCATCTCACACGAAATGTTGAGGATTCGAAATAATACAATTCCTCACTGGCTGAAGTGACAGTTTGGAAATTAAAGTTACTTGATATCAACTAATCGATTTCGTTGCCGCTGAGTGGTCATTTTTTGCTAAGGAAACCTGGGATTTATAGTTTAAAGTGGGCTCCGTAGCGGTATTCATATCCTCGGTGGGAATCGTACCCACGATCTGTTGAGTCAGAGGCCAGAGCGCTAACCATTCGATCACCAGAGGTTGAATTTCATGTCAAGAACTCTGGTAAAATTGTAACCGTCCATAAATAACAGGAAGAGAATATGTATAAAGTAAATATACGGTTATAGTTATTTTTTTATTTCTTTTAATAAATGGGAATTTATATTAAAAAACCTAAACAACATTTTATTTTTAAATGTGGCGTCATTTTTTTAAAATTTACTCTTCGAATGTATTCTTTTACATTTGTATCGTGCAAAAGTTATAAAACTGTGCTATCTATTTGCAATAAATGTACCAATGACGGTGTCTCTATATTCTTTAGTAAAAGAAGAAAGCGTTTTTTATGTAGAAAAGTGGAGAGAACTTTAAGGTGCTGTCAGCATTTGTACCAGTATTCAGGTCTTTCCAGTTTCCACATGAGTTTTATGTTTCACTGGACGTCAAAAATGAATAATTTTTCAAAATTATCTTTTTTTATCATATGTTGATTAAAAGCCATCAACATGAGGCGTCACACAGTGACAGTTTTCTCTCATGACTTTATTTTTCACAAATTTTGCAGACCCCCCCTCGTTTACACAATACCTTAAGTAATAATGAAGTTTGGTGTATGAAACTCTGCCTACATGTTCTTAAGTGCTTTTATCTATAAAATGAAGCAAAATTTTAAATATATATGAAGAACTCTTCTATTAAAACTATTTTTAAACAAATGTTCAGTAAAATTTCTTAAAATATCCCTGTTGCTGCATATTTTTAAACACATTTTCTTTATCGCTCGATATTTTCTTCGACTTTTTTATGTTAAAGAACACTGACACATAAGTCTTGTATCCAAATTAAATTAGGACTGACGCATTATAGTTTTCTGTATATTTTTTTTATCATTTTTGTTATAATATTTCTAAAATTTGCCAGAACCGATTGCACAAAAGGTGTACTATATGTAAGTAAAACTATAGCTAATTTTATGTTTTTACATCATAATCTATATATATAAAAATTTCGTGTCACGATGTATGTTCCCGATAAACTCCGAAACTACTGAACGGATTTTGATAAAATTTTGTAATCATTTATAATATGGTCCAACTTAAAAGATAGAATAGTTTTTATCTCTTAATTATTGATCTCAATATTTATTATACGACATTAGAGTTTATTTATTGGTTAGTTCTGTATGTTCCTAATAGATGGCGGCTTAGCATCTAAGTTGCACAGGTATTCGGCAGATGGCGACGTGTTTATTTTTCTAGATTATACCATCTTCGAGAAAATTAACGTGCGCGCGCAAGCGCGTGGTTAAATATAGAATTTACATATATTTTCATGATGTATAATCATACTATAACAATTTTTCGTGAATCATTTTCATAATTATACTTTGTATTGTGTTATTATTGTGCAGTGTTCAGCTTGAATATTTTTAATATTATAAATAGTAAAATAAAATTTTATTTATTACTGTTTTTCTCTACTAATTTTCATACCACCTCGAAAACATGTAAGTATTTCTCGATAGCCTTTTATTTATTTTTATTTTATAATTTGATAATTATTAATTTATTCAGCAATACATTTGATCTAATTTATTTATTCAAATGATAAATTCTTTTAATTTTTTTTATTTCACTATAATGCCGCAGAAAAAATTTTTAGTTTTAATAATTTAAAATTGAAAAAATAATAGTTCTATGTCTATGTTATTTACCTCATTTATAACAATTTATTTTCAGATGTTTTTAATTTATATAGTATATTTTATAAGAGTAAGTCACTGATTACAAACTATAATTTAATATAAGATGAATAAAATGTAAATTCAGAAAGTATATGTTGATTTGTGCTTAATTTCAAAATTTCGATACTTTACCTATTACTTTTAAATTTTGGTGAAACGTTTTATTTTTAATCTCATAAGAATGAACCTATTTTAAATTTTTTAGAAAATATTAATTTGATTGTACCAAAGAGTTAGTAAAAAATTCATTCAATGTATTATAATTACTCAGCCACAGCAAAGCGTGGCTGGGTCAGCAATTCTATATACATAAAAATTTCGTGTGTCATGATGTATGTTCGCGATAAACTCCGAAACTACTGAACCGATTTTGATAAAATTTTGTAACCATTTATAATATAGCCCAACTTAAAAGATAGAATAGTTTTTATCTCTTAATTATTGATCTCAATATTTATTATACGATATTAGTGTTTATTTATCAGTTAGTTCTGTAAATTCCAAATAGTTGGTGATTTAGCATCTAAGTTGCACAGGTATTCGGCAGATGGCGACGTGTTTATTTTTCTAGATTATACATCTTCGAGAAAATTAACGTGCGCGCGCAATCGCGTGGTTAAATATAGAATTTACATATATTTTCATGATTTATAATCATACTGTAACAATTTTTCGTGAATCATTTTTATAATTATACTTTGTATTGTGTTATTATTGTGTAGTGTTCAATTTGAATATTTTTAATATTATAAATAGTAAAATAAAATTTTATTTATTACTGATTTTCTCTACTAATTTTCATACCACCTCGAAAACATGTAAGTATTTCTTTATAGACTTTTATTTTTTATTTTTATTTTATAATTTGATAATTGGCTCTGTAATCGTGCTATTTTGGCAGCAAGAAACTTTGATGCGAACGAAATTAACTTCAATATACAACAGATGTTGTCCGGTGATTTGATGTCTTTTAAATCAATCGACACAGTTATTGATGAAAACGAAGCCGTAAACTTTCCAACTGAATTTTTGAATTCTCTGGATATGCCAGGAATGCCACCACATAATCTTCAATTGAAAATTGGTTCACCAATTATTCTTCTACGTAATTTAAACCCACCTCAATTACTTAACGGTACACGCTTAGTCATAAAAGAAATGACGAAAATATTCTCTAAGCAACAATTTTGACGGAAAAATTTAAAGGAGATATCGTCCTGTTTCCACGTATTCCACTGATAGCGTCAGAATCTCCAATACCGTTTAAAAGGCTCCAATTTCCGATTTGTTTAGCTTTTGCGATGACCATAAATAAATCTCAAGGCCAAACAATGTCTATTTGTGGTTTGGATTTGGAAAACACATGTTTCTCACATGGACAGCTATATGTTGCCTGCTCACATGTAGGAAAACCATCAAATCTCTTCGTGTTAGCGAAAGACAGGTTAACCAGGAATGTTGTACACAAAGTAGTACTTAGATAATTTTAATTTTAATAATTTAAAATTGAAAAAATAATAGTTCGATGTCAATGTTATCTACCTCATTTATAACAATTTATTTTTAGATGTTTTTAATTTATATAGTATATTTTATAAGAGTAAGTCACTGATTACAAACTATAATTTAATATAAGATGAATAAAATGTAAATTCAGAAAGTATATGTTGGTTTGTACTTAATTTCAAAATTTCGATACTTTACCTATTACTTTTAAATTTTTGCGAAACGTTTTATTTTTAATCTCATATGAATGAACCTATAAATTTTTTTAGAAAATATTAATTTGATTATACCCAAGAATTAGTAAAAAATGGATTCAATGTATTATAAAAACTCAGCCACTGCAACGCGTGGCTGGTCAGCTTGTTTACTTATAAAAACAAGATAAATGAAAATTAAAATTAATTTTTACGAAAAAGTGAGCTCGAAAGTAAGCAGATACATTTAATTGTGGAAAAATTCCATTTACGTGATAAATATAATATAAAAATCAGATATAAATAATTTAATCCCACAAATATATATGATCTTATAGTTTAAAATTAAAAAAAAGACAACTAAATATTTCTATGATTTCACCTTCCTCTGAAATGAAAAATCACCCATTTAAATAAAATAAGAAATGTTACATTGAATGCTCTTTACAGCAACATATTAACATTTATCTCAAATAAAATGAACTGTGCATAATTAAATGAACTAATTGGCGATTTCTCGCCAAACATTTTCCTGTCTTGCTCCGCAGCGGTCATTTTTCTTCCAAGTACTTCATTTAATATTCTTCACTAGTGACTAATTCTTTTCTAAATTAATTTCGTGTCCCATTGCACCCGCCTTCCGAACAATAATATATCCTCCGAGAAGAATAAAGTAAGGAAGGGGGGAAAAAAAGTTGTTAGGGATTCGTATCTTTCAACAATCTCCGAATCCTTCCCTCTTCTCCCTGCCTTTCCTCCCAAATATGTCGACAGTAAGAAAAGTGAAGGTTTAAGATGAGGGAACAATAAAAAATAAGGGGGGGATTTATCTATTATTCCCCCGGAAGGATAATCATAATTATGTAAACTCAGAGGTCTTCCCCAATACATCTCCTTCTTCAGTCGTAAATCAAAACAGGAGGGGGGAATGGCTTGGGGTGGTTGGAGGAAAGATTAATGGGGTCGCGGTGGGATAGATATTCCTCAATCCCCTTGGCTGCACTTGGCGTGTGATTTCGGTTTTGGAAATCGACCCCATCGTCACAATTCGGGAGTTGAGTCTTCTTTTGGATAAACAGGATTTGAGATATTGAGTCTCCGGGAAATCTGCTTCGGGAGAGGGAATTTTTGTCCCTCTAACAGCTGTACGTAGCCGTCGGGAGGTAACAAGACGCTATTTTCTGAGGGGGAAAAAGATTCAAAAGCTCTTACCTCCTTTCTTCCATCGATTTTAAACTGGTATTCGCTTATGTCCTTGTTTTTCTCGCCAGTTTATTTCTCGATGGGATCAGATAGTAATTGATGAGCTCAGACTAGAGATGTATTTACCGTGATTTAACTCGAGCTTCATAATTTGTAAAATATTTGAAAAGAAGATGAAAATAATTAAAAGAAAAAGTAATAATAGTTCTCCTCTTAGCCCTGCGGGTAGAACAATTCTCTTCAAAATGAAAGGTTTTGGGTTCGATTCCAACCACCGTTGAAGAATGGGAGTTAGGTGCTGTTCTGCAGATCTCTCTATCGGGGTGAGTGCTTGAAAGTTTTTCGAGCTCCCTCGCTTGCTAAACATGAAACGTCCTCCAAAGAAGTAGCTTACGCAGAGAATATTAAAATGCCTGACAACTGCCTTCGCTTCTTAAGCTGCCCCAGCGTCAATAAAAATGGTGGGCTTGCTCTGGCATAGCCTACGGTGCAGGTGAGTCCCGGACTGTACTATTGGATAAACGCGTTTGGAATACTCGCCTATTACCAAGTCCCTCGCCATTTTAAACCACGGTCAGGTGATGAGATCACACCTGAGCTGGCACCCTCCTCTCCACATCCATGCCACACCAGTAGAAGGTCTTTGGACATCACATATTAACTTGGATCCCACGGAGCTCCACATTGAGAGACAGTACGTAGTCACCTTCTCTAACTCTGGCATCGCAGTTGGACACTGCTCTTCGGTCTGAAGGATCACTGATTCGATATCAACCACTGCCAAACAACGAGTGATGGATGTTGTACTTCTGCCTTCTTGCATATTTGTTGGATGGGTGCTTGGGAGTCTTTCGGGTTTCTTTCCCTTGCCACTCGTGAATACGGCTAGAGACATGAAAAAGTTCTTCCAAAAAACAATTACACTGTGGGAAACAAGGTGATAAATAGTTTATTACACGTTGCCAAAATAAATAATAATTCAGAAATATGTAGAGTGTAGTTCTCCCCGTAATCATTTATTGTTATTTTGCTCTACGCTAACCATAAACTTTTAGCTACAAAGATATTTAGGTAAAGGTAATATATTGTATTGTAATTTCTTAAGTAGTTTTGAATTAGTCTTTTAAAGATATAAATTATAAGCGTCCGAATTTCTGTTTTCATTTATATGTTATATAGCTTCTTATATCATTAATCGTAGATGTATATTTCTAATTTCAAAACTTTGTAATAAGATTATTGCACACACATCATGTTGAAAATAGTTGAAATCAATATTTTCTCATACCTAAGAAAATTATTAAATGCAGTTTTTGTATGATACCATGATCCTATATAAATTTATATTATGATTATTTTTTTTAACATATTATACACTGCAAAGAAATTTCCTGTAATACAAACTGATAGGCTAAAGTATTTTTACTTTGGTGACTTATTCATTTTTAAAAATTCATGGCAGCAGCTGAACTTAAAGGGATCGTATAAAAATTAAATTATAGAACACAATGTTTTCGCTGCTATTTTTAGTGTAACAAAATTTTTAATTTTTTTGTGTCGTAATAAATAATAAATATACCTTCATTTTCTTTTACAGTAATATATATTATGCGTGAAATAATATAATGTAAAATTATTTTATTTTATATTGCATATTGTTGCGCAATTAATAAAAAACTTTCAAATATTTGAATCCATTTATTTTTCTTCAAACAAACACAATGCAGCAATTTTTATGTTTAATACGTCAATTTTGATCACACAGCTATATCGTATGTTTTTATTCATATCAAAACAATTTTCATAAAAAAGTAATTCAAAAATCAGAAGAGGTTATAGAAATATATTTTCCACATATTTACATTTTATTTTATTTATTTATTTTTGTAGAGTTTTGAAAAATTTTAATATCGCCTCTTTAACTATATTTGTAACTAAATCTAGGTATCTGATTAACGAATGAGAAATTAACTATTGAATATTGATAGTAAGAGATAATTAGATTTAAATGAAATACATAAATATCATTAAAATGTTTAGATTAAAAATCTGTTAATTTTAAAACAAGAAATTTTCTTCAATTCAAATTAGAGTTCAGAATTCTGAGCCTATGAATTTATAATTTTCTGAATCGTTTTATGACAACCAACAGAAAAAAATGAAACAATTATTATTTAATATTTAAAGTTACAGTTGTATTAAAAAAAGATGAAAATTCTTTATAATTTTCGTTTTCAAATAACATTTGGAAATTCTTAAAGGCTATAAATGCTATGAGAATATGTAAGCATACTAATACAATACCCTCTTCAAACCCAGTCTTTTGTTTTTTCCTGGAAGTCAGGAAAAATATATATGCGTTTTTTCTTATTTTCGCATGAATTTCCGGAAAAAACTCGAAATATGCCTCACTGAAGCTATGCTATGCATTATTTCACCTATTTTGATAGTAAATAGCGATTTTGAGCCAAATCTGACAAACTTTACTAGGCTTGCCATAAACTTAATTTTGCAACAATTTTCCATTTCATTGAGTGAAAGTAAACACTACAGTAAGGTTACATCGAGTGTTTCGTATTTTTCTATGTTCATGAAGCACATTTTTATTTTATTTTGATATTTTAATTTCTATAATGGTTTACAAAAAAAGGAAAATGCCTATCATATATATATATATATATATATATATATATATATAATATCAGAAATATTTAAATTGATTTATGGATTTAATGGTAAATTAGTATTATTTTTTATATTAACTCCGAATTATATTGTTATTTGTTATAATTATTATTGATATTTTCATTATTAATACACACACACACACACACACACACACACACACACACACACACACACACTATATATATATATATATATATATATATATATATATATATATATATATATATATATATATATATATATATATATATATATATATGTATATATATATATAAAGTACAAAATGTTTTTATTATTAAAAAGTTCGTGGAAACATTTTTGTTTTTTGTATTGTCTTGATCTATTAACTGATGCATTGTAAAAAAATTTTAGTAGTTATAAAATTACTGTAACAAGTTTAAAAAGTATCAAAAATGCTAAAACATTTCGCAACACATTTTGCGGTTCTCACTATCTACATTAGAATCTGATATAAACTGTAACCAAATAATAAAAATATAAAAAATTATTTAAATTACTGGGCAACATTTGACTTTAAATTAAAAACAAAAATATCTATAAAGGTAAATGCGACTTCGGTGATGTTCAACTAATACCACGCATTCTTTTCAAGATAAAATGTTAGACTTCATATCGATTAGAGATAACATTAGGAACTTAAAAGATTTCTAATGATATGCCAGTTATCGAAACAATAAGAGAGAGATCGATGGCCTACGGGATTCATGCTTAACAGTAATAAATGAGAAGATGTTACTTCTATTTATTTAAACGGTAAAATTAATGCCTTAGAGTTCGAATTTAGCCATGGAATATATGAACTCTATTCAAACATTACAAGGTGTTGTGCATTTGATGATATGGTTCGAAAGCATGAAATGAATGCAAATGAGATGCAGATGGAGTGATATCAGATATATTCAAACAAAATTCTAGAGATGTCGAAGAAAGGTCTACTTCCTATGAGCGATTTCTTCATTGATTTTATTTAAGGGAGTCTGTAAGAGAACCTGTTCTTCTTTCAATGCTGATTGTTCATTTTCAGCTATTTCGCTGTAAATTAACAAGCAACATTTTTTAAATTCTATGGACTCAATTTCAAGAAAAAAAGGTGATTTAATTATTTTTAATTGCTGTTAATTTTGAGGACTTAATTGTCATGAATACATTATTCAGTTATTTATTTATTTCACCGTCCGAAAAAGTTTTTTCGGTATTTAGATATTATCCTGTTGACCAATTTTGTGAAAAAAGTATGTCGCCAAACAGGGCGATTGAGCGCAACAAGTTACAGATCGCATTGGCTCATCGAATTCGTACCCTCACGTTTACGTTTCTTAATTTTAGCTTGGGAAAGTTTTAAAAGTATTATTCGTTTCCTTTATCCATGTCAACGTAAAAATTAAAATATGAATTAAAAATAAATATTTTAATTATTTTTGTCAATGAGCTCCCTACTTGACTAACTTTTTTTTAAACCAATAAATTATGAAAAAAAATCTAAATTTTGAATCCGGTATCCAATATTTATTGGAGTTACATAAAGAGACGAATGGGATATTAAGTAATTACCTGTGTTTTTAACACTAGTTAATCATAGAACCTGTAATCTAAAGAGAACAGGCCAAATTTATATTCACACACATATATATATTTCAACTCAAAGCTATTTTTTATTTTTGCTTAAAATAATTTCCGACAAAGGTAATTTTTTATTAGAAAAGATGATTATTGCAAAACTGAGAGAGAGAGAGAGAGTGATTCGTCAAATTCTACGAATAAAACTGAGAATTAAAAAACGCTCTTTTCGCCAATTTATAATGTCGCCAGTATTTTGTGAATAAAAATATTATAGAGCATATAAGCTCGTTTTTAATTCTCTTTGAATTGTATTAATGCTATTTACATAATGTGTGTGTGTTGCGTAGTGATTTTTTGTGTATCTGAAAATTTCTCATGCATTGTTAAAAGGTATTAAGTATTTCCTAATGTGCGAAAATAGATAGAAATCTAAAGATAACTAGAGGTGACATATAGTGAGGTATATGAGAATACTATATAACATTCGAAACATGCACTGCAAAAGGGAGGCTCATCGTAGCTTAGTGGTAAAACATAGTTCTTGAAAGTATAAGTGTCTCAGATTCGATACCAGCTACTGTTGAACACCGTGAGAGGAATTTGCCCTTCTGTATACATTTCTGTAGGATTGGCTGCTTCAGAAAACATTTAATTATAATAATTTGAATGAAATTGTAATAAATTAAAAAATATGCGAGAGAACTGAATTTATTGTGTTTTAAAGAAGAAATGCACCTGGTTATACTCTTTCATTAATTTTATTTACATTCATTGGATGAGCTAATCCCTTTCACTTTAAAGATCTAAAATGGACCTTTGAAGCAAGAACTAGATTGTGGACGTATCCACTTTTTCATTTTTAGCTGTGTCGGGAATAGATCCAATGATCTTTATTTATGTTGAAAGAACGACGTTTTCCCCCAACCAAGCAAAATCTACTTCAGTTAAATTATTCAATTATATTATTAAATTATTATATTCATATCTGAAGTGAACAATAGATTATTGCAGAAGATAACTAGAAAAAAGTAAATTTTTAATGGTATGATGAAAAACCAAAGAAGTATCAAAATATCTTTTAAGACAAAATGTGTTACTCGCTCCGTGATTCTAAATAAGGCACGTCCACCTCAGAAATATATGCAAATTCATCTTCATCTTAAGGGGCAGTCGACCCTGGTATTCGCCATTAGTTGAAATTCCCCATTTTCTACGATGCGAGGTTAATTATTCGGTTTTCTAGTCACAACCGCATAACCGTAACAACTCTATAATGAGACGCTGCTTTTTTTCCCTTTTTAAAAAAATGTAAAGAATAAAAAATTAAATAATAGTTAGTCATAGAAAAAAGTAAACCTTGTATTTTTATTATAAGAATAATGAGAAATAAAAGAAAATTATTCTTGCCTTTAATCCTTCTAAAATAATTTTTGCCTATTCTTCTCTTTTTTTATGAATTGCAACATCCGGTGTTTTGTTGAGCTAATAAATGGCTGATCTCCTTAATGTGATAAAATATCGTTTGCTCCAGGAAAGTGTTGCCACATAGCGAACTATATTTGCATTTCCTTTGTTTTCTGATTGCCAAATACTTTAAGCATACATTGAAATTCAAATGAAAGAACGTTTGATAAATTACGAAATCAAGTTTTCCATAAAATGCTCAGTGAGTCAAATTCATTTTACTCTTTATTTAAATAAATAAATTTATTAATTTATCATAAAACTAAAACTTTGGAAAATGATTTTATCTCGCTAAAATCGAGCAGGTGTAAGATATTAAGCACAGATTCATATTCTTATCATAATTTTACAAGTCACTTTTTTATATTTATGTATACAAAATAAAGAATACTTGCCTCGTTTTAATTGATTATATTGATGTAAAAATGATAGATAATGATAAAATTATTGTTCATTAAATCTTATCTGAAATCGCACCATACTTCTCTTTTTAAACCCACAATGATGTTTTTGATCATTAAATTGTGGTAATGATTTTAATCATTTGAATTATTTAATTTAACTCATAATTTGTCAGTTTATAATTCCGAAATGTAATATAAACTCATGTTTGGTGACCATATTTTCCCTTTTAGTCATGTATTGTGTTTTTAATAATTTTTTTAGAATGGTTAATCTTAGAATAAATTTTTAAACTGTGAATATTTTATATTCATGAATATAGAGTAGAATGCACAAAATAAAAAGTTACAACTTAAACTACCTGATCAACAGATGATTATGTGTGTTATATATAAGAATAGAGTGAAATATACTCTGATTCAGTTAATTGTGGGGCAATTTTCATAGTTAATTACAAGCCCGAGAAATAAAAATAAGGGTTTAGTGGTCCCCTTAAAAATTCATACGGGAAGATTGTTCGTATAAATTTTTCAGTTAATCAATTATTATATTTCAAAGAGAGAGAGAGAGAGTAAAAGTGAAACATTGGGAAAAATGAATAATTAAACTCACTTTTTTATTAAATTATTTTTAAAAATAAATATTTTCCTAGTTGACGCTATATGAATACCCAAAAATAATATTTTTATTACTATCCCATATTAAATCTATGTAGAAAAAAATATTTATTTTTTCTTTAGTTCACTAGATTTCAGTTCATTCTTATTCATAATACATTATCTCTCTAGTAATAGTTGATGAATAGCAGTTATATATTATGCGTTAATAAATAACAAATAATTAATATCTGTTATTTAAAAACAAGTATTCAATAACTGTTAATTATATAATATCAATTACATAGTAATTATTACTATAAATAGCAGGTAAATAAAAACTGTATAAATTTTCATTTAAATTACTGCATACAAAAATCATGCATGTATGCCGCGTTTTAAATATAATATTTCTTTTATCAAAAAAAAAAATAGAACAGAATCGTGAAATGAAAAATTATATTTCCTAGTTTTCAATTTCCATCCACAATCGATGAAATCGGTGAAGACAGGGTCAACGACTCTAACTCGTTCGAAGAATCGGGTCCTGTGCTCGATGTAATATTCGAGTGATAAAAACAAAGACGGCTTTTTTTTATTTATATTTTTTGGCAACTCTCCGTGGCTCAGGGGATGACCATTCTCGAATGCTGTCTCAGGAAGCACGGTCTGGTGAAGTCGCACAAAGGAACGGGTAACTGGACCTTGTTACAAATTGCTGAATCAGATAACCGTGATGGGTGGGACACGACAATTACTTCGGGCAGCGAGTTAGCTACCACTCATTAAAAAACGAAGACTGTCGCCGGAATACAAATAATGCTTTTTTTTTAACCTGCTGACCCCTTTTGTGATGCTGGAAAACACAGCTGGGATCTTAATCTCTGATTGAGTGACAAAAACACTACTATTAAAATGTATTATCTGTTATCTCATACATTAATAGCAATTTCCCAAAAAATTACATATTATCTTTTTGCACACATACAGTGTATTTTTGAAGAAATAAATTAAAATTTTATGACTAAAATAATTAAAAATTCTGTAATCATACTTGTAACAAGATCTTATTTGTTAATGTTGCAAGTACAAATAAAACAGTTTGCAGATAGTGTATTTATAAATAAAAGTTCATTTGCGGATCCAGCATCTACCACTTAAACATGTAATTTTGAGTACAATGATTACGAATAAATCCCGATTTGTAATTACTGTCATATATTTCTACAGTATCGAACCTATGACTTTTCCTTCTGAAGAACATGATCCTGTCATTATGTAAGTCTGAGCCCCAAATTCTTTTATATTTGTCAGTTTTATGTTTAAGATAAAATATAATTTACAGAAAAAATATATCTTTAAAATGGTAAATTATTGGTAATTAAAAATAATTTGATGCTATTTAATAATGTTAACTTTATACCATACATTTGAACACCTGGATGGTTTGTATAGTTTTAAAATAATTTTTGTAAGAATCAAAATACTGCCGAATTTCTTATAGCTAGTAATCCTTGCTGTTAAGTCCATTATTATGTACACTTAAATTATGTTTAATAATTGCTTAAAATTGAATTAATTTTTAAATGTTATGAAAATTAATTAAATATTAAGTTGTTATTAACTTAAGTAATTTCAAGCAGGTTATTTTTCTTTCTCTCAATAATTTTTTATAGTTAATTATTCATAAGTATCTTTTTATCAAAATTCAAAACTTGCAATAAAAAGTTTAAAATTAATTTTTTAATTAAAATAAACAAATTTTTACTTCAAAAGATATTTATTAATATTTCCAGGCTATATATTTCATTTTAATGCATTTTAAAAATCAAAGCTGATCAGATTTCTGACATAAGACCTGAAAACAGTATGAGAAATTACTGGCGTTTATGATGAAGCAATTACTGCAGAACAAGGTATATTGAAAAAGAAAATTAGAAAATGTTAAATTATAAATAAAATGATATTTTATTTATAATATTTTCTAATTTTATGATACAATGGCCATTCATATTATCTATAATGTTTGAATTTATTTATTATTTAAATCACTAATTTAAATTTAACATACAAAACTAAATTGAAATACATTGGAGTTGGCATTCATTAAATTAAAATAATAAAATTATTTAAATAAGGAATCACATTTTAGGTTTCTTTCAAATGTTGAATATAATAATTATTAAAACCTGTATAGAGGGTATAAATGTTTCTAGCAAAATAAATTCTAATTCATTATATATATATATATATATATATATATATATATATATATATATATATATATATATATATATATATATATATATATATATATATATATATATATATATATATATATATATATATATATATATATATATATATATTTATATATATATATATATATATATATATATATATATATATATATATATATATATATATATATATATATATATATATATATATATATATATATATATATATATATATATATATATATATATATATATATATATATATATATATATATTTATATACATATATATATATATATATATATATATATATATATATATATATATATATATATATATATATATATATATATATATATATATAATATATATATATATATATATATATATATATATATATATAATATATATATATATATATATATATATATATATATATATATATAATATATATATATATATATATATATATATATATATATATATATATATATATATATATATATATACATATATATATATATATATATATATATATATATATATATATATATATATATATATATATATATATATAATATATAGATATTTATATATATATATATATATATATATATATATTATATATATATATATATATATATATATATATATATATATATATATATATATATATATATATATATATATATATATTTATTTATATATATATTAGAGGCTGCTTTAAAATGCTCTCAGTCCTATAATTTTTGTATTTAATGGTTTTAAATTAAGAGTTAAAAAGTGGCTAGGTCTTCTGTACATTTTACTGTTTTGTGATTTGGTAGGATTTTGGTGTGTAATAACTTGGTTTAGATTTAATTCGTTGCAGAAACGCCATACTTTGTGCCAACACGAACAACACCCTCGGTTAAAGTTAGTGGTGTTGGTACTCCATTCTATATTTTATTTCGTTCTGTCCTTTAAATTAAAAATATTCAGTTTAAATTAATTAATAAAATTTTAAATTAAGAAGTCAATGTTACTCTTTTAATGTTTACTTTAAAAAATTTCCAATTACACCCACATGTGTAATGGTGAAATTTGCATATAATTATAAATAAAACTATAAAATATAAATAATAATAAAATAAATAATATAATAATATAAATAATAAAAAATATAATAAACTATTAAATTAGGTTTGAATGTCATTCATTCGTGTATTTTTGATTGATATCTTTTTTATTAATTTTGGAGAATTCATCTTTTATTTGTTATTTTTATGCATTCTATTGTGTTATAATAAAATATAGTTAAATTTTTATTGAATTACTTATTGATAAAAAATCAATATAGTCATTATTCAAACTAAAATTTCAAAAATATTTCAGGAAAAAAAAATTATTAAAGAAAATTATTGACTAATAGCTACGTTAAAAAAAGAAAAGTATAAACAGATATTATCGGCGAGTATTAACCTGGAAGTGTGCTTTTGGGATATAATTTAAAATTTACCGATTTATTGCGGGCAGTTAAACAATGCCTTGTGTAAATAAGATGTAGAATATATTGTGTAAAATATAGTATTGGAATCATTTGATCCGTACAATCTTTTTAAATTAATATTTTAAAATGAAATTTCAATTATTTAAATGTTAAAAAAAGAAGAAAACAAAAAACTAGCTTAACTATTGAAATTACTATGAATTCTGAAATAGAAAAAGTTGATGTTTATTATATAAATGAGTGCTTTAATTATTAATATTTCGAAACATCCACGTAAATATTTATCCTATTTAAAATAAATAAAATGCGCATTGTGAATTCTCTTGAAGAATTGAGTGTGGTCAATGTAGAGAACAATTAAAATGGAATCCGATGCGCAATATATCTGATACTGAAGGGAGATTTGTACGAACTGTTTCTGAGAAATACATTTTTCACGTAATTGAAGAGTCCTATTCTATTTGGCAAAGAATATTTTTGTGTTTGCAAAACATTTTTTTAAGAAATGCATAGGGAAATTCAAACTTACATATTATTTTTTAATAAAATCAAAAATTTTATGTATTTCCATTTTGATTAAATCTAATAATGAAACCTAAATCATTTCTAAAATATTTTGTAAGGCAATTAAAATGATATTGAAACACAAATATAAAAGTCGCAAAATATTTTTTTGACGAATCTTGTATCATTCGAGAATGAGATAACATAAATATCAAAACGTGTTTGTATCACGAATAATGAAAATAAAAAATTTAATTGACGTATTTTTATGCATTTCACTTATTATTCTTAAGCACTAAATTTAATTTTTCTATAAATGGTGATTAATAACGTACGAGTCATTGAAAGAATAAGATGAAATCACGAAAAATTCGTAAAAAAAATGACGGTGATTAATAGTTTATTAGCTTAAAATGGGTATGATGAAAATGATTTTGCGAAATTTTAATGAGCTAGTAAAAACATTAAATTAAATAATCTCTCTTGTATAAGAAACAAATCAAAAAAAATTGCATGGAAAAAATATTAAGTACCGCTTTATTTTTAAAAGATAACGAAAGAGTTTTAAGCGATGGTGGTGAATTTTGTTAAGCAATCCTTTTGCAAAGTCATTAATCACCCAAAATAATCCTTATTATGATAGATTCTAAGTAAATTGCAAGTCCTGCTTCCCTTCGTAGGAGTATTTTTTCCCTACACTAGGGAATTTTAAAAAATGAGGGAACAAAGACTTATTTTTGTAAATTTCTACACATCCCCTATTCTATTCAGCGCGTCGAAGGCGAACCGACCAATAGGAGAGCAGTTAGCGACCAGTGTGGGACGAAGCACTGGAAGTGTCCGGCATTTGGCTGGCAGAAGCCGATGAGAATCCGGCGGATCAGGCTGCGTTTGTGTCCAGCTTCCTTGATAGAGGGAGAATATTTCCCTATGAAGACTATTCCTGCTTCTGCCCCTCTCTTTCGGAGGATTTGCCGGCTCTCCAGTTTTCCCGGGATGAATTTGTTCCCGTGGAAAGCAAGATTCTGGAAAAAGAAGAGTAAGATTCGGAGAGTTGGAAGGAGTTCTAACGGGATCACGTGATTAAGTTGGAAAGTTTTAAAATGTACGTGAGATTATTTTATTACTTTATTTTAATAAAAACTTTTAAATTTTTTTAAAAAAATTATGAAATTAAAATATGAATTTTTCTAATTTTACTTAACTTTTATGTAAATATTCAGATATTTATAATTTCTATGATTAATGTATTTTGGATTATGTTCATTATTCTGGATTTTGTGCTTAAAAAAGTTAAAATATATTGCAGTATAAAGTTATGAGAACTTTATATATTAAATGTGTGCTATAAAGTTTATATATTAGATTCTGCAAAAAATATACACATTCATACTTTCATTATAAATTTATAAAATGATTTTTATAAAATATTAGAAAAAAGTAGAAAATTAATATTATCCTAATCTTTGTAAACTTTTATTTTAGTGCTAATAGAAATAAAATATTAATTTCCATTTATAATTATCAAATGTTTCATAATAAGAAAAACTCTAGTTTGATGAATCTAATTTGATTTTTTTTTTCAATTCCAAACAATACTAATGGTATAAAATGAAATATTTATGCCTATTAAATTTTTGAAGAAATACAAAATACTAATTTCAATTTTTTTACTAGTTTAATAATAAGAAAAATTCTCCATTATTCGTACATTTAAAAATTAATTTATTATCTATAATTAAGTTTATTAAACTTATATCTATGAAAAAGAAATTTAGTTTAATGTTCTAAAGTAAATTTAATGCTCTAAATTTTTTCATGCTAACATTAACTTATTCAATAAATGCATTTTTTAAAATATTATTGTTTATTTATTTTAATATTATTCAAAAAATTTTTGAAAGGATGAAAATACTTTAAATATTAGTAATATTGAAAATATTGAAAATACTTTAAATATTAGTAAAATATCAATCACCACATAAAAATTAAAATTATGTTTATCAAACTGTTTTTCAGTTAAATTTTTTTATTCATAATTTGTATTTTTCAAACATTTTATAGCTTATGTGCAATATACAATTCATATGAAATAAAATTTATTTATTTTAGGATGAACATTTACTTTTCTTCAAATTCGTATCGTATTTTTTAACCTTTTTGTATATTAGTTTAATTTTTTAATGCTTTATAATAAAAATGGTAAAAATATAAAACAGTAAAGTATATTTTTTTAAATATCGTAATATGTATCAAACCATATATTTTTCTGCAATAATATATTTATTTCCTTAAAGTCTTTTTTAAGGATTGCATATTTTATAAATATTGCAAAATTAAAGCTAATTAGTAATTTCTGATATTTAATTAATCAACTTTTTTACAGATTAAATACATTTTAAAATAATTCAGTAATCTTTAATTAATAAATTTAATAATAATCTTCAATAAATTTTAACTCTCAAATCTTAATTAATTTTTCGCCTTTAATATTTCCTTAATTCAGTACATTTATAATCAATAAAGCTTGCACTCCGTGCAAAATTAACTTTTAAAAGTCAAAAAAATTATATTTATTTAGTTATGAAATCTACCTAGAAATAAATAAGAATCCATATGTATAATTGTTGTTACGATAATTTTTAATACAACATAAACCGTTTAACTTATATTTTATACAAACTTTTAATGGTCTTTAATTCATATTTAATCATTTTTAAAATTGTTTACTAATACTTTCACAAATTATATATCTTTATATACACTTAATTTATATATAATGGTTATAAATTAATAGAAAAACAAAATGTATAAAAACGATTTAATTATTAGTAAAAATTCGAAGGGGGTGAAAAAATGAATTTTAGAAAAAACTATACATAACTAAATATAAAAACGATAATATATTTCTAACGAATCACTCTCTAACAATAATTATTTTTGGAGTATTAAAATCCGATTAAAAAGAATGCCTTTTAAAATGTTTAAAAAAATACCATTATATAATCTCTTTTTTATCCTCTTCCACAAATTTTTTATTAATTTTTAATATTTAAGTTCTACAGACCGAGAATCATTTTCACTCTTTTTTTATTAAACCAGATTTAAATATAAATTAATCATTTTTTATGATTTCTTTGCACAGTTTTGAAGCTTTGTAAAATAATTCAAATAAAGTAAAATCATTTTTTTCATTTATTATTATTCTCAATAGGGATGATTTTTTTAGTTTTGTGGTTATACTTAAAAAAAAAGCTTTAGTTATAATTTTGATTAAAAAAATATGTAACAGATTTTGAAATAGATATATTTTTAAAATGGGAAAAAATTAATTTAAATTATTTATCAATTTTATTTAAGCTTCTATTTCATATATTATTATTAAAACGAAATATTTATTTTTATAACAACGAAATTTTTATTTTCTAAAACTAAATATCTATTTAGTTTAAATTTAATAAATATAATTTAATGTGTATTAATAATTTATGTAATATAATAATGTTTCATAAAATCAAATCAGAAATATATATAAACTGGTTTATTCAAAATTAGTATTATAATATATTTATATTTTTATAACAGTTATGCAGTATATAATAACATAATTAAAAAGAAATTGTTTTAATTTTGATAAATTATGTTAGAAAGATTTAAAAGTATTACTTATTTAATTTATCTTAAATCAGTTAGCACTTTTTAGCAGCTTTACATTAAAATAAATTAAATAATTAGATAAAAATTACTTTAAAGAATAAATTCTTAAAATGGAGTTACGTTTTGTTTCTAAGCAAATTAGATTCGAACCATATAAATATATATGTATATGCTAGACTGGCTAGAAAATTAAATTTATTTAATTCAGTGAATTTTTTTATGTTTACTTAATGAAATTAAGTTCTAAAAGCTTATGAAATTTAATGTAAAAGAACTTCAATAAATTTAAGACTATAAAAATGTTTTTATTTGTTATATTGCTTAACACTTTCAGCGGATATAAATGACATTTCATTTTAAAATAATTTTTAAACCGAAAATTAAACGACACATATATTTATTTCTTAGTTTAAAATTATTGATATTTTGAAATACGAACAAAGTTTAAAAAATAGTCTTTTAAAGTTTTTCATATTATGAAACATTTTTATATCGAAGAAAATATTTTAATTAAATATGTAGTTAAACTTTCTCCCGTAAAACATTAATTTGAATAGATCGATATTTTGTTATATTAATACATTTTTGTACATCATATATTTCTAAAAGTTTACAATAATATTTTTGTATTCATAACAATGATTTAAATAATTGATTTGACTTACAATATTTCGTAAAAAATGCTAATACATATTTATTTTATATAAGTTGAAAGCTTTAGTATACGGAAAATTACTTTTTTGAATATTTTTATACCTAATCAAAAATTGTACAGAACTTAAAAGGAGAAATATAAAATTAAATTAAAATCATTTAAAATATATATTTAAACCCATTACTGATTTGTATATACTCATCACAACTAAACTTAAAATTTGTAATTCAAAACTTAATTAGTAAATAATTAAGCTCAGAATATTTTCGATTTCAGCAAATCCAGTTATCAAAAGTGATATTGAGCCCTATATTGATTATTTAAATCGTTTTCTCTCGCACTACAAAGTAACAAAAAAAATTATTTCTCATTTTCTGTATTTACAATACATCAATGTTTAAATTAAAACACTATATCGATTATTTAAATCGATATTTACTAAAATATAGAATAATGCATTTGCGATATATGCGCTAATAAAACAGTGGTAATAATTTCCGAGTAACTACATTATGTTCTTTTCATTCTATTTATGTCTTAATGGAATTTTTAATATTATTACTTATAAAAATCATCTTCAAAGGGATTAACATTGTATTGCTGAGTGATTTTCAGTTATTAAATAGTGCATTTCCTACCATAAATATTTTCGTGCTTTCTGTATAAATTTTAATTCATTTAACAAAAATTCAGAAGTATTTCGCAATAAATATTATTGAAATAGAAAATGCACATCTGCTTGATATTTTAAGTAAATATCAGAAGAATTTATTATGTTTATAATTTCAATTAATTTCTATTAGGATTCTTTGAATAAATATTATCTAAGGATAAATATTCTTCTCTTCAATGTTTATAATTTAATCAAGTAACTCATTATAAATCCGTGTTTAAAAGGCAAGCAGATCTAAAAGCTAGAGTAAAAAAGTTAATTGATAAAAGATTCTTTATATCGTTATAAAAATTCTAAATCATTATAAACACATTATACTGATTAAATTTTCAATGTGATGTCTCAAAAGCAAAGTAATTAGTTTAAATATTCTAATTTTACAGAAAAAATCAATGAGTTAATGGTTCATTTAAGGAAGGTTTTAGATTCCTTACGTAAATAATAAAGACTTTATTTGTAATATACACCAGATTATTTGAATAAATTACACTCTTGTATTTGCTAAAAGCGGGAAGAATTTTAATGAAATAATTAGAATTAAAAAAACTGCTTACGTTCAGTTAAAAATATATTTTAAATATTGTATTTTATATTTAGAATATTAAACGAATACTAATCAGATCTAGCAGCTTTTATTTTAACTTGGAAAATAATGTTTTAAAAATTTAATTTTTCCCTAAAATTTACTACATTCGATCGTAAGAAATACTTCAAGGGCTAAGAAAACAGACGTATTTCAAAGTCTCACTACGTTAATCGACTAATTTAATTAATTAATAGTTAAAAATTCAAAGAAGCTATAATTTTCTGTTTACGAAATTAAAACTCAAATCATTTTTGTCAGAAAAACATTATTGCTATTTTATAAGATTCATCCTAATAATGTCTTTTTGTTGATTAAGTATCAATATGTTTTCAAATTCACAGGTCCGAAGTTCGATCCTCGGGCTGGGCAAGGTTGACTCAGCATTTCATCCCTTCAGTGGGTCGATTAACTAAGTACCAAGCATGCTTGGGAACTAAACACTGGGGGTCTTACGTTAGGCTGACCACCTAACTGGGACATATGCTTCGCACCCCAGGGCCCTCGGTCATGAAAACAGTTATGGGCACTGTAGGCCTTGGCCCACATGGGCTGTCGTGCCATGGAGTTTAGTTTAGTTTATGTTTTCAAATTAAAAGCATTTGGAGTAATAAATTAGTTTTTGCTTACTCATTTGAATTTAAGCAACGAATTGAAGCCACGTTACGTTTTTCGTAAAAATTACCCATGTTTTATCTGATTTAATGACACTTGCACAAAATGACAACAAACCAAACAATGATATTGAATTAATTATTTTTTCAGCACCCACACATCAAAGATCGTAATCTTTAAATGATTAACTTGAATTCAATATTTATATAAAACAAAATTGGGCTTATTTAACTAGAAATATAGTTTAATATATAATTCATTTTAAAAGAAAAACAATATTCAAAAAACTTACTCTAAATTGACAACATAATGAAACATTTATTACCCAGCAATATATTATATATTCCTCCTTCTTTTGGAAACAATTTTTATATAGTTCAATTTCCCTTGTTTTATTATGATTTTCACTATAAAACATTTGGTAGACTTCTAAACACGTGCATAATAATGAATTTTGCTTACTCCTTATTCAAATATTTCTCAAAATATAATGAATAAAAGTCAATTAAAAACTACGACAGAAATTTTGAAAACAAATTCATTAGTTAAAGCATCAACACGATGCTCTGCTTTTTCATTCCTTTTTTTCCTAAGTTTGAAAAAGCGTGACTTTAGAAATTCAAAGATAATGTTTGTGAAAATGGATTATTTAAATTCTATTTAAAGTGAAAGCTTGTTGCTTTTAATTAAAATCAAATTACTTTTAATTTTAATAACTATCTATTTATGTAATTTATATATTTTGAAATATGTTTTACGAGTTAAGAACGTTTCTTGTTTATAATATTCATAGTTTTTTTTACTCAAACAACTTTACTTTAAAAGTATGTTGAAGCTCTTAATTCATTCAATTCTCTAAAAAATATATGTTTGTTTTAGAACATTGGACTTATATGTTAACTTGGTTGTAATTATTCTAAAGCTAAATGAAACGCTGTTAAAACTTCATTTAAATTTAAACTTACAAAAGGGGAGGCAAACTTGAAAACAATAAGCATATATTGTGTTTGTTAATCAAGGGAAATATTTTTAACTGCGTTTGACTTTAAAGGAAGGTTTATACTAGCAAATCTTTTATAACAAATGTCTTATGCGTAAGAGAATATTTATAGGTTATATACAAGTCCCCCCTCTTAAAATCACTTCATTCTAGGTGTTTATGACTGGAAACAGTTTGTTTCAAAATACACGATTCTATGCTGTTTTAGAATACTCATATAAACACAAATATGTACCAATACATTTTACACACATGTAATATTTTTTAAACTCTTTCGAGTAGTAAATATTCGTTTAATTAGAAATGATATGACTTTCAAAATATCAGTGCAAAAGTGAAATGTGTAAATGAAACCATTTTACAACAAAATATCTTGCTGATGGCAGCAAGGGTGACGACGGTATTTCTGGGAGCGGTGTGCATATTGAGTCATCTGATGGTACAATTGACGTAAGAGGTAGAAATGCTAACTATTATTCGGTTTTTAGATCGGAACTTATAGCTACCAATTATTATGAGGGATCGAATTATGTAGACACGACCTCTGGACATCTTTTCAGAGACATCTGGATGCTAACGGACAGTCATGCCTCTATACAGCACCTGTCTCATTGGATGACCATTGGGGATGAGACAAGTTTGAGTATTTTAGACCTTGTGACACGACTTCTAAACACTCTATACGTTTTCAATGGGTTCCTTCTCATGTTGGATTGAATGGTAACGAAATTGCAGATAGCTTGTCCAAGTCTGCCTCTACTGACACCTTGCAGGGCAACGCTATTCTAACGTTTTCCGAAATCTCCACTGTTAAAAAGATGGAATTAAACGCAATTTGGAGAGATCCGCTTGCTCACTCTTGATACTTTGGGAAAAAACCTCGTTGATGGCACCAGCTCAGTATCCCCAGGATACAGCAGGCTGCTCTTTCACGATTTTGAGTGGCCCCATGAGGTCCCTTTCTTTTCAACAGGGCCAGAAAGTCTTTCTGGAGTGTCTCTGGTGCGAGGCTGTTCAGGCCTCCCCGAGGCATATTCTTGATTGTCTGAATATTACTGTGAACGAGGTTTTGGAGAATCCTATTTTATTTTTAGACGTTTTGATGATTTTTGGTTTTATGGAAGTGGTTTAGCTTAGCTACACCATCTGGGATTTGAAACAACTACAAATGTGTTGTATGTAACAAATAAATTTTATAAGTGACATTAGAGTTTCATGTAACGAAATTAAAATATTAAAATAATGGATGATAAAAAAATCAAACAATAAAATTTTTTTCATTATGTCAAAATTATGAATCGATAATTTGAAATATATCAAATTTCCGACAAAACAATATTTATCGATAAAACTACATATATATATATATATATATATATATATATATATATATATATATATATATATATATATATATATATATGGCTGTTCTACTGGCTGGTTTTAACTTAAACATGTCTTATCTGGTCATTACTTTAATTATTACTTCGTTATGCATCAGATTTACTTTATATATTTTATCTTATCCTTTTAGTATAGCCTTTGCGTATCATTTTTAACCGATAAAATTTAAAAACGTATTTAGCGAAATAAAATATATCAAATTTTCGATATATCGTGTCAAAACGAAAAAAATTTGTTTTGCTAATAAATTCTCTGTTTTTTTAAATGTATTTGCTTTCAAACTTCTTGCATATTAAATACATTTTATATATCATTTTTATCATTTAACTTAAGTTCACCTGTTATTTATAATAAATAAAAGTATATGAATGCCTTCAATGTAAAAATATATATATTTTTGATTTTTGATATAACATGAATATTTATCAAAATAACATCAAAATTTGTAAAATAGGAATGCTTGCTATAAAATAAATGTTTCTGACAAATTCAGCCATTTTTTAATATAATTAGAACTTATGGTATGCTAAGTATTCGAATCGTAAAAAATATTATCTAGTTTAAACGAAACCCGGTGGATTAGCGGTATAGATTTGCGTTCCCAAGATACGGGTTCGAGGCTCGGTTCTAAGGCTGGAAAAGTCAACTCAGCTTTTCATCAATTCAATAATTTGAGTACCAAGCATGCTTGGGAACTAAACGCTCCGGTTTTGCGTTAGGCTGACCATCTAACCGGGACATATGTTCCATACTCCACGGTCAGAAAAACTGATATAAGCTCTGTATGCTTTGGCCCCACACTTGAGCTGTTGTGTCAGATGTTTATCTAATTTAAAGAACGTGAAATTTAACGAAATCATCAATTTTATACATTAAACATTGTTTCTAAGCATTTTTATCGGTATTCTAGTTCGGAGTACGCATGCGTGAAGTAACTTAAAAAAAAGGAATACTTGTTTTAACAATATATTATGTTTAGATTTTAAATAATATGAGCTTTTGCATGCCTTTTTTAACATCAATGGAAAAATTATAAATTTTTAATGATTACCCATTATTTAACGAAGATATTGTAGACATTATAGAATAAAAATTATGGCGAAATAAAAATTAGCTATTTTTTATATTTTAGTTACAGTTACGCAATTTATATTTATGTTATTCAGTCTATATAATAATGATACATGTGTGTGTAATAATAAATACTCATACATCATACTCCACTTTCATACCATGTACATTACGTTTTATTCTAAGTTTTCTTTGCATGTATACGCTTATATTTTTTATATTTCAAGATTTTGAAGTGTGTTATGACAGTTTACTGCCATCTATGTGAAATTGAAATTTATTTTTATAAATGTATCAGTTGCAAATACTTTTATCTATGAAGTAATGGTAAAGTAATATTGAAATACAATAAAATAACAAAATATATACTATGTTGTCCATGAAAAATCACCCGTAAAAATATAAAATACCCACATATTTTATCTGATAGTAATTTTAAATTTATATTTAAAAAATTTGTCTTGAAATAATGTGATAATAGAACTGAAGTTTGTTATTTATTTTAATGAATACATTTGTTTCATTCATTAAAAATTAATATTATTAATTTGTATTATTTTTTCATTTTGTTTTTCATTTTTTTAAGTTCAAAAAAATAAATTACTTTCAATAAGCAAATACGTTTTATTCATTAAGAATAAATATGTCGTTAAATTTAGTTTACAATTAATTAATTTAATTTACTTATGTATAAGAACTTCTCAAATTTATTTATTTATTAACTAAGAAATGAAAAAATTTCAGTTCTAATAAATGAAAAATAAAATTTCTTTATTTATTGTTTATTAGAAATGCAATATTTTCTCATATTTTAGTGAATAATAATCAAATAAATGTTAAAAATTGCATTCGTATCCTTTTATTTGCCAAGCAAGAAGTACTTATGATGCTTGTGCATGAGGATAAAAATTTATAAATATATTTCGCTGAATAACTGAGAAAAAATATTTGTAACCGAATATATAAAGAAGAAACAAAAAATGAAAATATGCGTGGAATCGATATTTTTTTCATATAATCACGACGTTCTTCAAAAATGTAATGTCTCCTTTCATTCATTTTGTATCAAGAATCTACTTATAAATTCTGTAGTACTCCAGTACACTGTAGCAGCGTTACCACGCGTGTCTAATTTTTCTTTTTTAAACAAAACAATTCATTACCGCGCGAGGGCAGATGCACGGGTGACTGGTCCTGTACTAAAAAGAACATTCCAAACAGAAACATTCTTCCATGTTCTAAACGCGCCTCCGCCCAATTCATTTCCAGCCGGCTTCCGAAACAAGGGTCTCTAACGATGCGTGCTAAAGTTAACACTTGAAAGCAAGAGAAAAAAATATCGTTTGCTTTTAAAAAAAATAAGCAGACGATTGAGTTGAGCGAAATGAATAGATGCAAATGTAGCCTATCTTCCTTTTACAGCAGAGCGTCTTCTGGCCGGTGCGTTCGGTACCAACCGAAAGGGAACGGAATAGAATAGAAAACGCGTGCTATAAAAAGAAACGACGAAAAAAAGAAAGGATATCAAGACCCATAAGAATAAATGGAGGTGAATATAAATATTAATGCCGTATTTTCGCCCTTTGAGTTTAAATAAGGAAAAATCTTTTGTGAAACAAAGACATATTTATTTTTTTTTTCTTCTAAAAACGTGAATGGACTTGTAATACTATTTATTGTGAATTCTATTCGTGATACTTTAATCCGCTGATGTAACGATAATATTTTGACACAAGCCTTTTGTGCATAAGCAAAATTTTGAATAATAAGTCGTTTTCTTACGTAACAGTTGTAAATATTTATTTGCATTTTAAGTGCAAAATTTCTGTTCTTAATGCAATAATTTAATAAAGTATATGGGTTTCAGTTTAATGATAAAAAATTTCTTATAAAATAAACTATTATAGTATTCCAAATCATAAAAAGAGATGCATACATTTCATTGTAGTGATAATGATTGACGTTCCCAAGGCAGGCACAGGTCCAAAGTTCGATCCTCGAGTCTGGAAAGGTTGGCTTCAATCCCTTTAGTATGTCGATAATACTGAGTACCCAGCAGGATTGGGAACTAAACGCTTTTGTTTCGCATTAGGTAACCGCCTAACAAGTATATATGCTTCGCGTCCCAGGTCCTTCGGTGAAGAAAACAAGTATGGGCACTGTAGGCCTTGGGCCCCCTATGGGCTGCCATAACTCTGAGTTTCAGTTTAGTATGCATTACTTTATGGTAAGTATTGAAGCTGAAAAAAACTAGAATAACCTGGAATTTAAATTTAAAAGAATTTTCGAATCATCATAAAAATCGAAAATCGTGCATTTTTTACTTGTGTCGAAATTCTCGAATTGAAATAAGATTTGAAATTGTAACATAAGAGTTGAAGTGTTCATAAATACTCTGCCTAGTTTGTAAAAGCAGCTTAATTAATGACATCAAATTATAATTTAGTTATTTTATTGAATAAATATTTTAATTTTGAAACGAAATGTTCTAAAAAAATTACCATTTTGCTGCTGAATTATAATCCTCTAGTTAATATAAAAATAACTTATAGATGTTTTGTAGTATTGTTTAAGTATTTTTAACATCCACACGATATTATCTTCTGGTTAAGAAAGTAAGTCCTGGGAATTTCTAAGCACCCTCCCTAACAGACAAAAGGTAGAACCGTAACAGTTCTATATTTTATTTCAACATTTCGAACCCGAAACCTTATGTTCCGAAGAGTCTGTTTTACTACTGAGCTACAGTGAGCATTTATACAAAGATTTAAAATATTCAAACTAAAAGAAAGTTTAATAGTGATTCAAATTTCTGAATTTCTCTCAAATTTTATTATTCGCTTATTCAAGTGTGCTATTTGTAATTTATTACTTTATTTGAACCCGTCATGGAAGTGTGAGGTTCGATTCCCATTGCCGCTAAAGAAACACCGAGTGCATGCTCGTCAAATCTGTGGAATTGAAAGTCCTGTAGTCGGAGTAGTTACCATGGGTGTAACGGTCTGGAGTAAAGTTCCTCCCCCTCCAGATCAATGTCAAAATGGAGGGAGTGGATCTTTTAGTGGTGCCATCTATCGGAGGAGTTTGAAGCAAAGTCATACTTTCACCTTCGTGGTGCTCTAGTTAAGCGAAAGACGAACCCTACTGACTTAAATTCACATTGCCAGCGAGCTTGGCTTGTCCAAGTGCCATAAGTAACAACAACATTTGAATCTTGTAATAACAAAATCCTTGTTAGAAACAAAAATATATATTTTAAAACTTCCTGTACTACGAAGATCGTACAAAACTTTTCCAAACTTCTAGTTAATGTAGTGTTTATATTGAAAATTCTATTATAACCATTGTGTTGATACAGCAAACTAGACCAGGTAGTTTCTTAGAAATTCTTTTTGATTGACTTATTATTAAAGTGCATAAGATTATTTTTATTTCCAAATGCATCCACTAAATTCACTTAGCTTATTAAATTATAGTTATATTCATATAATCACGATTATTATTATAACAATGTTCTTTCCTCTATGTTCTTTTAAATATAATAAATGAATTAAGCATGTACGTATGTGTGTGTATACACACACACACACACACACACACACACACACACACACACACACACACACTATATATATATATATATATATATATATATATATATATATATATATATATATATATATATATATATATATATATATATATATATTATGTATATATATATAAAATCAGAAAAAGAAAAATTATAAGACGAATCTTCTCTGGAAAGATGATTCTTTAGAAGTATTCTGTTATTTCAAATTTAATAAAAAAGGCTATATAGGCACAAAAATAGTATGGAACTTTGTCAGCTAATGGAAAGGAAAGTCGTACGAAATCGTATTTCAGAGCCTCATTAAAATCCACCTGGAAGATATCAATTGGAACGGGTGTCCCTGTTCCATATTGGCAGTAACAAACAACTTTCAGACTCTGGTAGCTTTCCTAAGGAGAGAGTTTATTGATTCTGATGGAAACCAGCTGCTCGTAGTTTTCATCTTTCCACCATCTTCAACGAAACAACTGTGAGTGGCTCATATATTATTTATCAATTTACATTTATTACTGCCTCATTAAGGGAGTACCTTTTTTAACCCGCCTTCCTCCTTCACACATCAATCACTCAAGCTTTCTTTATTTGACACTTGTCCTAAAAATAAATTATCCTTCTCTCTCGAATTTTTAATATTATATTTCTACATATATTTTTATAAACATATACATTTCTAATATGGAAATAAAAGTCACAGTTTTTGAGTTGTTGCTATGACTCAGCCTTTCTTCGTAACGGTACCATAGCTTTAGTTCAATGATAGTGAATCTGGCTTTTACAGTCCATTAGAGAAATTCAAACTTTCACATTGAATAGTAGACTTTTTATAAACTAAGATTATTATCTTGTTATGATAAATAGTAGACATTTCAGAAAAAATGCCTACCAACTGTATAAAATATTATTATCATTTTATAATAAAATGAAATCTCTTGAATTTTTAATATTATATTCCTACGTATATTTATATAAACATATACATTTCTAAAATATAATTAAATGTCACAGAATTTTTCAGCTGTTGCTATATATCAGCCCAAACGATAATTAGAAAATTTTAGCGTAAACAGCTCAATATTTTATTCTATAAATATCGTTTGCTTTTAAGAAAAACTTTTTGCGTAACTGCTCCGTAGCTTTAAATTCAATGATAGAGGATTTAAAGACGTTCTCTATCATTGAATTTAATATGATGATATAATTCATAAATTAATTAATAATCATAAATTAATTAATACTTCGTGGCTTTTACGGACGAATAGAGAATATTATATCTTGTTATAATAAATTGTAAACGCTTCTCACATGAGGAATTTTATCAACTGTTTAAAACAATATTATAAACTTTATATGATAAAAAGGGTATTTTTTAAGGAAAAACACTTGATAAATATCGAAAAACGTAGTAACTAATTGCAGTATTCCTTAAATATCGTTATAAAGCCTCAAGTTCCGCTATAACCTGAAGTATAATGTTCTGCATTTATATTAAATTAAATTGTTACTTAACTGCACAAATTTAATGACAATTGTTCAGTAATGTGTTCTAGAAAAAAAGGTTTTATTACTCTTAATATAACCAGAATTTTAACCAATGAATTTCTTATGACCATTATATTTACTTCACATATTATGAAACTATAGAAGACCCTTAATTTGACAAGATGTCCCAAGCTCTATTAACTAAATTCTGTGGCACGATGTGGGTCAAGGCCTACAGTGCCTGTCTCTGTATTCTTGACCGAGAGGCCCTGGGGTGTAAAGCATATGTTCCGATTAGGTAGTCAGCCTAACGCGAAAACCCCAATGCTTATTTCCAAAGCATGGTGAATACTCAGTTTTATCGACCCACTGAAAGGATGAAAGGCTGAGTCGACCTTGCCCAGCCCGAGAATCAAACCTCGGACTTGTGCCTTTAGGAACGTGAAATGCTACCACTAAGCCACAGGGCTTCCCCAAACTCTATTAGTCTCAATAATAATGGTCTAATACAAAGATTATGCTGTTTAGAGTGAAAGGCTCCAATTTATATACAAGCCACCATAGAAGTACATGAGATAAGTGCTGTGCCATCTACATGCACAAATTAAGAAGTGGGTGCTTGAAGGTTTTCCGCGTTTTCTCTCTTGCAACATGAGAATAGCGGCTCACAATAAATGAAAAATAACTCCTAGGAAGAGATAGATGCAGTTAAAATTCCTTCCAACAAATTTAAGCAGTTAGGCTGTTCTAAAATAATGTCAAATTCAGTGTTCCGCTGGTGTACTAAATTGAAATACCGTTGAATCGGTGATGGTTATGAAAGTTTGATGATAAATAAGTGTTAAGCAATGAGGATAAAAAGCTCATAGTTTTTTTTTAAACTAGAATGATAACAACTATACTTATTAGACCCATAGTCAAGCAACTATTGTACGAAATCTAGTGTTCTCCAGGTGCTCTAAGCCAAATTGCCAACATTAAGGATGACCAATATTTAAGTATAAACAAATATTCAGTAGAGAACGATGGGTAAGAAAAATAAGCGTTACTCATAATTTAATTAGAAATGTAACCAATGGAGTGAATGCACTTCAATGGACTTATTGAACTACACTGCTAATATGTTAATATACTTTAATATATTAATCTGCTATTGCGTTAAACAGAAATGCCATTTAATCGACGATACTTACGAAAATTTAAAGACAAATAAACGTAAGCGTAAACAGTTCATTATTTCTTTTTAAATTAAAATAGTAAGTCCTGTAGTCTGTGTGACAGATGTTAAGTTACTATTGAACGAAATTTGGTGTTCTGCAGTTTCAATAAATAGAACATTTCTCCAGTCAGTAATAATTACAAAAATGTATCAACAAATGAATATCTAGTAGTGAGTGACAAATAAAAATGACCATTTCCCTAACATGATTAGGATTGTAAATAATGGATCTCTTGTAAGCAGTGTACATGTTGTCAAGTTGCTGTTGCACTCAATACGGTGTACCATAATTGTTCTGAATTAAATGAAAATTTAATTGTAGATGGAGTTAGGAAAATGTAACTACAAAGGATCAATAATGGTCAGTAAATAGAAGCAGCTTATTATTATAATTGAAATTGTGACCAATAGATTATTAGATATGTTCTCAAAACGCCACGGTACACAGTACTATTTTCCTCAGTTATATTGAATTAAATCGCTACTTATTCGGGCAAGGTTCAGAAATTTAAGAAGTGGAAAATTCGGATAAGAAGTTCATTTTTAGCAAACAATTTCTAGCAATGCATTATACTGCCCTATCTGCCCTATTCTGTTTCGATTGACTAGTTTTTTACGAAAGTTAGTTACTCTGATTCTGTTAAACTTAGAAATTGTGTTAGCATTTGCCAATATCATCAGAATACAAAGAAAATGGTAGGCAAACATGTTTAATTTTCAAAATATAAGTTTTGTATAATATTTTTTTTTCATCTTTTGTGAACTAAGAATATAATATTTATTGTTTGTTACAATTCCTGCATTTTTGACTGCATTGAATCTGTAATATATTAAACGATTTATTCAATTTTCAACCCTTTCCATTCAATAAGAATAAAATCAATTTGCACAGTTGGTATCGTGTCTCATTTAAACTATATGAAAAATATAAATTATACAGTAAATAGTGTTGCGTATTTAATCTTGCTAAGTTTACCAGAATTAATATCATTGTTTTGCTTTAAAGTTTATAAAAAGAATGCAGAAAAAGACTATGAATTTATCTTACTAGCAAATCCAAACCTGAAATATCGTTGCCTTTACAAGATATAACTTTTGTTATGAATAAAGAATCCTGTTAAACTGTAAATCGATTTCTTCTGTTTCTTATATGTCAAACAAAAGTAAATTTTAGTCTCAGCTTTTCCTCTGACTTTAAACCAAATTTAAATTTTTTGTGAGTTAAGAAAATCTAATCAATACTATTAAAACTTTATGCTTAATAGTTATTAACATAACTACAACACTTTGATATCAGCTAATACAACTGTAGTATTTGATAGTCATCTTTCTGTGGAAAAAATTTTTTTCAAATTCCTGGTTAGGCTTGGATAATGGTGATTCAGAATCCATTTTAAATTGAAAGTCCTTGTCTAGTTAGTCCCCGCGTGCAAACAATGACCTTTAAGCCAAAAACAAACAAACCATCAACGGAAAAATATTAAGCATGACATTAAAAATAGGTTCGAAGAAGAAAAATAGATTCTTCAAATTGTGTGGACCAAACAAAGCTCCAAATAGACATTTGGCGAATATATCTTTATCAACATTTTTCAGCTGATTGGCAACAACCCAACCAAGCAATCAATAATCAAAGAAAAGGATAAGCAATGAAGAGAGCGGAAATTCATTTAGGGTTAACGAAGCCTAATCCATCTAAAAGCGATTCTGAATGAGACACAGAGCGAAGAAAGAAGAACAAAAAAAAGAAACTTTGGGGAGAAGAGTTTTGCGTTTATCACGATACATAATGCATGTCTTCCAGGGAAGGTATAAATATTAATACTTTCAGAAATCAAGAGGAAGTCCAAACAATGGGCCCTGGAAGACAATGGGGGAAAATACTTAGCCGGAGCATAGATAGGAAACTGATGTCCGATTAGGGAGGAGGAGTCGTCTGCATTTGGGGACGATTGCTGTCTTTGACAGATGATACAGCCGCTACCTCGTCCCTCCTGTCTTTCCTTGGGAGATGGAATCGCCGATGATTTATTACCGCCGCACACTAGGACACTTGCTACTGGAATTTAATGGCCGTTTAATAGTCCCTAGTGCAACCGTTTTTTCAAACGATATGGTTACTGTTTGGATGAAGAGCAATGTGTTTTGGTTATGAAAGACTTTTTAAATATCTCATAGATTCCCTGTAACTAGATTGTTATGGCAACAGAGGAGAGAACGGGGATGAAACTGTATCCAATACAACCTAATCGGGGCTAGTGATAGCATTATGTTCCTGATTCTCAACTGAAATTGCAAAGCATTGAAAACAACTTGTAAATGTTGAACTTTGGAAATAAGTTAGCTTTATGGCAGAATATAATTCTATACTAGGCTTAGCATTCATCCAATTAAGATTTATTTGATATTAAAACAGATTAAAAATAAATTAAAGATTCATTTAATATTAAAACAGTAATCTTTATGTCATTTTTATTTTTTATTTCACATGAAACGAAAAAATTACAAAATTACATAAAAATTGCTGTTTATTTCTTCTGCTGAAAGCAGCCAATAATGACATCAGTATTGGCCAAGGTCAAATTAAAAACCGACGTCAGAGCTGGATTCTTATCATCCAAATTTCCCTTATCAACAATGGGAAATCAGACCTTTAAAATATGTTTATGCTCATTGGCCCTCTCGACACCACTACCTTCGGCTGAAGCAGGTATTGAATCTATCCGAGATAGAATGATCCCCTTTCTAACCTGGCATTATCACTTTCTTCCTGCATAATAGTAATTTTTCATGCTGAAGCTCATATAATCCTAAAAGAAATTTCTTCATCACTTTTGATTTCTTTAAATTTTCTTTGGTTGATTCTACATACATATGGAATTATACTATTTTTATATTTAAATTTACGTAATTGACTTTATTATTTTCTGTTTTACTTACAAATATATAATTCAAATACTTATAACTTTAATTAAACAAATTTGAAAAAGAAAAAATTTTGATTTAAATTCTTAAAAAAGGTATTTCATATTTAGTTTTTATTTCGCTCCTTTTTCAATACTTCAGTTAAAATCCTTTCCGGAATTTTCGAAATTTAGCTTTTTAATGAGCTCTTCAAACTGTATTTCATAATACTGTATGTCATCGGTATATTGATTTTTATATTGATAGTTAAGTATTGTATATTTTCATGTTAGCCAATTAATTAAAAATTATATTCCTTATTCGCTGGTGTGTTTTTATTCGTCAATAAAAATTAATTAATTCATATAGTATCTGAAGCGTTCAACAGTTGAAATAAATCATTAATTTAATTGACCTAATCTCAGTTACCCAATTATAAAATCAATTATAACTCACTCAATTGTTCAAAAAGATCAATTATCAATATTATTTAAACTTTCAAATAATTATAGCAGAGTCTCAAATGATCAAGTGAAAGAAAAAATCTATAATAGTTATCTTACTCTGAAAACAATTGTACCATGTTCAAAATAAACATTTTGAAATTAAATCAGACTCATTTGTATTTAAACTGCAACCGTAACATTAAACAATAACACACAAATTAGTATATTTTAAAAACATCTGAAACCCTGTATCACCTTTAAAAATAAACTTAGAATTTAGCTGTAAAGTACATCAGGAATTTTATCTAATGTTCACACACACACGCACACACACACAGAGAGAGAGAGAGAGAGAGAGAGAAATAACTGATAATAATAGTTTTCGTTTGAAGCGCTTAGCCGAAGTGAATTATCGTAATTGAATTTGTCGAATTATTGTAGACCACCAACGAAAAGCAATAGGAACACAGCACAGAAAAGAACAAAAGCCAAACAAGTCATGCTATTCTCACGGAACTCTAGAACAAACTAAATTCTGTTCGAATACGAAAGATCATCTTAAATTATCGTTTGCGAGCATTTTCTACAAGAATAGAAAAAAAAATTAAGTGGCAGCACAAACTGCGCTATAATCACAGAACAAAATCCGTTGCATAAGAAATGTAAAATATAAATAAAATACCATTTGTGTCATGCTTTGGTAGCATCAGGAATGTTACAACACATTTCGGTATTGTTCCGAAAACGCACTGAGAACTCCCGCCGTTCTTAAATAAGGTGCATTATTCGACCGCCATTTTTTTCCCTTTTTCTAGTTCTTTTCTGTCTTCACGGATACGGATGAGACTGGGTAACCTCGTTAATCGACGGGAGGGTTGATTAGAAAGTTATTCAGAACTGTGCGGATTTACAAATGGCTTGTTGAGAATAATACCGAGTAACAAGTGAATTTCGTCTGTTCTATTCTTCTCCCTTACCACCTACTGTTCGTAATTCGTAATGGCCGCTCAAGTTTGAAAAAGTAGGAAAAATATTCTGAATGGTAAAAAAAAGACTTTTTCGTCATAAATTGAATGAGATTGTAGAAATATGTGCATTTAACATAATAATGTGATAAAACTGTTTGGAATGTATATAATACATTCAATCAGACAGGGTTTTTATTTGGTGACGGAAATTTCTGTTTTTAATGTGTTAAAAATTTTGTCCATCGATGAAATGTGATACATTTATCCTACACATAATAAGGTTGACTTAATTTTTAATCTAGGCAAAACAGTTTTATTCACAATTACTGATAATAACAACAGGAATTTTTTTTAATTATATCCCATTTACACAGGATCCGTTATATATTAATTAATAATTTTGAGCTATTAGAAAATTGAAATATTGGCGAATACAACGCCTTCTAACAAAACAGACTTTGAATATAACAATATGATCTACAAGATGTCAGTTTGCATATCGTCACTTTTTAAAGTTACAAAATAACGAGATATTGCTTTCGCTTAAAAAAAATGCGTCTCATTTTAAAACTACAAGATGATGTCCATCAAAATGAGACTATGAGATATTATGTTCCAGAATAAAAGCAAAAGGCATTGTGTAAAAAAAGTTACGATATATTGTGTCCCAATGAAACTACAAGATGTTGTGTTACAGAATAAAAATAGGTTATCTTATCTTTCAGATAAAAAGAGAGAGAGTCTATGAAATTTCATATTCCTGTTTTTTATAAATTTATACCGCTACTTCGCGTAAGCTATAATAAAATAAAACTATTATTGACTGAGAGAATGCTTTAGAATAATTTTTTAATCTAATATTTTTATTGCATAAAATTTGCGGGATTTATAATGATTAGTAATACAGCAAAAATCAGTTTCACAATTCCGTTTTATTATTATCTATTCGTATTCAATTTATCCAATCCCGTTATATCTATCTGAGTTTCTATTCAATATCATTGATTGAAAAATAAAAATAAAATTATTTCTAATTGTTTTGTCTTGTGCCAGATAGGCTGGCAGTATGGGGTGTGCTGCTCCACTATTCCATCTAAGCCGTAATTTAGTGCATAGTCCGATTTCCTCTGTACATAAACATGCCATAGGTATCACTTGTAGAATAGGTAACTGTTCATTGAAGGAAAGGTCAAAAACAGGACAGAGAGAGAAAGTAAATAAATGCCCGAACCGGGGTTCGAATCCAGGATTTCTCTATCTGCAGTCAGGTATGCTGACCACTCGACAGGGCGCGTGGCAATTTTTTCTAATTAAAAGATGTAACTAATTTGACTTATTAAATTCTATGCTATATTTTTTCTAGTTTTTAGCTTTACGCCATGCTACTTATTGTGAAAATTGAATATCAATTCATTACTTTTTTGCTGATACATTCAATTCTATTTTTTTATATTTTAGTGTAAAAAATGACACTTTGCACACATGAATGAATTATATTGAATCCAGTTTTGAATTCCTTTTCCATTTAATCGCTCTCTATTACGCCATGCTTCAGTGAAACGTTTGTAATCGTATCCTTATGCATCTATATGCTTTGCGCAGAAGTGTTTCCATGAAATAAAATTTCTATGGGCCTTTTTTAAAAACTGGACTTTCGACGTCCCATTAAATGGATCTGGATTTGAGTCCCAGTAAGAATTGTAAATACCGATCAGGGGCTCAAATTCACTGAAAATGCTAAGAATTGTTTTCGGTGGAGTTTTAAAATGTCCTATTATTGTTCATTTTCAAGTAACATTGATTCTTGAGAACAAAATATAGTAGGCAGCAAAGTATTACAAGTTGTGTGCTTTGCTTATTTGAAGCGCTAAATTACCATTACCAAAACTCCAAATAATTGGCTAGAATAAAATACATAATGTTTCCTTTAATTTTAAATAATTTTGTACAGTTATTTATGGAGAATTTTTGTATGATAATTAACTGAAATAGTTTTTAAAACGAAAAAAAAAAAGAAAAAAGGTATTAGAAAAAAATTCTTAATAGTGGCATAAGAAAGGCATTAGTCATAGGATTTAAAAGAGATTGTTTTCAAATATTTGCAACTATTCATTTAGAATTTTATAAATTAATGAAATTTTTAAAAATTTAATTTGTTCTTGATGATTTAAACTAATCATAAAGGAGATGTTTTGCCTAGTTTTTTTCATTTTGCTTTTTCTTCTGTTCTATTGTCGACGTGTTAGCTTCAATGAATAGAAAATGGCTTCGCAAAGTGATGCTTTGGTCTTTGTCTAAGAAATTTTATATTATCAAAATGAATTTCGACTACATATATATGATGTGACGTAGATGAAATATTATCTGACGTCATGAATACTTTAAACCAATGAGAATTGTAATAAAATGGCGTAGCCTTCATTTCAACTGGAACAAAAGAAAAAATCATTTTATGGTTTAAAAAAAAGAAAACGAAAACTTTATTGGTATTTTAAATACCGATTTCCAATTATTAACATATTACTTTAAAAAATTGAAGTTTCTTTGAACACAAATTCATGGTACGCAGAAAGTTTTTTCCCGCTTTAAATTCAAACACCTTGAATGAGAATATTTGTTTTCCAAGGCATTTCAGTTAGTAAAAGGAAATTTCTATCATGGCGCTTTCGTCGATTTAGTACCTGTGCTCTTTGACTTTTATGCAAAATTTGCCTGCAAAGTCATTTTCACTTCAGCAAAAGTTATGCCATGCTTTCCATCTCCACCTTACTTCAGATCATTTTGTCTGAATATATCGCCAAGCTATCGGTTCCGCGCCGGCGAAGCGTGTCATTACAAAGTTGTTCTATTTTAGCTTCAAAACTTGGCGACCAACGTGGCGTGACTGCAACGCAACAGGCGTGCGGCTGGCTCGGAACTGCGCCTCGTAAAGCATGGCATTTGGCGAACACGATGATGAAGATAGTGACTGACAGTTTTTTTTACTTTGCACTCGCCCTGTTGGTTACGATAAGGGCTTCATTCATTTCACTTTTTTATTGGCTTGGTTAATTAGTGGTTTTGTTTCGTTGAGTAAAATGTAGATAATAAAAGTGCTTCCTCTGTTTCAACAGAAGACTTTTGGCGATAAAATGCATCAGAACTGCCATCTTGGGTCTGTGAGCAGTGTGTGTCCTTTTTATATGGACGCTGATTGCTGTAATTAAGCCATTTAAAAATAACTAATATGATTTTTTTATTGATGTAAATATAGTACATAGGTCCTTAGTTTATAGTGTACCGCAGATTTTAATTTAAGGAGTGGCCTTCTCAGTTTATAAATTTCGACAAATTATTCGCCTTAGTCGCTTACAGTGATACAAAATCCACTGCAAACAGCAATTCCAAGTTAAATTAGTCCTCATGGGCGAAATATAAAATAAAAAACACCATGTCAAACTAGGCATTTTAGGAAGATTTTGACAAGTTGATACTTTTCTGTTAATGTACGTATTAGAAAAGGTTTAATTGTACCAACATGGTGCAAAAAACATGTTTTTGTATAATTTATCTGCAAAAAAAATTCAAATAATTATATTAAAAACTTTTATACTTTTATATTTCCGACACAAATTGTTATGTAAACACAAATACAGGAAAAAATGGAAAAAATAAATTATAAAGAATGATATTAAAAAGAAGGAATAAAAACTAAGAATATCTTTTACCATAGTAGAAAAATGTTTTTTATGTGCATACGACACAGCACATTCATTTATACTCATGAATTCTATTAGATAAGAATCTAAATTCCTGCGGGCAGTGTGCATCTTCAAAACTTATTTCTTTGTTTTGCACTACCCCTATTCACTCAATTAATTGTGTATGACGTCCAGTTTCCGGAACCATGAAAATACGCGTATGATTTATCGTAGTAATAAGAATATTCAAATACATTCGTTTCGATGAATATATATAATGTATCACTGAAATCGCAGCTTACTCATCTCTAGATAAATCCTTCATTTTAAAATCCATCGTTGTAAAAAAATAAAATAACAGCTTTTAAAATAGTGAAATAATGATAAGACAAAAACAATGGTTGTGTGAGTGACGTTTATAAACACAAATCAAACTTCTGACTCCTGTTGTCGACGAAATAAGCCCAATGAAGAAACAAGCCAAGTGGCATTGACGGACAGACACTCTCAGTCCTTTGTCATTATTAAATAAGTCAAGAGATGGCAGTTTTATTTTTACAGCAAACACACACACACATATATATATGTGTGTGTATGTGTGTCAATGGTTAGTAAACAAAACACAGTTTTAAAAAAAACGGATTCATTTTAATTCTACAACTATTGGACAAACAATAACATCTAAAAAGGACAAAGCTATTTTGCTATAGTGCTTACTCGCACTGGTAACAATATCATAGCAGACAATTATCGGCGGAGCACCTACTCGCGTCCTCTCTTACTTTCTGTTGTCTGGAACCATACGTGATGCTCGCTGTCAACTAGCGACATCTATTTACCATCCTGGATCCTATATATATATATATATATATATATATATATATATATATATATATATATATATATATATATATATATATATATATATATATATATATATATATATATATATATATATATATATATATATATATATATATATATATATATATATATATATATATATATATATATATATATATATATATATATATATATATATATATATATATATATATATATATATATATATATATATATATATATATATATATATTCTTATAATTACTCAGCAATAAAACGTCAACTGTTAATGTATGAGAATTTAAACGTAATAGCTATTATTTGTATAATCTTTATGCTTATGCGTCTTACTTACTGCGGTATTCAAACTCAAAAGTTTTTTTATACTTTTTTAAATAATAACCGCAGGCACTGGGTGACTAACCCTTCGCCACAACAAGGTCGGAAACTGCTACTCATTTATCGTTACCCGGTGGGCACCTGTGAACCCAGTCACGGAGGCGAGTAGCATTACCCGCGCCATACCACCCCGTTTATAGGGTTGGCCACATTCATTCATCATCTCAGAAGAAAAGGCGGAGAAACCCAGAGAGAAAGAAACATCCATGCCCGAATCGGGATACGAACCCGGGATCAACAGTTTAGGAACGCTAATCACTCGCCCATAGGCCACCAATTCAGAAAGAACGATGGAGAAGAAAATATTTTCCCAATAACCTGACTGTTAATTGGATATATTAATCTCGGATATGGATATAAATATAAGATTCTGCAGTAGATACTCATTACTAAGGATCAGAATTGCACATTTTTTTTCATAAAAGAGCTTCATTATATTAGTTCATTTATTATTATTTTCTTGAATATCATTGTGGCTATGATATTTTTAAATAGAAATCCGTAAACAATAATGAATCGCCAAAATGCACTCGGTCAGTAGTCATGACTACAATTAAGTACTGGAAATTAATGTAGACTTTGAAATTTTCAATAATACTGCTATAGTAATCAATATATTTAGTAGTTAATTTAACACATCCATGAAAATATTTCTATTCCTTAGTGATTTATTTTTCGTAAATGTTTTCAGAAAAAATGGTACAGTTAATCCAACAATTTTTCGAAGAAAATTATTTCTCAACAATAGAATGTGAAACTTTCATATTAAATGATCAAAATTAAGAAAAACGAATTTTTTTATATTAAATAAGAAAAAAATACTCTTAATTCTTGTAAAAACTCAATAAGGAAGAATTTTCCTCTACAAAATCTTCATTTCTTTTACAGAATTTGTTTCTGTTCAGTCAAATTCAACCCTTAACAAAGCGACAGGGCCATTTCCCAGCACAATTGCAACCATGTACAATCTCGCCAGCAACAGACGATGGCCTTCATCAATTGCAAACACGTCTCCCCATGCTGGTGCCGCTGATATCTATTAGATCCTTCCCTGGCTAGATCGATGTGGGTTCGAAATTAAAGCCAAGAGCTTGGGTCCTTGGCGAATCGTAAAACTATCCTGTTCATTTGGCGCGTGACGTGGTCGACTGATTACCTCTATCATCCTCTCCGCATCCTGTCCCGGGAGAGTTTTAATTCCTCCACCCCCAATCCAATATAAATCTCCATCTGATATACGACGAGGGTGGACAAGTGTCTCCTCCACCCCGAAGTTGGTAAGAGAAGTTGATTGCCAATGCAAGAGTTTCTTGTCACTAAGTTGATCAGAATTAAACCCTGCCAAGGGAAGTTGATGAAATACAATCAATATATATACTAAAAGTACATGTAATGCATTTGGAAAAGCTATATATTGTATACGACGGATTGAATAATTGGTTCGACGCTTTTTTTGAGAGGCTAATAAATTTTTCGATTTTTTTTTCAACTTATTGGTTGTGATATACAAAGATAATTTATATGTAATAACAATGGTACCATAAAATATTGTATCTATACATTTAATTTCAAAATAAATGGAGAAAGACATCGAATAAACTTGGTTTTAGAAAACAATTATCAATCTTAATTCGTATTACATTTAACATTTATTATATTCTTGAATTTAAATAAACTATACATTCAATTAACTCTTGATTTTTTCCGAACATTTGCAAAACTTCATTGATCGAATGCTTCCTATTTCCTCTCATAGATGGCAGCAATCTAATATTTACTCATTGTAAATCAATTTGAAAACTGAAGGCTATGACACATCGTAATGATAGCGTAATAAGCATTGTTTTTACTAGTAATAACTAAAAACTATTTTTTTATGGATTATTTTTCCGGTTTCATAGATAGTTAATTGAGAAGATGAAATGTTAATGAGTAATGTTGAATGTTAATGTATTTAAAAACGAAATTTATATTAATACATAAAAAAGCATAAATAAGATATTCCAATCATAAATCAATTAGAATGTGACTCATTCGTTTAAATATAGATTTCTACAAAATTTTTATTAGAAGACATTAAAAAACGTCAAAAAAGTTTATTTTATTACATAGAGTGAAAAAAATAATTATTCTTAAAATCAAATTAAATAAATGCAACAAGAAAATTTACATTATAGTATACATAAAAATAGTACTTCTTTTCAGTAAATTATTTCCAGGTTTCTAAATATCACATTTCTCATGTAATTAAAAATTGTATCTTATAATTACATGCTTCTGGAAAAGATCCAATGTAAAATTTTCTGTTAACTCAAAATTGGAAAACTGATTTTTCCTAATAAATAGATGTAATTAAATGCTTATAAAATATAAGATAACTAATAAAACTCTTAATATATAAGTAAGAAATATTATTAAGCAATATGAATGTAAAAATGTACTCTTTATTCTGCGTTCAATCCAAAAATTTCAAATGTCAAAAATGTATTCAAAGTATTAAATTACTCTTGAAATTCAGTCATCATTTCCTGTTTGAGAAGATAAGAAACAACTTTCATAAAGCAATTATGATGCCGAAATATCATTTGACAATTATTTGATAGATTGCTCATACAATTCTATTTTTTTTATATTATTGTTCTTATGAGATATTGTTCTCATCCGGGTACTATTACAGAGACACTAATGAAAAATGTTTTTTCGAATAAAAAGATCGATGATGATTTACAATGAAAGGAAATCTTTTGAAATTTTAAAGTATTTATGTGTTTTTCGACTGAAAAAAATACAATATTTCAACTATTTATCATTTGAAATATTATCTATATAACGTTATAAAGTATTATATTTATCACAAAAACATAAATGAAAGTTAAGAACTAGTTTTAACAATTACGTTTTATTTAATGAAATGTTTTTAAGTTTTTTAGTGATTAGTATATGTCCTAAAATTTTGTTTGTTCTCATAAAGTATAATTTTTCGTATATCTATCTTCTTTCTTCTTCTTCTTAGAATTGGGTTTGTATGTCATTGGGCACCTCTGCTTTTATCAGCATTTTGTACCATTAACTCTAAACCCAATGTTTCCTAGTTCCAGTTGCTCGGGTCACCCACTTTATCAATAAAGTCCGATAACCCTATATCTATCTATCTATATATATATATATATATATATATATATATATATATATATATATATATATATATATATATATATATATATATATATATATATATATATATATATATATATATATATATATATATATATATATATATATATATATATATATATATATATATATATATATATATATATATATATATATATATATATTAATTTAAGGCTTTAAAATATGTCAAAATGTAAAGAATAATATATTTATAACTGGATAAAGCTTTTATTTCTTCTTATAAAAGCTTCATCCAGTTATAAATACTTCATGTCTTTTTCTTATTTATAACAAAAAATAAGTAAATTTTTTACAATAATTTTCATATAATCACACGAAAATGTAGAAAATATTTTTCATATTTTTTATAAAAAAATAGCTATTTGGAAAAGAAATTTTATTTAATTACTTATCGTTGCACTTTGCTCTAAAAATCTTTTAAAAATATACGAGTACGTTTAAGAAGTGGACATGTAAAATTTCAAGTACAGCAAAGTCCTTCCGCTCATCATGTGACCGTGATTCAAAATTACGTGGTGGTTGGTGATTAGCAAGTTTTCTCCAAATTCGCGTTAACCTTAAGTACAATCCGGGGCTCGCCTATTTTAATAGAAGCCATTTTTAAACAATTTTTTCTCCAATTCAATAGATGTATGCCCTTAATTATATGTCGCTATGAACTTTGCAGTAAAAACTCTTAATTGAACAGGATAAAAAAAAAAGAACATGAATACACCTATGCTTTTTGTACAACAAGAAAATACTTTGTGAGATACTGCTAAATTATAATATTTATTTATTCGTTATGGAATAAATGTCTTTAAAATCGTTTCCTATTTAACTGCTTTGAGAATTTTTTTTCTACTATTTGATCACTACAATAAAAAGAAATTTTTATTTATGAATTTTGATAACTATAATTACATAATATCGTAAAATAACTTAAAACAAAGTTTAAAATTATTATTTTTCTCTTAGATTCAATAGTCCTAAAGAAAATCCAATGGTAGAAAATATTTTATTTTGGATTACTTTTCCTACACATTAAATAATAGATCAAAACATTTTTAATCTCTTTTTCGACTTCTATACTGGACCCTTTTAAACTGGTTTTCTGACAGTTGGATAAAATAAAAGTCTGCAACCGTCACATGAGAATCAGAATGTTTTTTAAACTATTTCGTAATACTTGTTGTTGCTGAGTTATATTCCTAGTCACCATCGGATAAAATTAGAAAAAAAAATAGATAGAAGGAAGACGAGGGTCGCCAATCGTCTTGCGTAGGATGAGCACGAGCAGCCCCTGCAGGCCGGCGCCCGAGCGTCGCCGCATCCGGCCACTTGTCGACTGTTTATTTACCAGAGCATATATGTGTGTGTCCCGTTGATTACGTTCCCCTGCCTCTTATAATCCCTCCTCCCCATCCTCCGACCGAAAGAAAAAGAAGACGAAGAGCAATTTAATTTCTCCTGTCACTCCTGCTGATATTCGTGGAATTTAATAAATTTCTCGCTTCGGTCGTCAAAAAAAGGGGAGAGTTGAGGGTGAGAGAGATTTTCAAGGGGTCCTAGTGTGTCCTGTGTGCATACGTATTTGACTCTTACGGCTACAGGTTTCCCCCTATTTAAAAGACCGCCAGCACTATTGGTTTTTGTTTACTTTTGTGATTTCTTTTTCTTTATATTTTCTTGCTTTCAGATCGCGGGGCTGTCGCCAAATTGTGTGGAGTTCTATTGATTTACTCCTGTCAGTGTTTGCGCGAAAAATTAGATGAATTCACCGCTTGAGAAAATGCAATAAGCAAGTGTTTTTGTGTTTTTTTCCTTTCGACTACTTGTTGCCCTTTCAAATTCTTTCTTTACTTTACAGTTTTTTTTATTTTTTGTTTTTTATAACGCTGACTTTTTGTCTCTTAAAAAATCTTACAACGAACATTTTATTCATCATATTTTTTCTTTTTAATTATTTCTCATTCGATTACATTTAAAATTGTTGTATTTAATATATCTGTGCAGTTTTTATTCGAATTACTTTATATAAATATGAAACTTTCTTTCTTGCTTAATTTATTTTGATTATTTAACAGACAAGAACACAAGAAAAATTACGATGCCCTTTTTTCTTTGGAAAAAAAAAACAATATTTTCAACATACATACATAACAATGTAGAGTAACTTTGGTTTGCAAAAAAAATTTTTTTTTAAATGTACCTATATCATCCAATACCTCATCATTTTCAAAGCAATCAAATGTCGAAGTCGACTCCTGGGTTGTCAGCTCTTCTTCACGCCTCACCATAGGAAGAACTTTATTTTTTTTAAATTTAAAGATCAGTGCAAAAAGGTAATGAATAGATTACTTTTTTATACTGATCTTATACTGATCTTTTTGTACTGAAACTTCAAAGAAAAGCAAACGGTTTGTTTCCTGTAGAAAATCTTTTCCAGAAAATACAAAAAAATTGCTTTCTTTTATAATGATCAGCTTACATAAGAATGTACATATATTTGTCATTAAACTAAAACAGTTCAACTAAATTTAACTTCAGTTATAACGATCTAATTTACTTTGTGTGTTAATTTTTTTTCCTATAAACCTTCTAAACTTCATGCGAATTTTATTGAAAATTACAAAGAAATAAACTGGAAATTATTATTAATATAGCAGCTAAAAATTAAAAAAATATATTACTTATATTTCAAAATATAATTAACAGTAGGGAATATATTACCTCAATATTATTGATTAGAATATTTTACTATCGATATTCTCTAATAGATTAAGAAAGTTAGAAAATATTATTATAAGGTATTAAAGATAATTATAAAACAATAATATAATATTTCTAATATAATTATATATCAAAAATAGTTTAGTTATTATTTAATAAAATAAATTAGTTTTACATTGTTCAAATTTGTTGATGATTTAATGAAAAACTGCTGGGGATTATTTTAATAATTTTATAGAATATGCACAAAAGCTTTCTCTCTCTCTCTTCCCTTCCGTGTGTATGTGTTTCAAAAGTATGCTCTTCTTTAAAAAAATTTTTAAAATACGTCAATCTTAAAAATGCTGTGAAGATAAATAATTTTATTTAATGAATTTTTTGTATCTATCAAAGATAAAATATTTGATTTTCCCCTTACATTTTAAATTTATTTAAAAAGGAAATTTGAGTATATTTCCTGTATGAGTGATTTAAAATGAGTATATTTCCTGTATGAGTCCTGTAATCAAAGAATATTTAAAAACCTATTAATATTTAGGAAGTATTATATTTCTTAATGGTTAGATAAATAGTTGATAAAATTATCTGTAGCTAAAATATTGTATTTAAAATAATAAACTTAATTCATATTTAATTTTTAAAACTTATGTCCTCATAAAAATTTTGCATACTTTCCAACCAATAAATTTGTGACATTGTATAAGAATATTTATTTTTGTTTAATTTTAAAATCATTACGCATATAATACAGAATTTGGAATGTAATATTGTTTATGTATTATATTAATTTTTTTCTTTTGAATCTTTTTTAGTTTTAAAATAATTTGATGCCATAAATGTCTCAACATATTTTAATTACATTATTTATGTTTTTTATTATATCTAATTTTAAACTCTGTATAAAATTTGTTATTCAAGGTAATTTTTGCCAGATGCATTTTATTTAGTTTCGACTTGCGTATTTATGCAATAATAGTTGTATTCTATTTATTGTATAAGGAAAATTTGAAACACATTTTATTTATTGTTATATGTTTATTACTGCATCAAATACTACCATTATAATAACTGTTTACTAATACGCCAATTTTTTATTTAATTAAGTTGTTAAAAAAATCTTAAATTATATAATACATAAATTTTTTACTATAAAGCAAATATTCAAAATAAATTTCTTTTAAGCAAATACATTTAATGATAAAATAGCTTTCATTAAATTGTAATATGACCAAATAAGCACTGTTTTTTTTTTTTTTTTTTTTTTTTTAAAGTTTGTGAACTTAACATTTTATTGATGAATAAGCAATAGGCAAAATTTAAAAATGATCAATTTTGAAAAAATTATATATTAAAAATTTTGTATGTGATACGGAGCTTTATTTCAAACGTACTTCGCTGGATTCACTTTGATCTACATGTAGGTCTACATGTACTTTGATCTACATGTAGATTGCTCTTTGGAGCATAGAGTCCTGGGTTCGATCTCAGCTATTGTTAAACATCGGGAGATGGATGTTGCGCCTCTGCTCTTTGCATGCACATCTGTTGGATTAAGTGCATGGGAGTTTTCCGGGTTTTCTTCCTTGCGATATAGGAATGCTGACCACTGTATATAAAAAGTTCTTCCGGTATGCGGTGGCCATACAGTGACTGTTAGGGTGTTAACTCCGTGGATTCAAATCTTACTTTGTTAAAATATTGGAATATGCAAATTAAATATTCTTGAAGTGTAAAGCTGTTCTTCACTGGCACACTGTATGAAAAAGAGTACCACCTCAGATGTCGAACTCATCACTTGATCAAGGCTCAAACTATGGAATTTTTGGTACAATATGTATCTGAAAATATAATGCAGTTAAGTACTGCTATGCAAATACAATTCTTGTTTAAGAAGTTGTGATTGGGTGTATTATTTATAGTTATTTATTTATGTACAACAAATTAAGGAGTAAGTGAATCACAAAAGTGGAAATAATTTTTATTTGTATGAATATTTTCTCTTTTTTATTTAGACAAATACAATTCAACCATAAATGGTTTCTTTTGAAAGAGAAGTCCTGCTAAACACTACCATTGACTCTGTTGTACACTAACAATGAAACAAAATCTTTTCTTATTCTTAGAGCACCAATACTCATATTCCTGCCTTTTTTTTCAATGGCAAATATTTATTTTTCGAACATCCGCTGACACACTACATCTCAACTCTACTGTAACAGTAACGAACAGTTACCGGCGACGAAATTCGTGACCAAAAATTCTTATTTTTTTTTATCCAGGTCTCCGAATATTTCCCCGAATGCAGCGGACTGTATGTGCGATAAAAATCACTGGCATGACGTCATATTTGGCATATTCCCGGCCGTGTCTATTCCGGGAATAATAAAGCAGAAGTGGAAAATCGAGGATGGAACGGAAATGGACGTGACAGGTTTTCAAACAAGTCACTTCACTTCCCATTCATCAAATTTATTTTAAAAGATCACATGATTCAGCTGCGCTAGGGCTTTTTAGGTGTGTGTGTTGTTTGCTGAACTCTGTGCCATTCGCCGCTGATCTAATACTTCGAATGAAAATGTTCTTAAATTCCACAAGGGTTTCACTCATCTAAAATATAGTTTTCGTTTACGACAGCAGTCGGATAGTGTTTTGTGTGACAGGAAACATTTTCTAACTTATTGCAATCGTCAAATTTCTTGGATTTTTTTCTTTCAGCTTGAATTTTAAGTTGCTTTTAATTAAATATTTTTATAAATGAGAAGATGATATTTTTCCTATTAGCTACATAATAATAATCGTCTGTGTTCTAGAATATTAAAAAATCTCATTTTCTGAAATCGTCTGCTTTTTCTTAATTATAATATTTCTAGATCCATAAAATTTGAATATTGTTTCACTCTAATCTTGTGAAAAAGTTGTGGTGTTTTAAGTGAAAGGCTCTAGGTTCGATCTCTGGCTCTTAGAAAATGAAAAGAAGATGCATTGTTCCTGCTTTTTGCATGGTTTTATTACATATATATGATAATATTTGCTGTTTTTTTCCTTTGCAGCAGGCAAATAGAGCCATTTTTGAATGAAATGATCCACTTATGAATCGCACACTTAAAATTTTTTGTAATACTTTTAAGTTACAAAACAGTTCACTGTGTGTTGTCAAAACATTTAGAGTATTTGATTCTAGTATAGCATAAAAATTTAATAAACTATTTTTATTCCTAAAATCTTCATTGGGGTACAAATTGAGGAATCATTTGTATGATTCTTATGCTTCATTTGATTGAAGAAATATTTCCCTGAAATATATTTCTAAAATAACAAACTTTTACAAGAAAAACGTCAATTCGAGTTTCGTCTATGTATGTTATCACTAAATGCATTCACTGTTGATTACGGCATTGAGCAACAAACGACATGCTAAAGTTGAGGAATGGAGTATTTGCTCTCAAATTTTCTTAAAATAGGGGATCAACATTTTTTTTTCAATATGTTTTAAACATTTCTTTTCTAAATCATAGGCTTTAAACTTCAAGTGTATTTAGTTCTAGATGTGAAATTTTATAAAAAATTTACAAAATTTTTTTAGATTTATCACACACGTTTTAAAATTATTTCTAAACAGATAAAAGAAGAAATATAGCATCATTTTGCAGATAAATAAATTACTAAAGTTTTTTTTTCCAATAGAAGTGAGTAAGAAATATTCGAAATTTCTATCGACAAGAACTCAAAACTACTTAAAATTTTATTCACTTCTGACGTTCAGCCAAAAGGAAGAGCTCGACTTGTAAATGTTTAAAACCAAGTCCGTAATTTTACTGACATATCTTTAAATTTATATCAATGAATTCAAAGTAATGATTTTTTCCTATTTTAAAAAACTGAATCATCTCTTATCGTCCATTTTGAAGTAAAAATATGTTCTGCACTTCATGATTATTTTTGTTAGTTAATAATTAACATTGTATATCAATCTTGGAATCTTATCAAGAATTCTAAGCTTGCCCACGTTAATTTAACATTTCAACTTGAAGTTTACTTTTTATATGGTTGATTTAATCACTTATTGTCTGCTATTCCAAACTAAAAATGCACTGTCTAATTTCGTGATTATTTTTAATGTTCAAAGAGTTTAATTTTCAAATAGTTAAACTTGTATTATTAACTTTGAAATTGCACGAAAATTATAATACTTACCAGTGGTAATTTGTTTTCTCAAATCAACTTCAATTTTAAGATTTTTATTTTAGTTGGTTTATATATAATTCCTTGTTGTCTACTCTCTATTCCAAACTAAATATATACTTTTTAATTCTATAGTATCTTTTATTACTCACAGGTTTTAGTTTTTAAATTATTAAACATGTGTTACAAGACTTGAAGTCGTAAGAAATTCCAGTGATTTCCCATAGTTATTGTTTCTTTTAAATCAACTTTAAATTAAATATTTTTTATTTTTAGTTAATTCAATCCATTAATTCTGTAAATTATTTTATTATTCAGAGGGTTTAATTTTCAAATAAATGAATTTGCGTTATTAAACTTTGAAATCATTCCAAATTCTAATACATATTTGCTGTAACTTATTCCCATTAATCAACTCAACTAAAAGACTACCTTTTTAGTTGAATTTGTCACTTGTTGAACAAAACAGACACTTTTATTCCTAATAATTCCGAGAGTTTAATTCATAATCTCTTTTCGTATCAGTTAATCTCTTTTTAACCCTATTTAAAATTGCAATGTTTGTCCGGTCGAACTATATAGTTCCTATAAATGCAATCAAAAAGTTCAGATACTTTTTTTTTTATCTCAGTGGATTCACAATTGCTTGTTATTTGTCGATCCAAATTTTAAAAAGTACTTCCTAATTTTTCAGTATTATTATACGTCATTAGAAATCAAGCCCTTAGTTATTCAAGAAATCATGTGGAAAAGTATGTTTTCTATTTGTTCACCAATGCGAACTTATTCGAATGCATCAAAGCTTACGGCCTTTCTCCTCAGTTTGGCTTCGGTTCAATTATTTGTCGTTTACCATTTCGAATTAAAAATGCGTTTTAAAAACCAATGATTAATTTTATTCGTTAAAGAGGGTATTTTTTGAATCATTATAACCTCCTAACGTTCATATAATAACTAAATTCATTAATAAAGTTTTGATTATCACGCCTTGGACCTATTTTCCGATGCTTCCATCTCTCGTATATTCATGATATCCTCCTCCTATATGTTGATCCAGTTTCAGTGCAACAGTTCTCTCTCCCCCCATCCCTGAGAGCCCCCCGCTCTCCTCCAAAAGTTTGTTTACCCACTCTCACTTCGTCATTTAGCCAAAAGGGAATGGCAGCGTATCGTAATGAGATTACGATGAAGGCCTAATTGGGGGGGGGGGCATCGTCATCGTAATGGAAAGAGAGGCACGGACGGCGGATTAAGTCCAGAAAGAGGGGTGGGCAGACCCTTAAGAAACAGAGGGAGCATTGGAGTCAGAAGAGATTTGCCCAAGTTTTAGGGAAGAGGTTTTCCTACGTATTCCCCTAGACTTGTGTTTGTGATAGCAACAGATGGAAGGGATCCTGTCGTGGATAGGGGGATTATCGGCGGAGAGAGGGAAAAATCGCATTGCTTGTGGAGAATATTTACCGATTTTGAGTCCTCATTATAATGTTAGAAGGGGTCCATGAAGAGGATATTACAGCTCTTTTCTCCGCAAAATACATCACTTGCTTTGTCTGGGTTTATGAAAGTGTTTTTTTTTCTTCATCCACATATAATTGCACTAAATAAATGAGCTTAAGCAATAATGAATAAGCAAATTATCTAAAATAATGTAACACTCTTATCATTAACGGTATATGTCATTCTATTTTTTTTAAATTTCTTTCTTAGTTCTTATGTACATAATATTTTTTTATTAGAATATACATATATGAATGCATGTAAGCATGTGTATTGATATGTATATAGAAATTTTCTCAATATTTTCGTTTTCCTTCTTCGCAATTCTCCTGCAGAATTTTCTTTCTTACTTATTCTGTAATTATTATAATTACATCCCCTTGTTTCCTAAGTCATTTATATTCTTCTTATTAAAAATGATTTTCTTTTTCTTCAAAAACTTTTTTGATTTGTGCAAATTTAATTTTTTTAATTTTTTTCATTTATTATATTTAAAAAATTCTACAAGATTTAACATTGTTTTTAATAATATTAGTTAGCATTTAACTTTTTATATAATACTATACACACACACACACACACATATATATATATATATATATATATATATATATATATATATATATATATATATATATATCCTCTCCCTCCAGATCAGTGTCAAAATTGAGGGTGTGGATACTCTGGTGGTGCCACCTATCGGAGGAGTTTCAAAGCAAAGTCGTACTTTCGTGGTGCTCTGGTTAAATGAAAAACGCACCCTACTGATAATTCGCATAATCAATGGCATAGCGAGCTTTGTTTGTACAAGTGTCATAAGTAACAACGTGTGTGTGTATGTATATATATATATATATATATATATATATATATATATATATATATATATATATATAATATCTTGAAAACAATGCAAAAGAAAAAGTATGATAATTAATGCTTTAATTATTTGAATTACAAATGAAATATTAACTGGGTACACCATTCATTTGCTTATCATTTTACAATCTCTTTTTGCACGCCGCAGTCTATTAGACGAGTGCTATACAATGTAAAATGGACTTAGAACAGCTATAAACCTCTACTTGGAATCGATCAAATGAACTGGAATCGTAGAACGTTTGTCCACCGGGTTTTCCGGCGTACATCAGTGCATAGGACAAAAATTACTATTCAACTTTTACTTCCTAATTTGTAGACAACATTATATTTATCGATAACGTTATTGTTGGTGCATAGTTATGCCTCTAAATATCGTTTAATGTTACCATTGCATTTCCGAATCAAAATCGTGTTTAAATTCTTCATATTTGCGTTTTTTCCGAGTGTTAATATAAAGTTTATTTATCTGAAAACAAAATGTGAGAACGGTGTAACATGCTGCATTCACAAAATACGAGGAAGCATGTTAAGACAACGGGATGTTATTTCCAAGTTATAATTCAGAACCCAGAACTTTTCTATGTTGATTGCACCAATGAGATAAAGATTATTCATAATGGCATATTTTGTATATTTGTCATCCCCGAAGTTTTGTTATGCAAATTTTTCGAAACAATCTGTCTTTGTTATTTACAATGGTCTATTTAGATTTTCTTAATTACAATGATGAATTGGGAATATTTTTCAGTTATCTATTTATTTGTGTTTTGTGCATTGGTCTGTTTAGTATTTTGATTTTATTTGAAATTTTAATATTTTTAAATTATTTATATTTTTACCTCAGTTTAGGGAAATATTGTTTTTTTTTTCTTTTTGAGTAAATGTAACTAAATTCTACTATCTATATGTTTTCGAATTAATTTATAGTTCGTGATTAGTATATACTTGCTAGTTATTGACTATACATTTTTTGTTGGCGAAAGATAAATTTTTCATAGCGATGACTAAAATCATTTTGTTATAATTACTGTTATTTTAATGCAACTATAAATGTAATATTACACTCGTGCATCTATAAATGTATTGCAGCCTGTGTAATATTCCTTAACAGCACATATCTTGATGTTTGTTTTAAAGTATGTTTATTCATTTGTGCTTATGTATTCCACCTGATGCAGAATTATTTGATTTTTCTATATGAATGTAAATAGCTTCTTTCTCAATTATAATATGGAATATACTTTATTTATATCAGTTATTATATTTCCTATAAATTATATAAATTATTCTTTTATTTTTGTAATTTTTTTAATAACAAACAATACATATTTGTAACACATAAATTGAACAAAGGTTGCCCGTTAAAATGTTTTTGTACAAAATATTTTTATTCAATGACCTAATAATGCATGTTTTAAAATTTAAAATTCATCAACAATATTTTCTTTGCTATTGAAAAACTTTTATTACTGATTTTTTGCAACAGTTTTTAATGTATTTTTACAGTTTTTAATTTAAACACGGGAAGGGGTAATTAATTATCGTTTGAAATTCACTTTGAAGAGTGATTTTGTTGAAATAAATGAGTAAATATTACATATATATATATTATATATCTTAACTTGCTCGTTAATGAATACTTCTTATTTATGTGTTACTTTTGAACGGCTAAATTTGTGTAAGCATATTCATATAAAAAATTATAAATTTAATAGTAATTCCTTACATGCTCTTTGTACTAATTCATTGTTGTAAAAACATTTAATTGAGAATTTCTCTTTAATGGTTAAAAATGTGGCTGTTTCTCGAAATTATCATTTGGCAATTCACATTAAAAAGTAAATTCAATTAAAAATGGTCAAATATATTTATTGTGTATTATCCTTGTGTTATCATGCAATGCAATATCATATAACTACGAATGTCTTTCTATTGCATTGCCAAAAAAATATATCTTTATTATAAAACTGGCGTGACTATTTGACAGTTCCATTTAAAAGTGAGCTCTGTTATCTTGAAATATATTTTAATAAAAAAGGAATAAATATGTAAATAAACTTTTCTCTTATGGACTTTCATTTTAATTTTTAAGAATTAAGAAATCCTTTCTCATTACTGTAATTGAAATCATTTTCTATCGTTATCGATGCATAAATCAGTCATGATATTTAAAAATTAAAATAGTCTTAAGTATACAAGCATTTTTATAAGGTATTAATACGTAAAATTCATATATTATTCTATTTAATGTGCTTTAGATCGACCCTTATCTTGGTCTGTTCTTTAAAGCCTTCTGGAAGATTGAAGACGACAAAGAGTATCCCACACGATTAGATCGGGGACGCACTCATTCATAATTAAAGAAGTCTCGTAATCGCTTTTTCGAAGAGTTCGACGACGGCTTCGCCATTCGTTTCCTTGCCCCCTAAGCCCCTGCATTCGATCAAGCTTCAGCACTTTTTCACGACATAAATTTCGCTTAGTCGCGTCACAAGAACTTCCACTTTTGACCAATAGTTGCTGTCCGTTCCGAGATGCTGGACTAATTTAGTAACAAGGAGATTTTTCGCAGCAGACGACTTTTCTTGCTCAAGTAATTGATAAGACAGGCACTCCACTTCACATCGATAATCGGAAGAAGGAAAGTTTCGAGTTAAGTTTAGTTGCTTTTTAGCTGATCCTTCGGCAAATTTTCACGAAATCAATAGTTCCCCTGAGGAAAACTATTGATCAAAGCAGGTGTTGACGAATTCTTTTCGTTTGTTAGTTAAGTGCAATTTGGAAGATTTTCGAACTTTAGAAATCTACTCGAGAAATGTGTGAATTCCACAAATTTTAAAATTTTCTGCTTATTACGTTTGTACAATCTTCAACCATTTTCATTTTATTCAAATATCTAAAGATTTCTCATTAACTTTTCTTGTTTAATTTATTTGATAATAATTTGGTTTGTACTGGTTGCTATATTGCTTAATAATAATTTATAAATTATTTAAAGTATGTCGATCAAAATATTTTATTAAATACACAAAATTCATTGAATTTTATTGCTAATTTTCCTAAATTATTATTAACATTTATGTAAACTACTAAAACCTTTTATAAAATTTTTATGCATTTACTATATAGTCTTATAAAAAAATTTTCGTTTCTTTTTTTTTTGTAGAGCATGCAAAATATTTTTGATTTTTACAGAGCGATACATTTAAGTGTAGTTCATAAGAAAATATCTTGAAATATTCCACTTTTAATATACAAATGGAAAATGCTCCTGGTATTTTTCAAAAGTTAATAATTTGGTAAGAGAAAAAAATGTTAACAGAGATTATATATTCTATTTGAATAACATGAAATTAAAATAAAATGTGAGTTTACGGCTGCTTATTTTAGAGTTGTAGTTGGTTTTTAAGGGACTCATAAAATAATTATTAAAATTATTGTAATGTTAAATATTATTGATTATATATATATATATATATATATATATATACCATATTAATGTACGTATTAAAAATTCTAAACACTATTTTACTAATTTTGATCTGTTTAGGTATGCCAAATGAAATGAAAGGAATCTGTATTTATATTCTAATTTTATTACAATTAATATTTTTGTTTAGTTACTTGTTTGATTAATTTTGTTTGACTGCTTATTTTTATTTTTAATACATTGAGATGAAAATGTAATTAAGTATGTAAAAATAATCCAAGATTTACTATTTAAAAAAATTATTATATTCCCATTATTGTTTTCCAAAAGTCTTTTAAATTTTTTCTCAAGTTTCTCGTTTCATTCACTTCAAGAACAAATTTATCGCCTTTTGTTTTAGATCTCTCATTCAAATTGAAAATTATCTATTTCTTATCATTTTTAAGATTTTAGTAAGACTATTTCGTCGATTTTTTATACATCGTCCTAATTTAAGTGATTTTTCACTCATTTTAATCATTCAAAATAAAAGTTTTTAACACTAGTTAAAAATTTGCTTTCACTATATCAGTTTAAAAATATAATGTATATATACATAGAATTCGTTAACCTTTCTTTCTCAATCCTTCTTTTTTTCTCGCTCCTTATGCTTCAAATATAAATCAAAATAAAAACCAAGGTTAAGAAAATCTTGAGAACAAAAAGAAATTTAATTATTTCATTTATTTGCTTTGTTTAAGTATATTAAACTCTCACTAACTCTCTCTCTCTCTTTTCTACTTTAGTGTACAGTGCATGTCTTACACTACATTTCATTTGAGAAAACTATGCTGCTACCGTAAATGAACAAATTTCATTGATTTTTCTTATTTGTTTTGAACATTAACGTGGTAAATGTTGTGTTAAAACTTATATTCATTATAAAAAAAACCATGGAGGTAATGTTATCAATCCATTCATTTAACTTCTTTATTAAAATCAAATTATTTAAGAATATAAAGTATGTTATGAATTAAAACGCCACTATAAACTACAGACCATAAACCAACACTTTAAGTGCCTTTCATCTCGCGGTAGAACCGATACTTACAATTTATATTGCAAAAATGTACAGCATATTGAAAATGTAGTGTAAATACTGTAAACTAATAATTTTCACACTTGTAATTTTCTGTACGGGCTTAAGCATAATAAATGTTGAAATGAACGCTTAGAAAAAAGTAACTTAAAGTTTTAAAAAGATTAATTATATATATATATATATATATATATATATATATATATATATATATATATATATATATATATATATATATATATATATATATTTATATATATATATATATATATATATATTATATATATATATATATATATATATATATATATATATATATATATATATATATATATATATATATATATATTTATATATATTATATATATATATATATATATATATATATATATATATATATATATATATATATATATATATATATATATATATATATATATTTATATATATATATTTATATATATATACATTTATATATATATTTATATATATATATATATATATATATATATATATATATATATATATATATATATATATATATATATATATATATTAATATAAAGAAAAGACATATATGAATATAAAGTAATAAATACAATGCTAAAAATATAATGTTGTAACTACAATGCATAATATATACTTTAGTATCTTTCCAATTTTATATTTCTGATTTTACTTTTCTTCATGTTTTATCTTTTATATATATATATATATATATATATATATATATATATATATATATATATATATATATATATATATATATATATATATATATATATATATAATATTTATATATATATTTGTGTGGTGTGTGTATACACACACTCATATATAAATATTTGTATATACATAAATGCAATAATTTTACACATCTACTAATCACAAGATGCCATTTAATTATCATTTAATTAGCAATATAAATTTAATTTACTCTAAATAGAATCATGAAGTAAAGTTTTGAATACATTTAAATATGTTAATAAATTAAGATAGATTTTTAACTCAAATTTTATATACACACATATATATATATATATATATATATATATATATATATATATATATATATATATAATTTTTAAAATAAAATGAACAAAAAGTAGTTTAGTCATCATGATTTTAAAATAAGTTATATGAACTTGTTTGTTTGTCGCTCAACGGTCATTTTTTGCACACGAGGGCTAATTAGACCGGGACATAAGTTATATGAGAGTAATGACTGAGAAAAAATTGAAGGGGGTCGTTATCGCATGGCTAGTTATCGCATCTTTTAAGATCATGAAAATAATTCTTTAGATTTGCAGTTTCTATACACTTCTGTTTTTATTGTTGGTTATTATTGTATCAATTTACATTAATGAGATCGTAGCTTTAATAGCTATAGAATTAGATTTCAACGTCTTCGCTTAGATTCCTGCTCAAGCATCCCAATTAAAGGAACGCATTATTAACTTGAAAATTCCACAGCGGAGGCCCAGGTCCTCCCCCACGAAGTGAAACAAATGGGCCTCTCCACTTTCAGGCTTTAACCGTTTCTAGCGTCATTAGTTATGAGTCCCCCAAATCAATAGCGTTTGCAACGCGAACCCATGTAAGTACCTTTATCACATTTCCGGGGCTTGTATTGCCTATAACCATTAGACAAAAGGAGAAGGCACCTTCTCGCGGGTAGACTCCCTCGCAGGAAGATCCTCCTGTCTGGCTGGAATCGCCGAAACCTCCCTTTCTGGGCGAAATAACTGCATTATTAGTTTCTGGAATAGGCATGGGGGGAGGGGGCTTCTACAATTTCAGTCCTTATTCTGAAAGGGCGCCAAATGAAGCCCCACAAAAGCAGATCTGCGCTTGTTTAAATCGGGTATTTAAAGCGAGAAATTCCGACTAATTAAAGCGTATGGTGCTCGTCTCTGTCTGACACCCCCTTCTTTTCCCATCTATGTCACCCTCCCCCCATTCAATTTTCGATCCATCCCTTTGCCTATTCATCGGCGTATAACTACCTTCCGGATTTGTATGGGGACGAAACTGTCTCCAAGTCGGAATTGTCCTCGTGAAACGTTCCTATTTCGCTTGGAAAATCGAAATCTTGCCCTTTTCGGAAGAGAAAACTTGAATGAATGCTGATGCATTTCGTTTTCTCAGAGCATTCAGCGCCTTGGTAATTGAATCCCGGCCCAAGAGCGTCTTTTGTGCGGAAATGCTGAGAAATCTGTTGTTGCCTCATTTGTTCAATTAGAATTTGAGAGTCTGCTTCGCAGTTGAGTTCTTTATTGGAGAAGAACGCCCATGAAAAGATGATTGGGGAGAAGTCCTTCTGTCTAGGCTGCTTGTCAAATTTAAGCATTCATGAGTTATGTCTGTTTTGATGGTGTCGTTGTAAGTTTCGATACTCAGTTGGTATTTCGCTCGCAAAAGGGATTAAATCAAAAAGATGTAATGTCTACCGTCTTTCATAAAGTTGAGTGAGTTAATAGATGTAGGTTTTCATTTATAATATGGCTTACATTTCTGCTACCTGGCCCAATTCTGATTTCGAAAGTATAAGGTAACAGACAGATTATACTGTGTTAATTATCTTTAACATGATGATGAATGGAACAATTATGGTTACTTATCACCGTCTAACTGCTTCTGACTCAGCACTGTGAATGACATCACGTAACTGCGCTCATTCCTAATTGCATTCCATCTATGAGGTTGAAGCCAACACCATGGACGTTATGCAGTTATATTCAACTATAATGACACCATATATTTGTACTGACACTCAACACAATATAATTGTGTTAGACTCAACACCATATAATTACGATACACTTTACATCATACATGTGTAATTATCTTCAATAAGTATTAGGTTGGTGCGTATGAAATGTCGGATTCTTAAGTGATTGTATAAAACTGCATGTCTTTCTTCAAAAGCTGTTTATTCAATCAAAGTATGCTCCATTCGCTTCAATACACTTCTCCCAACGAGATTTTAAAGCGTAGATGCCTGTCTTAAAAAATTTTGGTCTTTAGAATTAATAAACTCTGATATCGAGTTTTTTAGACTGTCTTCATTTTCATAGTGTTTGCCCCTTAAAAACAGCTCTAAATGCTTGAAAAAATGAAAATCAGTCGGCGAGAGATCCGGTGAATATGGTGGATGCTGCAATGATGAGCATACGTTTAACCGATCCAGCTTATTTCGCTCTGTCAGTGCGTGCGGTACCCACTTGTCCATCTTCTTAACCTTGCCAATCTCAGAAAGGTGTCTCAATATCGTTGTATGGTCAACTTTCATCCTGATAGCAAGTTCCCTCGTGGATACGGCTGGATCCGCTTCCACTAGAACCTTCAGGTCATCATTCTTCACAGACGTTTTGGGTCTTCCGCGCGGCTCATTTTGCAGTGAAAAATCGCCAGTCCGAAATTTTTAGAACCAACGCTGCACTTTCCGATCGTTAACCGTATTCTCCCCAAACGCTTGGTTTATGTTGCGTGCAGCTTTTGCAGCACTATTACCAAGTTTGCACTCATATAAGAAAATGACGCGAATGTCGGCAGAATTCATATCGGCAATAAACTCAAAAGAAATAAAAAAGGGAAGACCTTCGAGAAAACCTATTTTGCTGAAATGAGTCTCTGGCAATGGACAATACGAGTATGAATGAGGTTATGCCAAATACAAAAGTATAACGAAAACAGGGAGGAAAACGTCCGCATGTAAAGAGAATCCGACATTTCATACGCACCAACCTAATATAACTACATAAGGCTCAACGTCTTAAACTACATCATACTAATTCTGCACTCAGCTTTAACTACACTTTGCTTGAGTTGTGTAATTGCATTACTCCATGTAATTTTATAGCCATTACTTTGTTTCTTTTTATGTTCTTAGGTTCAACTCCAATTACACGTCGCAGATATAATTCTGTGCAACAGAGCGTGAAACTTACGTTGAATTCAACACTGTGCACATTATTATATAGTTGTGGGAATCCATAATTTTATACCACGTGTAAAATTATACCTAATAGAGTATAACTGTACTCAATATACACAGATGCTGCATAAGTACGTTAGAGTCAACACCGCAAATATCATGTAATTTTATTCAAAGATTATTAAAAATCTATGTACTTACATTCAACAGCGCATAATTATATTAGACTCAACATCATATTACTGCAAAATGTACTTGAACTGTATTTTTATGTTCCGCTCAACTTATACAACTCCATTGGTTTGAACGCACTGAATTGCATCGTACTAATTACTGCTTCTTCTTCTTCTTCAGCACGACAGCCCGGGTGGGCCAAGGCTTTCCTCAGAACACTCCTCCATTGTGTTTTCTGGGAGGCGACGGTTCTCCAATTTGTCACTTTCAGCACTTTAAAGTTCTCCTCTACACAATCAGTCCATTTAAGTTTGGACCGACCCATAGATCTGTTTGCAATGGGCCTATAATTAAAAATTCTTGAAGTCAAAGACGAGGAGTCCATTCGTACTGCTTCTTCTTCTTCAGCACGACAGCCCGGGTGGGCCAAGGCTTTCCTCAGAACACTCCTCCATTGTGTTTTCTGGGAGGCGACAGTTCTCCAATTTGTCACTTTCAGCACTTTAAAGTTCTCCTCTACACAATCAGTCCATCTAAGTTTGGACCGACCCATAGATCTGTTTGCAATGGGCCTATAATTAAAAATTCTTGAAGTCAAAGACGAGGAGTCCATTCGTACTGCTTCTTCTTCTTCAGCACGACAGCCCGGGTGGGCCAAGGCTTTCCTCAGAACACTCCTCCATTGTGTTTTCTGGGAGGCGACAGTTCTCCAATTTGTCACTTTCAGCACTTTAAAGTTCTCCTCTACACAATCAGTCCATCTAAGTTTGGACCGACCCATAGATCTGTTTGCAATGGGCCTATAATTAAAAATTCTTGAAGTCAAAGACGAGGAGTCCATTCGTACTGCTTCTTCTTCTTCAGCACGACAGCCCGGGTGGGCCAAGGCTTTCCTCAGAACACTCCTCCATTGTGTTTTCTGGGAGGCGACAGTTCTCCAATTTGTCACTTTCAGCACTTTAAAGTTCTCCTCTACACAATCAGTCCATTTAAGTTTGGACCGACCCATAGATCTGTTTGCAATGGGCCTATAATTAAAAATTCTTGAAGTCAAAGACGAGGAGTCCATTCGTACTGCTTCTTCTTCTTCAGCACGACAGCCCGGGTGGGCCAAGGCTTTCCTCAGAACACTCCTCCATTGTGTTTTCTGGGAGGCGACAGTTCTCCAATTTGTCACTTTCAGCACTTTAAAGTTCTCCTCTACACAATCAGTCCATCTAAGTTTGGACCGACCCATAGATCTGTTTGCAATGGGCCTATAATTAAAAATTCTTGAAGTCAAAGACGAGGAGTCCATTCGTACTGCTTCTTCTTCTTCAGCACGACAGCCCGGGTGGGCCAAGGCTTTCCTCAGAACACTCCTCCATTGTGTTTTCTGGGAGGCGACAGTTCTCCAATTTGTCACTTTCAGCACTTTAAAGTTCTCCTCTACACAATCAGTCCATCTAAGTTTGGACCGACCCATAGATCTGTTTGCAATGGGCCTATAATTAAAAATTCTTGAAGTCAAAGACGAGGAGTCCATTCGTACTGCTTCTTCTTCTTCAGCACGACAGCCCGGGTGGGCCAAGGCTTTCCTCAGAACACTCCTCCATTGTGTTTTCTGGGAGGCGACAGTTCTCCAATTTGTCACTTTCAGCACTTTAAAGTTCTCCTCTACACAATCAGTCCATCTAAGTTTGGACCGACCCATAGATCTGTTTGCAATGGGCCTATAATTAAAAATTCTTGAAGTCAAAGACGAGGAGTCCATTCGTACTGCTTCTTCTTCTTCAGCACGACAGCCCGGGTGGGCCAAGGCTTTCCTCTGAACACTCCTCCATTGTGTTTTCTGGGAGGCGACAGTTCTCCAATTTGTCACTTTCAGCACTTTAAAGTACTCCTCTACACAATCAGTCCATTTAAGTTTGGACCGACCCATAGATCTGTTTGCAATGGGCCTATTATTAAAAATTCTTGAAGTCAAAGACGAGGAGTCTATTCGGCAGATACGTACTTAAAGTATGGTATAATACGTAAACCTTAACTACACCACACTTTAAAATCTTAAGTGAAACTATCTTAGATTCAACACTCTAATGCTACATCATATAATTAAATTTAACTATGATTGCACACATATAAATATGCTGATCAACATCGCACAACTGCATTAGACTTAATACCGTTTATTGTGTCATATAATTACACTCATTTTCAATTGCACGTAATCTATAATTAAACCCACAACAATGTATAATTACATTACATATACTATTATTCATTCATTACTACCCCATGTCTGTACAATGAACAGAATATTACACTCAACACCATGATATTACACAATATACTTACACTGCCCTTATGCATTCCCCTAAACAGGTACAATTACATTAAGTTTGACACAGTGAACTACATAATACTAATTACACTCAAACATATTTGCACATTCAAACAACTACACCGAATATGCTGTAACTGACCCAGACTCATTTTTATTGCAAGATCATATAATAAAATTCAATTCTTATTACAAAAGAAACGTATAGTTACCCTCAATACCGTGTAACTAAATTAGACTGTGCGTCTTGTTTCTACATCATGTAAATACAGTAAACTGGGATAATATAGTATCTATATAATTATATGAATAACACCCTGTAATTGTTTTATACTCAATATCGTTGTGCAAAAACACTCATCTGTGATTACACATCACCGATACTGTTGTTTTCAACTCCGTGTTAATTTATAAGACTCAATGCAACTTATAGAATTTAAGGATAATATCTGTATTTAATGTGTTGATATTGGTGTTGGAAAATATTTACAATTTTAAGTTTATTTTATAAGTCGTTTCTTGATTTTGTTTTGAAAAAGTTAATATTTTGTATGCTCTGCATCTGCTTTAAAAAGCAATTTCAAACTGATGATTTTACAGTGCTTCCAGACCGATCGCTCTGAATCTGATACAAAATCTGAATTAATCACTTTCGGAATTCCCCCGAGCTGAAATCCTTAAAGTAATTAAATTAAAATAAACACCACCTCCCAAAGCACCGTTTCTAACTCAATTTTCTCTTCGGTAAATAAAGTTTCCGGCAAAAATGCTTCAAGGAGCGACAGCAAAGGAAATCTTTCGGAAGCAACCTCTTTTGTTGTCGTCCAATATTAGGTTTTGCGACTGTTGCCACTTTCCTATTCATAAATACCGAATTTCCCCCCTTATTAAACACATTTCTCCACTAACAAGATTCTGCGTTCGCCGCGCCTCCCCCCGGGACACGCCGAAATTAAATTTAACGAGAGGGACAACATGAAAGGCTTGTAATTAAATGTGGTTTCCGATAAGTGAGTGGCTTCATCTTGCATTTTAATTGCTTTGCTGAATTTCTATCCTTTTCCAGGAGATGGGATTCCGAGTGCAGTTGCAGTAGTTCTTCGAATCGTGTTCTGCAATTATGTTCTAATCGAGTGCGAAAAATTATCTCTTCCCGAGATTATCCATCATAAGTTACTGCAATTAAATTGTTCCAAAGTTCTTTCTCAGTTCAGATTTGAATACATAACAGCAATTTTTATTATAAAAAATGACAATTTTTATATTCATTTATTAAAGACGATAACGAAAAGTCATTGCTTGTGAATTTTTCATTTCACCTTGATAAACTTCAATGCTTTCAAATCTTTTTCTAATTATTGAAGTAAGAAAGAACATTAAATTACATTTTATATGAAAAAGACTAGTTGCAATACGCATACATATCGATTTACAAAAAAAAAAGAATTTTAATTAAGCATTAATTAATTAATAACTTCTATTTAGTTAGTTATGCTGAAAATTTATACAATATCTTTTTTTTAATAAAGAGCTGCAGTTTAGGAAAATTCCAGGAAATCTGAAACAATAACAAATCAGCGAATTCTGTGTATGTTTCTCTGTTAATCAGTTATCAACATCAGGAAGCAAAAAAGTAAACGAAACTAATGAGGATAGCATAATTAGTTAATTAGAAATGGAATAATTGCAGAACTAAAACCTTTTCCTGAAAACATATCAGAGTATTTTTGTAATTAATTGGAGTAAAAAAATACATTTTACATTGAATTCAGTTTAAGGCTGCTATTGTGGAATTATATATAATGCTTTTTTAAATAAAAAAAAATTAACTGCTTTATGTAATATCAATAACTTGATTTTAAAATGGTATATTAAATAAAACTTTGAAAAAATTACTTTTAAAGTAGTAATATATTTTTAGAAAATAATGAATTATTTTCGAATGCCATTGAGCAAGTCATTAAATGTCACTAATAATGCTGATCAATTATCGATATTATCAAATGATGTATCTTTAAGGATGAAACCATTAAATTTAGATCATTTATATAAATAAACATGAATATGTAAATATTAGATTTAGACAGAATTAAAAGAATTGATAACTTTTTTGTTAATTTTAACTTGTTTACAACGATACTGAATTTATGAACATTCCATCATTTTTTTTTCCTTACACCGAAGTCAATTTCTGGCTTAAAATTTCAGATGTTATTTAATTCTTATGACTTTTTCTGTGCTCTGAACAATCTCATAGCATTTTCTGTGTAAGGAAGATTCAATACAAAATAGAGCAGAAGACTAGCAACAATGGTAAGGTTCACATCTACGAAAAAAAAGGAAAATTTTAATTAATTATTTAAATCGAATGTTTTTTGGAATTTATCACTACTCACCTCAAAGCTCAAAGACTGCTTTATTATACACACACACACACACACGCACACACACACACACATATATATATATATATATATATATATATATATATATATATATATATATATATATATATATATATATATATATATATATAAATTCATAATTTAAAAGCAGTCTACAGCAGAGTGTTAAGGCAGCGAATGCAAGGCACGGATACATTCCAAATAGCATTTATTTTTTAAAAAAAAGAAACAAAGTTAAATTGCCCATCTGTTACATAGGTGTGACAGTTACCGGGTTAGCAGACATATGTGTGCTGTTTATTACTGAAGGAGGTTTATATCGGAAATGCCACGAGGTTGCTAAATGTATAAGGAAGGTCTTAGGAATTCATTGGCACCTGTATTTTAGGACTTCAATATAGGAGTAAAACAAGGGAACATTCATAAATTTAGAATTCTATTAAATAGGTTATATTTTCAAAGAACTCTTATTCTATTAGTTTACCTTCTCTTAAATTTTTTATATATGTATATATACATATATTAGACTAATAATGTCACTATCCAAATCTTGTGAAAGTAACGAATATTCTTGTTTTCCTTATAAACTTTTAATTTTTACATGAGTTGTAATCTTTTGAAGTAAAAAAAAAAATCTTGAAGTGACAGTATGAATTCGCTGCAATTACTATTCAAGATATCCTCTCTCAGTGACGTCACAGAAATCAGCCTAAATGGCGTTTCCTGAATTCAGACCAAAATAATTTGCAAAATAATAAATATTATTATTAGTCTTCATAACCTTCATGTGCTTTAAACGCAATTCACGTTATAAAATTGATTTTGAAGGATTTCGCTTGAAAAAAGAAGTCTCATTTTTTTCAACAATGAAGTCGCATCGAGAAAGTCTCAGTGATCATTTACTGTAACTGTAACGCCACAGTAAAAAACCGATTGCAACCATACTCAAATCTCATGAAATAATCACCATCTAACTGAAATGGTTTTGGTCCTTGTTTACTCATCATAACTCTCTCGAAGTTTAGTGATCTTAAAAGGTTATATTTTGATTATATAGTATTGGATACATTTTTCCATAGTGATATTACAAACAAAATGGTCGCTTTTGCGTTATTTTCATACCATATTATTTTATAATTAATCATATAAAATATATTCGTTGCACTCTTAGTTGACATCCTAAAATTATATATAATTTGATGAAACTCAAAAATAAATCATGAAATATATGTTTTGATAAAATAAAACTTTAAAACTAAATTGTGATAAACATATCTAATTATCGTTATTCTTAATTACTGGGAATAATTATGGGTTTAAAATATTACAATAGAGAAAAGTTTCTTCACAAAATATTGATATAAATTGGATCTTTAGCATTATCATCAAATATTGATATATACAATCCTAGGTTAACATTAGTACAGTTTTAAACTAATAATCTCGTGTTAACATAACTTGTTTAACAATAAAAAGCAAATGGTATACCTCGTTCAAAAACTAAAATAACATACAAGTCTAATGAATAATAATGATATATATCTGCAGCATATTGTAATAGATTTCCATAGTAAAACGTTAAATCTTCACAAGTCCACATCAAAAGCGAATTACTTTGGATAATATTAGCAAATAATAAAGCAGCTCTTTATAATTGTTCGAAAATACCATTCGAAATTTTATTTGAACTGTTAAAGATGACCAAACTATAAATATTTATTTAATGCTGCCCAAGAATTTGGATAATTCTAAGTGTGTCCAATTTTAAAACTTATCTCCATTTGAAAGGAATCGTTAAATTAAAAGTCTTTAAAAATTGTTAGAATTCTTACCATCCTGTTCGATTTCAATTTCTTTAAATTCTTCTTGAATTGTTCGGATTGATTCAATTTTAATATCCATTGAGCGTTGTTAAGGAATTTGTGTAACATCAAGTGTGTTCTGTTGCAAAATTTAATTCCTTTTACAACGAGTCATTGCATTAATTGTTCATTAAAATTGTTAATACACAGCTACGTTACATTTTCACATTCTATTCGAATTGTCCAAATTGACCAAATTGCAAATTTTCGTTCAAAGTTCCACTTAAAGTTTGAGTAATGTTAACTATGTTCTTTTCAAACATTTAATTCTACTCCAAGCGAATAGGGACATGAAGCCATTATTCGGTAAATCTACTTTCAAAGAGAGTTCTTTTGTCCTCGGTTATTTGATGTGTCCTCACATGAGGTATTTGGTGAGCCGAAGAGACATTAGCTCACTTTTGTCCCCATTGGACCGAAAGAGCAACAGATCAAATAAAGACCGTCGTATACCGCGGTTCTGTTACGTTGCCATTTCCCATTATCATAATTTGAGCCATGATAAATGGACCTCGCTTGCAGGCTGGCGTGCATGTCAGAAACGGTTTTAAGAACATTTGGAAGAGACAACGATATCGCGTGCTGACTCGTCATTACAGGTGTGGAACCTTTCCGGGTTATGGGTTATAACTTATCTCGCCGAGATGTATTTTTAGAACAAATGAAATAAAGCACATTTGATGTACTCTATGAAAGCTTCCTTCTTTTGTCATGAATCGTTCGGCAGTAATGACTTTGAAGATGTAGCAGTGGTACTTAGTATCAAGAACTGCAATTCCAATCAAGTTGACTGTAAGGAAAAGGAACGTGAAAATCCATTCAATTACTGAGGATGTTTTATGATGTGTACATAGTCTATCCATTTCTTGCCGAATTTGGTTGGGAAAATGATATTATAAAGAAAGAAAGACAAAGTTCTAGAGGAATGTGACTTTTTTCAATTTACAAAATTTTTAATTATCTTGTACACAATAATACAGGCTGAAAATGACTATTTAATTGTAATTTCTATTGACTGTAAATATATTAAGTTTTTTATTGGCCTAGAAAAAATTATTTGGGTCAAAACATTTTTGCTTATAAAACCATGTATTTCTCACAGCTTTGAAAAACATTAATGAAATTAATTAATGTCATGTTACCACTAATTTATTTTATTTTATACAGTAAACCCCCCTATACTATGGTATATTGGTTTTGCGTTATAGAAAAACACGTTGTACGATAGACTCACACCCTTATATAACGCATTATGTGCAAAGGATTCATGTTTAACTCTTCGCGTTAAAGGGGTTTAAATCGAATATTAAGGGAAAACAATAATATGAAAGAATGGTGTGCATTTAATTAAAATCAAATTATAAGAACTTTTTAAATAAAAAACTAATAACAAATGTAACTAAAAAAACAGCTCATTTCAAGTAAAAGTCAAATAATTCCAAAAACAGTTTTAATAACATATTTAATCGCTGTAGGAATTATCTGAAAAAATATTCCACTGACATTTTTTTAGCAGTATATTCAAAGGTCAGTTATATAATTTAATTTTGTATGAACACAATTACCACAAGATGCAAACTTTCGCGAAATGGATGGTGAACAGTACAAATCCTTAAAAACCAAAATATAAAGTGTGGAATCAACGTGTTGTACGAGGGACGTGAAATCGCGTCACATGAAAACACGTTACAAGACTACCTTGTTATAGGGGGGATTACTGTACTTAAAAAAACACATATTTAAGTTCTTTATAAGTTTCGAGTTAAAAATTTTAATTCACGATGCTTTTATTCCATGAAATTTTGTTTTGTAACTTTCCAAGTTAAGTTTTATTAAAAGCAGGTAAAAATATTTAATTTTGCTCAAAGAAAGTTGCGAGTTAAATTTTTTAGGCATTTTAATAAATATATTTATATGACAAATCAAAACACCGCTTTTGCTACCTTAAATTGAGCTATTCCTTGAAATTTTATTCATTTTTATTTTTGGTCAAATTTGTATAAAAACCAAAATTTGTTATACCGATTTTCAAATATGAAATATCATAATTTGTTTTTAAATTTCTAAATCGAAAATTGTCTTATTATAGATTTTCTACATTTCTGTTTTAATTGAGGTTTTAAATTAAATGAGTGAGTTTTCTTCGAATTTATTTCCGCAATTCGGTAATAACAAGTTAGATTAGATTTGCATTCGAATTTATCTTCAAATTGGTCGTCAATATCATAAGAATATCATTTCTTCGATTCGAATAAATAAGCTCTAATTTCCTAGTCAATTTCTAAAACTTCAGTTTACTTTGCCGCATATAAAATTTGATTAAAATTTTAATACGTGTAATTAGATAATTTAACGTATGTTATAAAAATCAATTTAAAAATTTTATTCAATTTATCGTGCATTAATTGAAACTAATTGTTTTTTTAGGTGTAGTGTTTTCGACTGGTATACTTACAAAGTGGGTTCAAAAAACAGTGGAAAGCATTGTTGGCAATGTACTTAAAGTTACTCTAACAGCCAAAAGTAGTTTTATGCCATCATGTGTACCTAAAGATTTTGTACCATACCACGAACTACCCGCATTTTTTATCGACCGAGAAATCATTTTCAATGCTTTGTCCTTTTCCAGTGTTTCAACATTAAATTTCCGATGGTATTTCTCGGATGGAACATATTACACATTGGTTTCCAACACCACCAGCTCAACCGTGGTAAGTAATATGCTATTTGCAGCATTTTCATTTTCGATATTCTGATTATTATTGCTAAAAGTAATTGTTATCACCATTATTCAAGAGGTCATCCAATATCACCAAATTTATATATGTATGGTAAAATTGATTAATGGTGGTGTACTATCATTTAATGGTAAGATTGCATTTTGTGGTTGCGGGACATTCGAAAATTCAACTGTTTTGAAGGATGGAAAGGGATCTATACTTCAGTTTTCTAAAGTATATTTGGATTAAAAGCACTCTCTAGCGCCCTCTGGTGTGGAACTGTTTTTAATACGCTAGAATCTCGTTACATACGTAATTAACTGCATTGCTGATGTTGAAATCCATTAATTTTTGAAGCGATTTTAGTGAAATTACTTCAGCCTAATCTAATTGCTATCTCAGAGCCCATGCATTTAAGTATAATTTACGGCTTGGAATTGGCTCATGAAATTGACATTCTATACGCAATTGCATTTGTAGATTTATGATTGGATGATGTTGCAGGAAAAAAAAAACGATGTTTAAGTTATTTTAATATGGAAACTTTACTAAAATAATCTACCGTAATTTAAAAAAGATCTGATTTACTAGATAACAAATGATGAGCTATTCATTTATGAACTTTGACAGAGATATTCACTGAATGAAGCTATGTAACCATCTCCAAAGCAAACAGGATGAATGGCTAACCATAAGGAATGGGAAAATGTTTCTAAAAATAGAGTATTATTTTTTTTCAATTGAAAAGAATCAGTAGTTACTATGTCTGATTTTTCACCTGAAAATTATAAATGTTTTTAAATATGAATTTCGTTATGTATGTGTTTCTGAATATTGAACATATTAAATAATTTTTAGAACAGTACTTATTAATAAAGGGAGAACAGTATTAGAAAAAAATGGTTTCAACAGATATCACACACTTGTTTTCGATTTTACTAATTTTCGATTTTATAAACTATTTTACTCGTTTTTACGAGTTCGTAAATGCTAGAGCCTACTGTAAATGTAATCAAGATATTAGCCCAATGGCCAATTGGCATTCCTCATTTCTAAATGCATGCATATTTGTCAGCTGTGGGTTATAGGGAGTTTCCTAAAGTTTCACTTTGGTATCCACAATAACGAGTGAATTTAAATTTATGAAAAATAATCTTTCTTAAATCCAGAACGATATAGCATGTAAGAATTTTACAACGAATTTCAGCTTTCAAATTATCCGTCATATAGATTGTCAGTATTAATTATTGGAAAATAAGTATACTTTACGAATCAATTATTTCGGTACATTCAATTAGCTTAAAAGGAAAAAAATAAAAGTTTTAAAAATTTAATTGGATTCGAAACAAAAAAATAATTTTTAAGTATGATTTTCTTAAGCTAATTTTGTTGAAAGTTACTTATATAGTTGAGGTGATTTACGACACAAATTTTAACTTGTTCATATTTCTGATTCTAGTAAAAAGAACGGTTTCTTACCCTTTTAATCTTAGATTATCTTTTAAAAACAGCTTAAACACAGAATCATATTTATAAGCATAAGTTTAAATTTATATTTAATATCTTATGTCCAACATGGTTTGTATAGTACCAAAAAAGTACAACTGTATAAAATTATTTTTTTCAAATTTCACGAGTATTTCTAAAAATAGAATCGAATGTGGATCTTAACTCATAAATTATTGCTAAGCCAAAAAATAAATAAATAAAATATTGAAAAACTTCAAAATTTTCCAGACAAAAATTTTCATTTTCTTGGCACATCTTCAATAATTTTTTCTCTGTTTTTAGAAATATTTTCTTGAAAATGATAACAATAGAACATGTAAACTTCGAGAGATTTTTTCTACATATATTATTATTAAAGTTTCTTTCCTTTACTGTCTCAAAAAATATAAGGAAAAAAAAAAACAGATTTCAAGAATTCGTTACCCCTTTCGTATTCCAATTTCCTAAGTATCTTCTTGTTTTTAACCATTCATAAGGTCAGGAACAGAAAAAACTATTTTTTGAATCGTTTTGGTAGCCCATTGCAGCGACCTCTAGCGGTGAAATACGAAATAATTTGTTTATTGTGTCTTTGTTTTATTGCTTTGTATTAATCTTAAGCAACTGTATTTTCGCATGCGTAGAACATTCCTAAAAATATGAAATAAACTTAGCTTATCGATGGTTAATAGCGCCCTCTGTTGTATGTATACGAAGAAAAAAATGATACGCTTAGTTCGTTATTAGACTCATGTAGTTAAATATACTTATTCACACAGCAAATTAGAATAATTTTATTTTTGTATAAATAACTGTATTGAATGTTATTTTTTTCACAAGTTACATAATAAATATTTATGCCTTGTTTATTTGCATGAATTTATTTTTTTTAATTGCAAGTTTATTCTTTTCTCTAAAAATCAGATGATAATTTTAAAATTATTTTTCAGAGTTTAATATAAAATTCAAAAATTTACTCGGGTAGTTTTTACTCAATATGTGCAAATTTTATTTCCCAAAAACTTTGAATTTATTTTGCTGCAAGTGAGTTTTCGTCAGGTACAACAATTTAAGAAATTTCTGCATTATATCCAAGCAGGTATACTTGTAAATTTTTAAATATATTTTTAATATATTATACTAAAAGATAAACAGTGACAATTCTAGAAATGTGTTACCCAGATTTTAAACGAAATACAAAGAAAATAAATTAATATATTACTTGAAAATAATGTATATCCTGAAAATAATATTAATTATTATATTTTTACAATTGTTTAATATAATGACGTGAAAATAATAATACATAAAATGTAGTATGAATATATGTTGTAATGGTGATATAGAGTCTTGAATTCGGAAATCATTCTTAATGCTACAAGTTTGAAATGAGTATTGAAATCAACACCAAACATATTTCATTTATATTTATTATTACATTATATAACATATTTTAAAATCGTAGAAAAAATAATTGATGTATTCTTTATTTCGAGTATAATATGGGTTACATCAAAGAGCCTTAAGGCTGTGATCACGATTCGAATTGTTATGAGCATTCCTATGATATCTTAGCTGAAAGAACTTGAACATTGTCCTGCTTGAAAATGATATCCGAAAACTAAGTTTTGGGGGATAACCCAAGTAAACTCAGGAACGACTTTTCACTTATTAGTCAGCTTCTCTTGAAATTATTTCTAGATATAAAGCAATGTCACTCAAGACCATTAAATATACATATATAGCAGAATAAAAGAACCTATGAATGGCAATATTAAATCATTGATCGTGAAGTACTTTCTAACGAACACGACAGTTGAAATCTTCAAAGACTGCCTTGTTCATGTTTGAAAATTTAAATGATTAGCGCTAGGTTTCTGTCTTTCGTGTTATATTAGAACAATTAATTCTTGGAATACCATATCTCTTAAACGAATAGAAAATGATGAGAATGAAACGATATGATGTTCTATTTTGGAACATCGTACATCTTTAGTGGCTAGAAATGAATGAAAATGAAGAGAAATGATATTCTATCTTAAAACATCACATCTCTTTATCGACTAGGAGAACAGAAAAATGAAAGTATATAAAATTTTACCTTCAAATATCATATCCCTTCAACGACAGGAAAATAATGAAAATGGAGAAATGATCTTCTGTCTTAAAACATCATATCGTTTCAACGACTAGAAATGAATAAAAATGAAGAGCTGTGATGTTGTGTCTTGGAATATCATACCTGTTCAACAAATAAAACTTAATGAAAACGAAGAGATATTATGTTCTAGTCTGAATTACTAAACTACGTTATCATTCGTTTTTAGTTTTGATTTGAAGAAAACTAACAGCTTAACATTTCAATCAGAATTTTATTTTTCACTTTTGATTTTTCTCATGTTATCATAGTTCTCAACAATTGCCCTCTAACAGGACACAAGTCAAATGCTTAGTAAAGGAATTAACAAATCCTCTCTTCATTAAGAAATAATGGGATTGTTTGGGGCACTGAATGGAATTTCCTCGTTCGTTCAAGCCGTAAGTCCGCTTATGTCATTAATAGTATTAATTAATATGCACTTCATAATTATTCAAAAAGAAAAAAATGTTCATAATTATAGTTTTTAGATAAATAATATTTTTAGAAGAAATTTATTTTAAAACATTATTATAAAATCAAAATTACGATATCATTTAATATCGTAATTTGTTCAGATTGGTTTTAAAATTTTCTATAGTGAAACCTAACAGAATATACGAACAATAAATGCTAGCAAAACTAAAATAGGATGCATTAATTCAGTTTTTCAAAACACTCTTTAAAATTCTGCAAGCCTGAAGAAAACTTATTTTCGAATTTTATTTCATTCTATAAACGAAATGGAAACGAAAATTTCAAATATGGTTTCAATCTGAACTCTTTTTATAACAAATGTTTCCATCAAGTATAGAATTTCAAGAAAGAAATGCCAGAATAAAATCATTTTTCTCCACGAAATAAAATTATTCTTTTATTGAATTCACATTCTACCACAAAAAAATGGAATTCTTTTCCTTAAAACAAAAAATAAGTATGAAAAAAATACATTGTAAAACTTCTTAGAACAGTTTTTAGAATGACGTTAGTAAAACAAGAAAAGGAATACCTTTATATATTTTTTATATTTCAAAAAAGAAAAAGTTAATTAATTAAACATTGTGTAAATTTAAATCTAATTTTAGTAAAATATATTAATGAAGGGATATCACAGAACACATTTTTTTCATTACTTGATTTATTTTTATGAAAATGTTCAATTAAAACATTTAATATGAATGTAAAAAAATTTTTCAAAAATTATGTTCTTTATCGAATTCCATTATTTCATTCTTCATTTGTACTCTGTAAAATAAAAAATGCTTTTTTGAATATTCATAATTATAAAATTTTACATTTAATTAAAAATGAATGCAAAAAATTAATTCTCTCTTGTTTAAACTAAATAAAATGCAGAAAAAATTAAATGCACCACTAACCAAAATCATATTTTTTTAGCTGTAATAAAACTGTTTTATTTTATGATTATCGTTTGGTAGAGCACTACTTTGACAAGCAGTAATTTTTGGAAAAGATCAAAGATATTTTAAAAAATTTTTTTTCAAATATCTATTACTGCTTCCAAATTCTTTTCAAGTAAGTTAAAATCCCGAGTGTAATAAGAATCAAAATTCCATTTCCGCCAAGATATTTCCGATCAGTCGGTATATCCAAACGATTTTGAATGTTTTCATGACGTCGTACTAAGGAATAAAAAGTCGTGTGCTTCCTCTGAGTGCCTCTCCCCTTAATTCCCTGAAATATTATGCGTGCGTGATTTAGGGGCTATTGCGCGTACATAACATTATATTATATTTTTATTCCACGCGGCCTATTGGGACATTATTCTTTTATTCGCACCAATCCACTCTTAGTGATTGAAAATATTCTTTCCTGCGCATAATTCATGGTAATGACACTCGAGCATACCTTTCCATTTATTTATGGGCATCTCTATATTTCTTTTTATTTATTTATTTTTCTTTGGGACAGAGCACCATAACATGTGCATTTGCCCGTTTTCGTTTTATGACCGAAATTCGAAAGAAAAAGAATGAGAAGGAGGAAGGGGAAATGCATTTCCCCTCGAAAGAGATTTTTCAATTTCGGATTCACCGATTTTCACCACTTTAGTAAATTCTCGTCTGCTAAAATAAAAGAGAAAATGATGAAAAGCGATTAAAACGATAAACTTTATTTATTTTTTCAAAAACTCTTTTTTTTTTTGTTATGTAGTGATAATTGTTTTTAACTTTCATTGTTGTTATGGAGTGAATTTAGCTCAGTTTACATTTTCGAACAAAAATAATTTTGATTGAGAAACTGATTTATAAATGCATTTTTTCAAGATTTTCAAATACTTTTATATATTTTTACTATTTTATTTTAAAATATTTTTATTTTTGTAAAATATTTTTAATGTAATGTAAATTATATTTATGGTTTCTCATTTTATACTATAATAAATGTCTAAAATTCCTTACATGAGGAATATTTTCATTTTCTTAATGTATTATACAGTAAATACAGTGTAAAAAGTATTACATTTAATTGTAATGTTAGTAAAAAAAAGATATAAATTTTTCATTTTATAAAAATTTTTAAATGGGGTCTTTTTTCGTGCACTCGAGTAATTTCTAATTTGAAATCTACCCTCGAACACAAATTTACTCAAGTACCTTGAAACCAGAAAAATTTTCGGTTTCCGGAGTGTGGTGACTATTATCTTAATTTATGACAATCTAATAATTTTTGAAAGTACATTAATTATGAAAGAAGCTATTCGTTTTTATATTGTACCTAATATTTTTTGACATTATATGTACGATAAAATATTAGTAAATTTATTTAGCAGAAATTTTGAATCAGAAATGTTTAACAAGTGTAAAAAGTAAAAAAAAAAAAATTTCAAAAATTATGGATTAGAAAAGGGTAATTTCTTTTATAATTAATGGCATTCTCTAGTTTATATTTAAAAATGCATTACTTAAAAAGAAACAATTTACCTCTAGTGTGGAGTATAAGATGAAATATATATACTCTTATTCTCAATAGAGACGAATTTAGATTCAAAAATGTTCAGTTTTTGTGTGAAACCAGAAAAAGATTTGAAATTAGAAAGTGGTGATTATTTTTTAACTCATAGCATTCTAACTTTGCTTTGAAAAAGGCATCTCTTTTAAAGAAGAAATAATGTATGTTTTTATAAGACGAAATGAAACGTATGTGAACTTATCCGTTTAGAAAGAAGTTAGACAAATTATAATTCGCCTGTGATATTTGGAAAAAAAATGGTGGTTAGAAAAGGGCGACAATTTTGTTAATTTAATTTTAATTTTATATTGGAAAACAAATTATTAAAAAAGGGAACAATATGTCTCTAAAATTATTCATTTGGGTCGAATTCGAAATGTACGATTCCCGCATAAAACCTGGAAATATTCTACTTCAAAATGAGTGAGTTTTTGTTTGCTTAATTTATAGTATTGTAATTCATAAAAAAAATTTGTCAAGTAAAATAGTATAAAATTTTATTGTAGTATAATATGAAATACATATGAACTTTTTTATTTAGATTTAATTTTTTAACTCGAATTCGGTGTAATATTAAGATTGAAATTTCAAATCATTTTTACATTACAATTTTTTTTAAATTCTTATTATTTTAAGTCAAAATTTAATGAGATAACTTCCTTAGCGTGTAAAAAAATGCTTATTAAACATGTAATAACGTTTGAATAACGTAACAACTTGAGTTAGATTTTGGTTAATTTCATGAGAACCATTATCGAAATACAAATGATTGTATTTCAGAAATCCCCTAAATTAAAATGTATCCCAAAGCACAGCACACATTCATGCTCGAGAGGAGAATCAAACTTGCTATCTATTCTAGTACAGACTAGCTCACTTATTACTCACTTACTAATAAGAGCACTCATTAATCAAACTTTTCAGCATTTGTGGATAGAGGTTATTAATTACAAGATTTTAAGCTCAATGAAATCATTGAACATATCACTGAATAAAAAACAGAAGTTTAGTACTTTTATGATAACATGATCAAATTACAAATAAAATAATGTATCTTCGCAATTATTGGGTATAACTATAAAAATAGTTCATATTGTACCGAGCTTCACGGGTTCGTGTTGATTGAGAGTTGAATAAAGCAACCACTTAATGAACACAAGACTTTTATTCGTAAAAAATCTCACTTGATTAACGAAATTCCCGCTGTAACAATCACAATTATACAGCTACAATTCGTCAGATATAATAAGAAACAGCTTCTAATCACAGGTCTCAAATACCTCAGACAGAGAACAACTAGCAGTCACAACTAATCGTCTTCACTCAATGACTGTCTTCACCAAAACTGACTCTTCCATGTCGGGCTGCGGTATTTATACCTGACTTGGCGGAGAAATCTACCAATTTCGCCAAGGTTCTGGAAGCTTCTAGGCTATCTCGAAAAATATTGGCCCTAGAGCTTAGGTGATGGATGTTTCCAGAAGTATCGATTTCTCGCCAAGTCGCCAAAAATCTCGCCAACCATCGCCAAGTCGCCAAGAATTTCGCCAACTGTCGCCAAGTCGCCAAATCATTAGGAAATCCGCTTTTAAACTACAACACGTCTAAATACCGCAATTTTTGCCCTAAATGTGAGAATTTCTGATCTGTCTGAGATATTTTAAGACAAATATAATCATTATTTATAAATTTGTAACAATATATATAGCCATCAAAATGGATTTCCTGCATTACTATTAAGTTATACTTCTTTCATACCATCAAATATTTCGTCCAAATATAACCATCAAAATAATTCCATATACAACCATCAAATTACATTCATTGTATAGTCATCAAAATGCGTTCCATACATATAACTATCAAAACCCGTTTTACATTACCATCAATATGCATTCCATATATACATTATCAAACATTGTTTTGCTTTATCATGAAAATATATTTAATGTATACTTTCTAAGCACTTTTTGCATTACCATCCATATGTGTTCCACATTTACAACAATCAAAACCATTTCGCATAACCAACAGCAGGCATTCCATAAACATCAAAGTCTTTTTGCATTACCATCAATATGCATTCCATTAGACAACTATCGAAACTCATTTTGCATTACCATCGGAATACATTCCGTATATACAACTATCAATACTCGTTACGCATAACCATTAAAGTATATTTCACGTATGCAACTACAAAGACCCATTTTGCACAGTTATTGAAACGTTATAAAATATATTCCATACATAACGTCGCCAAAACTTGTGTACCGTAACCCTATCATGAGCATCGAATTCCTTTTGCATAGCTATCAAAATAAGTTCCATGGGTCGCCATTCAATCTCATTGCCTCTAAACACGTTTGGTGTGATCTATCGATAATTATGATTACATGCATAATCCCGAAGATAAAATCCATGTACAGCTATCACAATGCTTTGAAACCACGTTAGTGATTTTGGCGTTGGTATCCCTTCCAAATTATTCCACATCGTGTTGTTCGCAGAAGAATAATTAATTCAGTCTGCTTTCAGATTCAGGCCATCCCTTAAAAAAGCGAATGTGGGTACAACCTGCTCTACCTGGTCCTGGTGCCCGAGTCATAAAGTCACTTTTATCATCCGCCGCAGAGAGCTCCAGAAAGCTGCTCCACCCCCGACACACTGTAATACATCACCCCGGAATGCTTTCAAGTTGATCCGTTTAAGCACCATTTTAAAGATTAGCTCCCAGAAGTCTCTGGAAAACTCCAGAATTTCAATGGCCGCCAGGAACCAAATCATCTTTTACGATGAGATTCCGGTGGGGGTGGTTGCGGAGGACCCTTTATAAAGTGTGACGGGGTGGGCGGGGGGAAGCGGGGTTAAGTAGGTTGCAACACATAAAAGTTTTATTTACGATTGTGCTTTATTTCTCGATTTAAATGTCCGTAAAGCGACGCAATAAAGGGTTTTAGCATAAGGGAAGGACTTTTAGGTCCGGAAGCTGCCTTTTGTGCTGTGGCTTGGGTGGGGGTGGTGGCTCGAAATCTGCCACTTGCCATCGGAGTCCTCGACTCAAGAGTCATAAAGTCCGAAGCAGGGAATTTCGAAGGGATTTTTCGAGTGAGTGTCTCTCGAATAAAATGTAATTTTTTAGTTCATAGAAGCCGTAACTATCCTCGAATCTATGCATGGCGCATTAATGTAATTCTGCTAAATAATGCTCTGAATACGCAGATAAGAAAATGATAGAAAACAGGAATCTTTTGTTTGATAATAAAATAACTCTAGGTTTATATTTTGGTGGAATTGACAATAAATCTGTTTTTATAAGAGAAAATGTTTTTGTATTCTGACTTTTAAAGGTTAGAAATAAGTGTTATGATGTAGTAGTTATAAAAATGAAATGTGTTACGAAACTTAGGCCACTTATCGCCGTATTTTCTATTCAACATATTTTAAGCGAAAAAATATTGCATTTTTATGTAATCTTTATTAGATGAGAATAAATGCATTGAAATATATATATTCTCAAAATTATATACTATATTTAATAAAATCAGTGATCGCGGAAAAAAGTGGGGAAAAAAACTATTTCAGAATTCTTTTTGTTATAAAAGCAAGATACGTGATTTTTAAAATTATTTTTTATTTAAAATGTGGGCCCTGGGTGATTAACCCTTCCCACAACAAGCTGCAGCTCATTTTTCGATATCCATGGGGCACCGGAGTGTGTAGCATGAGTAAGGTCACTGCCACCACATACCCGTTTACAGGGGGGACACATATTCTTTCATCATCTCAGCAGAAAGGACGAGGAAACACAGAGAGAAGGAAAGGAGCATCCCTAGCCTAACCGGGATTCGAACCCGCGACCAACAACCTAGGAGTTCGGAATGCTAACCACTCAGTCATCGGCTGGCTATGTGTGATATTGCTTAAAATAAGCAATTTGCAATCATGTCTGCCCCTCATATTTAACATGTTTACATCGGGAAAGGTAACTCTTATTTGCCTTATTTTTTTTATCTCAATCAATTATTTCCTCATGATGGAAGTTTAAAAACAAAGGTCCTCATATAACTTTCTCAAAGAGAGTTACATGGCTTGAGAATCACAAGCAAAATTTTCTGAGATTCTTCAAGGGTATTTAAACAAGGAGCTTCTTTAATCCAGAGTTTCAAATACGAATATAGAATATATAACATTATTCTCTTCCATCAAGATCTCCATACCTTAATCCACGTGAAAGACCCTAACGTTGAAGTGGTCTTTTGGAGTGTTGGCTTAAGAAACTGAATTCCGACGCTATTAATAGAAAAAAGAAGCGAATGAGTTTCTTACTTTAGTATTAGATCTTTCCTTCTCAGAAGGAAAATATTTATGAGTTTCCAGAATCGTTCCCTTTTATGATCACGTGACAATGACTCATTCTTCACAAAAAATCTCCGTTTCACAATGAAATTGAACAGAAGCTCTGCAGCACTTTCGAGCTCTAAACATACCGTTAAAGTAAAATCAAAACTGTGCTTGCAAAATGTCTGATATTTTTTTTAACCTATTTAAAATTTATATTTGTAAAAAAGTCACAAAGTAAGCAGTAAAATTTCTTTCACTATATCGATTCTCATTTAAATTTTTATTTCTAAAAGATGAATTAATGTTTTTTATATTGGGATGCCGCTGCATTTACGCTTAGAAACATAGGGGGAAAGGTCTCAATTAGCGACAAAAACTTTTTATCTAACTGAAATTTAAGGGAAACATTTTTCTCATCTGTTACCCACAGAGGAAGAAAGAGGGGGAGGGAGAAAACGATCTGCGGGAATCTAAATAGAATCACGGACAAAAAATAAAAAAAAATTGCGGATGAAACTTTTATGTCTCCCGATATCCTAAACTCGTGGTTAGATAGGAAACAAGAAACAAAAAAAGAAATAGAACTTTGGTGGGTGAAAAAGTAATAGTAATAATAAAAAAGAAAATTCATGGCAAAGCGGGCAGAAGACAAATGGAGAAATGTGAAAAAAATGGGGGAAAACACTAAAAAAAAGAATTTGAATTCCAACTTTCACCAACGATAATGTCTCCCTGCCAGTAAAGATTTGGCGACAACGGAAATTGTTCCTCTCGCCAAGAAAAAAAAATTTAAAACAAAAACATAAAGAACATTAAGGTTTGTCCCGTTTGCAAAAAATATATTGGGCAGACGATTTTTAGATGTGTATACATATGGAAGTATTTGTTTTCCTTTTTGTGTTTCGACGAGTTTAGTTGTTTTCCTGGGAGAAGATATAAGCTTTGAAATACAAAAATTAGCGTAAAAAGGGTATATGTTATTCAGACGAATTCAAATTCGTGAAAATACTGAAAGCTGTTGGATTTGAATCCATTTTATAACTTTTTCTAAAACAGAGACATTTTTCAATAAACGTAAACTATGTCTATGAAGTTTGAAATTTAGAAACACAATATTTAATTCTTGAAGTCGTATGTTTCTGAATTTTAAAAATAATATGTTAAATCTTAATCTCTGTGTGGAATCAAATTAATTTAAATGTGAATTCTAAAATTAGTGTTCCAATCAGCATTTGGAATTCATATTTTTAAAAAAACCACACAACTTTTAAAGATTTTTTACTGTGACGTACTTCCTTTTTCCTATTTGTTTATTTTGTTTTTTATGATACGCTTCCAGATGATCCTGTCTCTTGATTCAAAGTTTCTAAAGACAATTTGCATTTTTTTTTAAAATGTTAGACATTGAGAAAGTATATGTTAGTAAAATACCTTACATAATTTTATTCACATTGATTTTCTCAATATCAAAATCTTCAACTGGAGTTGTATCGAACGCACAGTCTTCCGAACACGAGATTGAGTTTTGTTTCTTCCACAAAGCTGACAAATCACGTTAACTTTAATTTTTACCAATCTGAATTCATAATTTTAATAGATTGGTGGTGAAGTGACGAGGTTGACTTCTGAAACCGAACTCTCCAAACTATCACACCCATCTAACGGAGAAACATTGATTGTAAATTATGTGCATAATTTCTGGTCTGTGATTAGCGAAATTGGTCGTTCACAGACTAAAAACATGAGTTGAATTTAAATCCTATTAAAGCTCATCATGTTGATAGGGTCTCTCCCATTTTAAGAGGAAGGAGGGCTAAGATGTGACTAATTCTACATTTTACTATTAAATTATTTATTCGTTTGCTGTTTATGTACTAAATTTTGACTCATTAATTATATAAATATAAATTGCATACATATATCATTTAAGTAGTATATACCTAACATGCAGTGTATTTTATTAAATGGGGTAAGTAAAAGAGTAAGTACACTGTTATATATTTATAAGCATATTTAAACTTTAAACCGCATTCTAGTGACGATTTTACACTCTATAAATACTCAACAATGATTGGTTAACTGATTGGTTCTCAGACTATAAAATGAAACAGACTTTTCTATGAATTTATTTTCCTTAGCTGCGTGCAGGTATGTAAAACAGTTAACCACTTTAAAAAAATGCAAATTTATATTTACTGTTCAAACGGTAATCAGGATTCCATTAATTGTGCTTTCGTGAGTCAGTAACATTGATTTGGCAACATGACCTTTCGTGAATGTTAGGATCGAACTCACTTTCCTTGGATCACTGATGATTATAATTTCTTATTTTCCAATTATTACTATTTTTCAAGAAAATTATTTACTCTGATTATTTTTCCATTTTACCGACATTTTTTATCCTTTAATTTTCAATAATTTTTGTAAAAATATTTTCCCCGGTGTAATAAAAAAATAATTATCTCTTTAACAATTACTTTTATTTACTTACGCGCGCGGGTAAGAAAATTAAAATAAAACCAACTATATTTGGAATGTTTCCCAATTTAAGTACATTCTTTAAAAGTAAAAATTTTGTTTTATAGTTATAATAAATGTTTTTTAATCCTTAAACATTTTCAATTTAAATCAAAAAAATCAAACAATCAAGTTATTTATTCAATATGGTATTAATAATAATTATATAATTATAATTAAAATACAATTATGTGCTTATTCACGGATAAAAGTAAATGAATTCTTGAGATAATTATAAGAAGTAATTTCAGAAGAGATTTCTCTATCAAAGATATACATGCATATTAATTAAATTTAAAAACAATTAACCAATTAATGAAAATCTAAAATTGTGTGAATGAAAATTAAAAAATAAAATAATTCTACTGGCAAATTTTTTCACAGTTTACGGAAAAAAATCACTTTTATGTAAGTTTTCTTAATACTTTAAATTTGCAGTAAAAATAAATAAACGAAATCTTAAAAGGATTATCATACACATTACTAACAGTGTTATCTTTATAAAAGCAAAGTTCCCTTTTCATCTCAAATTACGGAAACAGTTTCCGCTTTACTTCCATTTGGTCAATGTATTTCCATTAACATCGCTTAATTCACTTCCGGTCTTTTACAAAACTTACTTGGAAACAAGCATTACACATGCAAAGAAAATCCATCTAATTTAATTTCCCCGCGTCCATTGCGATACGGAAGCGTTTTCCTGACTTCACTTCAGTTCCCTTTCTCTTTTAATCTGGCAGTGACCAAAGAAGACTTCCAAGCAGGGCTCTGAAATGGACTCAGATTTCGGGCCGCCCTGTTTCCCTCATGGGGCTACTTTACGGTTGCAAGTGCTGCGCCCCGGCCCACTTTATGATTCTGTTTGGGCGCCAGATGGGCTTCTCCGAAAACTCTAAATGAATCGCCAGCCTCGAGTAGAATACTACGGGGTCCTAACAAATAAACTCGGGGAAATATTACTTTACTCATTCCCTAAAGACGGCGAGGGCTTCGATAAAATCTCATCATCTTCTTCTGCAACTAATTAGTGCTTTCTGATTAATTTTTATAGTTGAACATAGGAAAATACCTCTTCTCGATGGTAAAAATGACATTTAAGTACAGAATTCATCTAACTAAATAATCAGCTTCTAAAGAATAGTTTTCTAAAAATTATACACATTTTTAATTTATTCTGCCAGTGACTCTATAAGCAAAAGTGATGAATACATTTAAATATGCTTCATGTCCAGTGCCAATTCACGACAAATACCTTTAATGTATCTGCATAAAAAATTCTCCTGGATTTACATCTGGAGATCTTAGTGGCCATGTAAATAAATATGCATCCTCTTTATCTGCATTTTCCACAGGTATATTTAAGATACCTCCAATTCTAATAATTTAAAATATTTAATATGGAATGGATTTCAAATCGAATTAAAAAGCGAAAATAATTATAATATCATTTTCTTAGTATATTACGAACTTGGGAAACATTCTGAGCTACATTAAATATGTTTGATAAATGATATTACAGTGTTATAATACATAGGATCACGCTTTGAATGTGTGTTTTAAAAATAAATACGGATTTCTCCCTTTATGGTCATATTGCTCTAACTTTATTTTAGTATAAATTATTTATATTACTATTATTTTACTATATTATTATTATTATTGTATATTATAAATACATATTTAGAAAACTGCTCATTCACGCAGGATGCTCCGATATATTCCAAGTAGTTCAGAAACAAAGCTGCTTGTTAACCTTTGAAAACCTGCTTCGCTTCATAATTCGTTGCTGGGAGGAGGACGCCCTCAGATGTCGACATTTTAATCTAAAACAAAATATACTAAGAAAATCTTTAAAAACATTTTTCATTGACTCATTTATTTGAAATACAATATCGATCAACCTCTGCATATTTCATTGTGGTTCGAACTCAAAGTTATATCCGAAAGTAAGGTTTTCTTCATCAAAAAGTTACTCTAACTGGTGAATGGAAATAATAAACTTAATGATCTTGTAATTTGTAAGGAAAAAATTTTATTTGACTGTTGTAAAATAAAATTGAATTTATAATTTTGCAAAGTTAAGTTAAAATGTATGCTTGCAACATATTGTGCCGAAATTATACTAATTACCCTTTTAGGAACTATTTTTCTGGGAATTAAAAAAAATGCTGGTTCCAATTTTTTAATTGGTTAATTTTAACAAATAACTTTAATAAAACCGGATACTTTAAACAAATAAAGTAAAACTGTGGATACTTCAATTATATATAATCACATTTATTAATAGTGTTCAATATCATTGTTCCAAACAATTGATCGAATACATATATTATAGCGATATTAATTTTAAAGTATAAAATCTTATTCCCAAATGAAAATTTTTAACATAAATTAAAAATACTAAAAGATGGCAACAAATGAAAAAGATGAGTAGGAATGGAAACGAATTTGTTTTATAGAACGAGAGCTAGCAAACTATATCATTTCTTTGTAAAAAAGATAAATTAGATTTAATAAGTTGAACAAATGTATTTTTGCGAATTCTAAGAGCTTAAAATTTCTTATTGACGCAGAGTTACATTATATCATACATATATTAGAATGTTTTATTTCAAGTGCTTTACTAACCAGTAGCTAAAATATGATATTTAATATAAAGGATTAGATTTAAAAATCTACTTTGTATTCCAAAATGGTAGGAAAATATCGGTCGTAATAGATTTAAGAGTTTTCTGATTTATCGGATTATATCTAGAAATTTATTTCTTCTAAGTTCTACACTTAATAAGAATGAATATTTACTTCATTTTCAAGCGAATGTAAAAAAATACCATCAGTTACAGACTCAGAAGAAATACATTTATAGAAAAAACGTTCCTTTGCAGGTTTTGAAGTCGGTAGTAGAAAATAAAAATTTAATTTCAATTTTCTTATTAGAATTTTAGTTCTACATTTGAAGAGGATGAATACTTTTACTTCATTTCAAAAATAACGACATTAAAAAAAACATTAATTACGCACTAAGAATGAGGAACGCTTATAAAAGGAATGTTCCTTTCCTGAGTCCAGATCAGTAATAGGAAATAAAAATTTAATTTTTTGACTAGAAGTTTTTCCTTTTTAGTTCTGCACTTGAGAAAAATCAATATTTTTTTATTTCGTAAACGTAATGCTGAGAAAAAAGAACATTTATTAAAAGAACGTACTTTTCGTTTATCGGTTATAGGAAATAAATCTGTGAAAAGAATTTTCGTTCTTATATAATTGTACACTTAATAAAAATGAATATTTACTTCATTTTGAAAAAAACACACTACCTAAAAATTCCATCAGTTACACAGATTGAGAAAAATTAACATGTATGAAAGGAATGATCCTTTTTAAGATCTAAATTGATGATAAATATTTTATATTTTTCTCACCAGAACTTTATTTTTTGTTCCATATACGTATTAAGAATGAATATTTACTTCATTTCGAAAAAAACACAATACCTAAAATAATTGCAGACTTAGAAAATGGAACATTAATAAAAAGAATGTTCCTTTCTCGTCTGTAATGAGAAATGCAAATTTAATAATTTTCAGGCTAGAACTTTCATTCTGAGTTCTACACTTGATGAGAATGAATATTTACTCCATTTCGAAAGTAACGCATTACTTGAAATAGCCATCAGTTATAGTCTGACAAAAAGGAACACTTATAAAAGAAGGTTCCTTTTCTATAAGTGTAGATCGATAATTTTTGATCTACACTTATAGAAAAGGAACATTATCCTACAACTTAATTTTTGAATTCTCAACCCTCTAATTACATACTTATGTAATCAATAATGACTTTCTATTAAATGCACACAAATAGAATAATATGATTAAACATTAATGCAGAAAAAGAAGCGCAGAAAAATTAAATTTCCTTAAGACATATTTGCAACTGATTTTAAGCTATAATAACTTTATCGTTTAAGTGTGAAAAAAAGTGTTGAGCGCGTTTCTGCAAACGTAAATATATTCTGATAATATTAACAGAAAGCTGGCTTTGGAAATATTAGATTAAATAGTAAAGAAAAATTATGGTTTATGACTCAGTAACAACTTTTTATTGCATTAATATGAAAATAAACTTGATTCCCAGAGAGCGTTCCCGGGGATTACTTAGCCTAATTGAAAGGGCGCTGCATAATTAAAATCCAGAGAGAAGCATTATCGTTACCACTTGTTACAAAAGAACGACACACTGAGCATATTTATTTCGTCAGATCAAAAATACCTCGCTCCATTAAAACTCCTTCCTATTTCTTTTTATTCACATTTTTTATTGCTTTCGTTTTGGCAACAGCAGATCCCTCTCTTCAACAACCGATGATAATTAGAGTGAGATTAATTAAAAATTACGTTCGCTACGAATCCCATTTTCGTCGCCTCGTCGTGAGGCTCGGAGGCAATTCACTTAACAATCAAGAACGAAACAAAAGAAATAAAAAAATGACATTTGATCCCCCTTTCTCTCTCACACACATCCGAACACATTTTCTCTTGTTGGAACAATTTTTTTGTTTTCTTTTCGCTGTATAAAACGATGAAAACGATTTCCAAGGGAGAAATTGATTTTTTCATAATATCGTTTGGTGAGAGACATTTTATTTTTCATCTGTAAATGGAAGTATGAAATATTCCATTCCGACTTAAAATCGGAACTAGATTTAGAACTTTCTTTTTAGAAGATTTTGTCATTATTAGAATATTTGCAGGATTTCATTTTCTCGATGAATTAATATTTCATTATCTAAAATTATTTCTTTCCAGTAGAATTAAAATTTTATATTTTATCTTACATATTTTACTGTATTTAGTAATATTTCACTTAATTAAAAAAATTAAATGTATAATTAGTTACAAATATATAAAATAAAATTATTATGTATAAAACAAATCAAAAACATTATACATGTATAGTAATTTTATTTTATTAATTAATTTATAGAGTTAGATATATTTATTATCATAATCAATGAATAGATTTCATATTTCTATTTGTATAAGATGAGGAAATCAGTAAAAATGATGGTATATGGCACACAGTATTAAAAATTGAGAGACTAAAATTTAATTTCACTTTCAATGTTTAGTTTTGGTAAATATTTCTTAAGATGCTCGAAATGTAATTAAATACACCACCACAGAAATATACTTTTGAATAATTTAGTGAATTTACTTGATAGTTATAAAAATGTAAAATTAAAATGATATAAATTCGTAAAATATTAATTTGATTCTCTGTACGACACATGCATTTGTGTGTGTCGTACAGAGAATCATTAACACATACACATTAAATAAACCATAACAGCATAATTTATAATTTCAATTATTAATTTTCTTGGCTAAAAAAATAATATCATCATTGAGGCGTATGTGAAGTTTCCAATTCGAGCCATTTCTTTCTTGTATTTGCACAATAATGCCCCTACTTTGTTTCAGAATGATTTCTAGTTCTATTAATATTCTGTATCGCTCAAATACAATGCCAAAATATGCCAACTTTTAAGGAGGAAAAAGTGAAACAACATTTCTTCTTCTTCTTCTTAGAGTTGGGTTTGTATGTCATTGGGCACCTCTGCTTTTATCAGCATTTTGTACTGTTAACTCCGAACCCAATGTTTCCTAGTTTCAGTTGCTCGGGTCACCTACTTTATTAATAAAGTCCGATAACCCTTTCATGGAGTCTAGGTGTAACTCTCTAGTATGGATGATGTCTAAAGAAGTTAATCTAGGGAAGGCAAGAGCCTCGCATTCGTAAATGATATGCTTGGCCGTTTCCTTTTTCATGACATTTCCTGCAGATAGGGTCTTGCTGAAACAGTCCCATTTTATGGAGGTGTTTTCTGAAATAATAGTGCCCAGTTTTGAAGCCTTCTATTAAACGTATCTTCTGTCTAGAACATCTTAGAATTTCAGAAGCAATCCTCGCTGATGATCCACAGAGCAACAACATTTAATATGAAAAATAAATTAATTTTTACGTAAACTTCATTTTCTTTTTTGCAGCATGTTTTGAAAGGAAATCCGAAACCACTCTAAGAGAATCATTAACTTCCAATCGCTCTCCATGTAAAAGCCTGAACATTTATTGAAGGGAACATAAAATTACGTTGTGCACTTTACTAGAGTGACAGTGTTTTTTGATAAACGTTTTAGTTCAATGTTTATATAAGAAAAACTAAAAATCTGAAATATCTAAGGCACAGAGTCAATGAGAGTACGGATGGCATCCTGAGGAATGACTCTCCATTCCCTGTCCACCATTTGCCGAAGTGCGTCTTCTGATGGAGGCAGTGGCAGGGTCTGCAAATGGCGTCCAATCATATTCCAAATATATTCGATTGGTGAGAGATCTGGCATGTACGGTGGCAGCTGTATACCTATCAGGACATACTGGCTAATGCGAGCAATGTGCGCTCGGGCCTTATCCTACTGATAAAACGAATTGGGTGCCTCCAAAAGGTGTGCCACCGACCGTAGCACGTCATCCAACGTAACGTTGGGCTGTCGTACTGTTGTGAATACGAACTAGAGGTGACCTGGATTCGTAATCAATGACGCCCCAAACCATGATGCCATGTTGTCACGTTGTGGGGCGTTTCACAATGGCTGCAGGATTGGACTTGTCTCCTAAACAACGCCACATTTGTATGCGGCGATTATCACTGAAAAACAGAAGCGTGACTCTTTGAAAAACGATCCTGTGCCATTCCGCCGTCCATATTGTTTTAATCAAGCCCTATTCCAGACGCTGGCGTCTATGCTGTGAGATCAAAGGCAGTCTTCTTAACGGACACCATGAGTGCAGGCCACTAGCGATCAATCGATGGCAAAATGTTCTGCTCCATATTAGAGCATCCAGGGTATTTTGCACATGCTGCAGAATTTCGGTAGACGTGCTTTCGGTAGGCCGCTACCACTTCCCGTCTGACCCGTCGATCCATGCGTGCTGACATCATTCCAGCTGCACCGGCACTCCACTGACGTTCCACAGTTTCTTGTTCCAACCATCTTCACCACAGCCGGTGCACTGTCGATGTGTCCAGGTGTCAGTCAGCTGCGATTTGCCGTAAGAACTAACCTGCACTTCTGAGTCCGATCACCATGCCCCTCGTAAACTCGACTATCTGCTGAACCATCGTCGATGACCTGGCATTCTCTACAATTAACAGGCATGCTTTGCGAAAAGAGCAAACTTCCAACGATTATTTTCCAAGCAGCAATAATGGCTTGACTGTTAGCCACTCTGCCGGTTCCTCCTCTTATCCTGCATGCGCTGGAGAGTTGCGCATTTCAGATCACTTGCAACACTCTGTAAGATGCATCTACTCTAAAATTTGCATACATTTCTGGCCACTCTTTCTCGGTGTAACATTTTCAATGTTGGGCAGTGTACATTGAAGAAAATTATGTCTATGGGAAACCATTTACATGAATTTATTTTTGAGATTATTAAGTTTAAATAAAAAAAAACAAATTCTAGATGATTGGTCCAGTTTTAACTTGTGTAATCATTTTCGTGGTGCTGGCCAAAAACACTTTTTCAACCATTCAGAGGAACATTGCTAAAATTTATGGTATGCTTCCCCAAATTTACTGTGATTTTTTTTAAAAAAATGTTTTAACACTTCAAATACGTTTCCCTGTTCTCAAAAGGATAATGCTTAGTAATTTTCCATAAAAAAATAATAAATGAAATAAAAAAATCGCTCTGGCTTTCTGCTTAAAAGATTCATTTCCATTTTACACATAAATACTGTTAATTACACAGATTCCTCTTTTAATTGTAAGTAAATTATAATTCTAGCATTAACTAAGTTAAACAATTAATAAGTATTAAAAATGAGCAAAATTAGTAGAAAGATTTGGGAAAGAAAAAACCAATTGGGTTATATATAAAAATACCTTTTTTATAACCCAATTTTTCAAAATTTTCTGAAAGTACATTAATAAAAACTTTGAAAATTAACGATATTTTAATCGATGTTTTAAAGAAAACATCTCTCCCATCAACTAATAATAATTTTAAGATTCAAATAAGGTAGTTTTTAACATACACAAGAAACAGATAAGGAAATTATTCAAATAACTTTTTTCATTACTGAAAAAATGCGATTATTTTACCGCAGAAATCGTAATGATATGTATTTGAAAATGCCAACACAAAATTATATAAGTGAGCATTGATTTTGCAGGTGTTATAATTGTTAATAGGAGCCCGGTGGGGCCTAGTGGTAGCCTTTCACGCTCCCGATGCACAGGTCCGAGATTCGATCCTTCATCCCTTCAGATAAACTGACTACCAATCATGCTTGGGAATTAAACACTGGGGCTGACCACCTAATCGGGACATATGCTTTGCATCCCAGGGTCTCTCAAAGAAAACAGAGATGGGCACTGTAGGCCTTGGCCACATTAGTTGCAACAGAGTTTACTTTAATTTATAATTACTAATATCTACAGAATCAATGCTCGTTATGATTCGGTGGGGGTTAGTGAAATTTTGATGAATTAAAAATTTCAATAGCCCAAAGAAACTTTTTTAGTGAAATTGGAGAAGTATAAATATTTCATTAAAAAAATTACATAAAAATAGATAATAATACCGGATATAAGCACTTACCTTTAGGATTGAAAATATAATTGTTTGATATAACTTTAGACAAGAAAAATAAAATTGTCTTTGCTGAAAAATGTAAGCGCACAAGGAAAAAAATGCATAACATTGGCTACATATACTGAAATAATAGGGACAAAACTCCATTACATCATTGTCGTTAGAAAATAAGGAAAGGTAAACAAAGGAATGTAAAATATACTGTTCAAATATTGGTTATAAACACTGGTCATTTAAAACATACTATTACTGACAGGATATAAATAATCACAGTTGAGGACAAATATTGAATTGATATCTTCCGGATGTGGAGAGCTAGTCCATCGCAGTGTTGCATTCAGTTGTAAAAATGTTACTTATTCTACAAAACATAAACGGATGATTGGTGTAGGATTTACTTTAGAGTTACTTCTTGAAGTTATTAGAATTCCTTCTAATACCGTAATAGGCTGATAAATGAGCAATAAGGCGCAAGCATAAGAGAAAAAAAGTTCTTTATATCAGGATATTAAAAAAGCTTTGGTATCAAATTAACTGGGATTGATAAAAATAATTTTTCTTAAACGCAGCGAAAAGCAATCAATAAGCAGTATTTAAGATTATTTGTCACCGATGACTTATTCATGATATGAAACGTGGCTTCAGTAATGCCATTCTTAAACTAAAAAACTTAAGAATATGGGAGCTATATCCACCCATCTGTATATCAAATAGACACTGGTAAAAAACCAAATTTAATCAATGCTTACACCAATTTTTTCCGTATATCATTCATTTCTTGTCTCTGCTCCATTCAACATTATCAGTTTTTGTAAATCCAATACTTTTAATTCTATATTACTAAATCATTCATTGTACATGGTGTCGATTTATTGCGAGAATGGCTGCCACCAAATTAATGTGGAAACATGTTTTCCATTTTTGACGAGCAGAGCCAGAATAATAGTGCAAATTTTGGCTTCCTGAACACTTTGAAAATAGCATGAGGTACTACATTATACACTGGCAGTTCTTAGCGCACTAATACCCATTTAAAAGGGAAAGTTTTTGTTACTATAGCAACCACAACTAACTAGTCGACTTGGCGAGAGATATTCTTCTGGGGAATAGACAGTATATGGAAGTGGAGGCCACAAATTATTTAGTTGAAATTCAGAGTTCCTAGCTTTCTATTATCAATTACAAAAACACATTCACTAATGCAAGGCATATAGAAAAACTTTTTTGAAAATGTATTCTTCTTATATTAGTCTATCTATAGGTTCCAGTATATTGATCTTTATTTTATATGTGTTTAATGAAATAGAAGATGCGATTTTTGGTAATAAATTAAATTATTATACGTTCTGAGAAATATTCTTCAAGTTCTTCACAGCATCTTTTTCAAGAAGTAATTAATTATTGCTTAATGAATTTTACATAAGTGATTTTTTTGGAAGCATGTGTAATAAAGATTAGATATATGTTAAGAAATTTTTATGGAATTCTTCGAACGATAATCTTTTCCCTTTTTTGCTTTCTGCTTTATGAGAGAAATTTTTTGGAACTGGTTTCATTTTTCTAACACTTAAAAAACCCTTATAAAAGGTTTAGGAATTCCTGAATCCTAATTAAAAACATTCAATGCACCTGAAATAAAAGCAGTTAGTTTTTTTCCTTCATTTGATAAAAGATTTTTTTTATTACATTCGTAATCTTTTATTAATTTTCTTTGACATAAAAAAGAAAAAGAAAATAATATAGACCGTAAAAAAGCAACCCGATCAAAGCCCGCTATCTTCCTTCAAATCTTTTATATTTTTTTCTAGTTTTTTTTAGATAGTTATAGTAGAACTGTTTTCCTTGTTTTCATGTTCTTCGTTGTTCAGGACGACCATATCTCACAAAACTTGACAAATTGTCGCCAGAATGAATTGATTTCTTTTTATTTCCGGCTTATTTTATTCCCCATTCTCTACCCTTTTCTCACTCACTTTGTGAAGGAAGGAAAAGAAAAAGAAAAAAGAATCTATACAATAAGAAGAAAGAAGGGTATAAAAAATCTGAAAAGAAAAGAAAACAAGATTAGTCTGAAATGCGCAGATTTCGCTTCCATCTGCGATTGTCAACATTCGTTAGAATCAGACGATATTCTTGTGACGCGATCTTTATTACCCCCAAAAAAAGGATGAAAACGATAAAAAGTAGAAAATTTCTCTTTTTCATTTTGGCATCGTATGGGTGATTAATCGAAATATGAGATGAAAGTTTTTCTGTTGTTGAACATTAAATATTTAAAGAGAATAAAGATTGGTAGTTTTTTCTCTTGTCATTTCCAAATATGAATAGTTTATTTCGAATTCTAAATTTTTAAATCGCCTTTTTTCTTTCTTTGGCGCGTCTTTCATACAGAGTTATTTGTATAAATATCGCCAAGTAAATTGAACATATCAAGTCAGAGGCTTTGTTGCATCCTTTCAAATCTGTAAAAAGTAATTGACTTTATTCTATTTTATAACTATATTACATAAAAAAATAATGCAATTTATTCTCTTATTCATAAGTTTATCTCAAATGATATCAAGAAACTTAATGCGAACTAAAATGGGAAATTTTGTTTTTTTTTAAATAGAGAGAAAATCAAAAAAAAAATAACATTCTTGATATTTTCACAAAGAGTATGCTTTATTGAATCCTGCTTATTAAATAATACAGTGAAATATATTTGCGACAAAATTCTTAATTTGAATAAGTGTCCATTTTATTTTGAAAAAAACAATTTTGTTTTAAAATAATACATGTTTAAAAATTGCATTTTCTTTTCATTTCGGAAAAAATTTATTCTTTATTCTCTATTTACATCTTAGTAAAAATAAAGGAAAATCCTAGATTACAATATTATTAAGAAGATATCGAAAAGAAAATACCACTTAAAAATGATATGTGCATTTGGTAAATGAGCTCTAAATTTATTTTTAAATATAAGTTAAGAAAGTGCGTGCTTACAAGAAAATTTACCGTAAATATGAATTTGTTTTTCACAACACTCACTCTTTGCTTAAAGTGGTGGATTTGTCACGTAGCGCAGTGAAAAAAAAACTGAACCACTGCAAGCATACACTTTTAGAACCGTTTCGAACCTACGAGCTATTATTCCACATTATCACTAGCTTAGCATATGAAATGCGTTAATATTTTATTAGAACCCAATTTCTATTTAGTACTGACGTTTATATAAAATAAGATAAAAGTCATATCATTTGTGTTATAAACTTCGATTTCTTTCCACTTGTAAATCTGCATCTTGCTTTGCGCGCTATCGGCTAGTAAATTTTATATTAAATTCCATAGAACATCGGAAGGTTTTGTAGCTACGGATATTAATCATCAACATGTGCTGTATATATGTTACTGGAATATTTTTCTATAAAAATGAATCAGTGCTAAGTTGGCAACGGGATGATTTGTTTGAGAACTCGATTAACTCAGGACATTTGAGTGAATATTTCAGCAATTCATGAACTTGATTCGATGTGGATATATTTATGTAGGTATTCCAATAATTCCTGAATTCGACTCGATGTGGATATTTGTAGGCAGATTTCAACAGTTCGGGAACTCGATTTGATGCGGATATTTATAATATGGATATTTCAACAGTTCTGGAACTAGATTTGATGTGGTTATTTGTGTGGATATTTTTAGTGGTTTGAAATCCATTTGTAGTCCGGGGGCCAAAGGTTCGAGGTTTGGTCTTCGGATTAGACAAGTTTAATTCTGGCTTTCATTCTTTCATTATATCGATAAAACTGAATACGAAGCATGTTTGGGAACGAAATACAGGGGTTTTTTCTTTAGGCTGATTACCTAACCGGGACATATGCTTCGCATTCCAGGGCTCTCGGTTATAAAAATAGATAAATGCATTGCGGTTCGTCGTCACGTGCTTATATCTCATCATGCCACTGAGATTTTTATTTGAACTGATCTGCTACAGCCTTAATTTATTAGACATTGAAAAGATTACACTCTTGTTAGCCGAGAATGAAGGTCTAACAATAGTGTGCAATGTCGATTGAAATTGACTGGTGACCTTTTAAGCTTGTGGATTAGATCGTCAAATTTTCCAAGAGACATGTAAAGTTGTATTCTCAACATTGCTAAAATGCTGATTGAATTAAAATGTGTTGATTGGTGCCTGTAAGAACTTAATTAAGTAAACCATAACAGCATAATTTATAATTTCAATTATTAATTTTCTTGGCTAAAAAAACATTAGGAAAACATTCGGAACATTTAAAAGCATTTAATATTGATCTAGTTTTATATAAAATTCAAATATGTTACAAATTTAATTGTATTAATGAATCCGCTTTCTTTTTCAGGTTCATAAATTCCAAAAAAGTGGCCTGCAGGAAGTGAAAGTCACAGTTACGACTCCATCGAACAAAACAATTCAATCAAAAATTTCTTTGGTATGCTTATAATCTTTTGCATATTATCATTAGTGTACTAAGTTTAAGAAATTAAAAGGTGCTTTCTCTTCATCATCATTATTAGAAGAGGGCTAAATTAGTAATGAGTTGCACATGAAATTGACGATAAAGTTATCGTCAATTGATTTTGGCAATAATATTTGCACCGTTTTACATGTTTTTTATAGCTAACTTTCGATTCGATTGAGAAATACTTTTGATTAATTTTCACGAGAATAATTTGTGATTATATACAATTAACTTTGATGATTAACTTTTAAGATAATCATTTTCCTTTAAATGTTATAATCATGTATAATATATATATATATATATATATATATATATATATATATATATATATATATATATATATATATATATATATATATATATATATATATATATATAACGCAAATTAAAAAACTCGCTATTGTTTCCATTTCATATAAAGTCCATTGTTTCTTAATAATGCGAAATTTATAAAAACAAATTTTCCAATTTTTGTCTTTTGGAAGTATTGAGTATATAATCTATTTTCTTTATAACAATTACTACCATTTTGTTCAGGAAACTGGAATAAATTTATAAAACATTCTTGTAAATGATTGTTACATTTCTGTAAGAAAATTTTAATGGTCTTTCAAGCGAATGGAAATAGGATGGTGTTAAGTCAGTGTTGTATGGGAAATGTAAAGCTACTTCCCATTTCAATTGGTTTATTTGGTAGCTGAATAATTAGCATTCAGGCTTTCAGTTCAGTGGTTTTCAGGTTTGATTTCCACTATGAGCTTTGGATGTTTGTAAAATGTTTCAAAATATATTTAAAACTTATCTAACTATTTGTGGATTATAAAGTTTGCAATCTGATTTTTTTGCGCTTACGAGGATGTCTTATAACTTAACTATTCACATAATTGATTTTTGAAATACAACTTTTAAAATTGTGGCAATTTAGTGAAATTATTATTGATAGATGTATTTGTACGCAAAATTGTATCTATTCCTATTTACTTAAAAATGTTTGTGAACAAAATGCATTATATTATAGTTTTCTGATATAAATTAATAATTTTACTATCATTTCATAAATACTTTTTAAAAAATATCTAGTATTCGCTGAAAACTACAATATAATAAAAAGTTCAGCACTTATGAATAATTAACTGTTTTACAATTTAATGTAGATGAATAATTATTAAATTAAGATTTGAATTTTATGCATTTTAAGGAAATAAGACATGGGAAAACACATCTTTTATTTATATCAAAAATCTTATAATTTTGATATTGTTACAAATTTGTAAATAATGATTATATTTGTCTTAAAATATCTCAGACAGATCAGAAATTCTCACATTTTGGGCAAAAATTGCGGTATTTAAACGTGTTGTAGTTTAAAAGCGGATTTCCTAATGATTTGGCGACTTGGCGACAGTTGGCGAGATTCTTGGCGACTTGGCGACGGTTGGCGAGATTTTTGGCGACTTGGCGAGAAATCGATACTTCTGGAAACATCCATCACCTAAGCTCTAGGACCAATATTTTTCGAGATAGCCTAGAAGCTTCCAGAACCTTGGCGAAATTGGTAGATTTCTCCGCCAAGTCAGGTATAAATACCGCAGCCCGACATGGAAGAGTCAGTTTTGTGAAGACAGTCAGTGAGTGAAGACGATTAGTTGTAACTGCTAGTTGTTCTCTGTCTGAGGTATTTGAGACCTGTGATTGGAAGCTATTTCCTATTGTATCCAACGAATTGTAGCTGTATAATTGTGATTGTTACAGCGGGAATTTCGTTTATCTAGTGAAGTTTTTACGAATAAAAGTCTTGTGTTCATTAAGTGGTCGCTTTATTCAACTCTCAATCAACACGAACCCGTGGAGCTCGGTACAACTGGTGTCAGAAGTGGGATTGAAGAGTTGATGCAGCGTGTCACAAGAAAAATGGATATGGATTTAATGAAAAGTCTTCTCGAAAAATTAGCGGAGCAGATGGCTGAGATGAAAGCTGGACAAGAAGATATGAAAACTGAGATGAAAGCTGGACAAGAAGAGATGAAAGCTGGACAAGAAGAGATGAAAGCTAGACAAGAAGAGATGAAAGCTGGACAAGAAGAGATGAAAGCTGGACAAGAAGAGATTAAAACCGAGATGATGAAAGAGATAAAATCTGGACAGGAGGAGATGAAAGCGGGACAGGAGGAGCTTAAAAAGGAACTTAAGAAGGACATTGTAAGTGTTAAAGAAGAATTCTCCAACATCATTCAGGAGAAGATGAATGCAATGGAAGATAAGGTAACTTCAGTTGAAACTAAAGTTCTGGAGATAGAAGAAAACGTTGAAGAAGCATTAGACAATATGAATAAGAAGATTGAAAGCTTGGAGAAGCAAATATCAAACAAACATGAGGAACCCAACGTGACATTTGTGCCTTCCCTAGCCAATATTAAACTCTCAACATTTGATGGGAAATCATCCTGGCAAGTATACAAGACCCAGTTTATGATGGTAGCGGAAGCTAATGGATGGAATCCCCGAGCCCAAGCTTTTCACCTGGCGGCTTCTTTAAGAGGAGACGCGGCTGACATCCTCGAGACGCTTCCGGAGGAGCAGAGGCACGATTTCCAAGCCCTATCGAGTGCGCTTGAGCTGCGGTTTGGAGATAAGTGCACTAAGGAATATAGCAGACTACAGTTAAAGTCCCGCTATCAAAAAGCGGGTGAAAGTCTTCAAGAATTGGCTGCCGATATTCAGCGACTTTCCCATCTAGCATTTTCGGACTGCCCAGCTGAGACACGTCAAGATCTGGCTCTCCATCACTTCATCGATAGTGTGAGGGATCCGGAGATACAGAAAACACTTAGACTCGCCGATGTCAAAGATATTGGATCTGCCCTAGTCTACGCACATAAGATAGAGGCTGCCCAGCAGGCCGCGCGTAAAGACCGGCACTCAATCAGAGCCGTCTCTGCTACTGATACGGACTGTGATCTCAGAAAGCAAATCGAAGATCTGCGGAGAAAATTCCGTAACTTAGAATTGAGTAAAGGTGGCAGAAACACGAAAATTCAGTGTTGGACTTGCGGTGCAGTCGGACACGTTCAGAGAGACTGCCCGAAACGAAAAAATGGTGGAAATGATCTTCCACCACAGCAGGGAAACTAATATGTGGCCATCTCGCGGGGCGGAGATGTCCAGAGAGTCAGAAGCCCCATTTCAAATCGTTTCACATTTCTTCCGTAAGTAGCGGCGACAACGGACTTTTCGTTATGGGACATGTCAACGAAGTTCCCTGCAGAATGATAATCGATACTGGAGCCAACGTAACTATCATTAGGACAGATTTGGCTCGCAAACTTGGTGACAAACTCATCTGGACGCCGCCCTGCATTACCCTCCAAACTGTGACAGGTGATAAGATTAAAGTGCATGGAAAAGTCAAGCTAAACATTGCATTTGGTAATGCCGTTTACCATCATATGGCATATGTCGCTGATATAAATGACGAATTTATTCTTGGATTGGATTTCCTCAAAGAAAACAATTTCAAGTTAGATTTTAAAAATAATGAACTACACTCATGTTCTGAAGACATAACGATTTTTAAGACGAAATATTCAGATATTAAATCAGTCCATCATATAACTGCAAAGAGTGAAACAACATTACCACCAAGAACTGAGACAATAGTTTCCGGAGCTCTTTCAGAAGATAATAATTTTCATTATGGATTGACTGAATATCCAGATTCCGACAATAGCGTTAAAGGAGTACTAGTGGCTTCTTCCCTCGTCGACCTTTCACGAAATGTAATCCCGGTAAGAGTTGCTAATCTAAGCAATAAGGTAAAACTAATAAAAGAAGGAGAAGTGCTGGCGACTTGCACTCCAGTGACCTGTATTAACCGAAATTGTCAAGCCACACTATCTGAGCCTCCTGACACTCTAATTGATGAACTCCTTCAGAGAGCAGAGTTAGATGATAAACAGAGGAATGCTGCAAGAAATTTATTATTAGAATTCGGAGATCTCTTTTCCAAGAAATCAGATGATGTTGGGCGAACCAAATTGACGCAGCACCGAATCAATACAGGAAATCATCCACCCATTAAACAACACCCGAGAAGATTGCCATTCGCAAAGCAGGAAGAGGTGGACAATCTTCTGATGGAAATGCAGCAGAATGACATTATTGAGCCATCAGAGAGTCCTTGGGCTTCGCCTATTGTTTTAGTTCGGAAGAAGGATGGCTCTACCCGATTCTGCGTTGACTATCGTCGGTTAAACAACATCACTAAAAAAGATAGTTACCCTCTTCCTAGGATTGACGATACACTTGATGCTTTATCTGGAAAACAATGGTTTTCGACTTTGGATCTCAAGAGTGGTTATTGGCAAGTAGAGATACATCCTGAGGATCGAGAAAAGACTGCATTCACCACAGGACAAGGACTTTGGCAGTTCAAGGTTATGCCATTTGGGCTTTGCAATGCACCTGCAACGTTTGAGCGCCTGATGGAGACAGTATTACGAGGACTTTCCTACGAAGCCTGTTTGGTATATTTGGACGATATCATTATTGTAGGGCGCACATTCGAAGACCATTTAAGAAACATCCGAAAGGTGCTGGAAAAATTAAAAATGGCCAACCTGAAGCTGAATCCTTGCAAATGTAATCTATTCCGACGTGAAGTAAGCTATCTGGGACACATTATCTCTGCTGAAGGTGTAAGAACAGATCCTGAAAAGATCTCCGCAGTTAAGGACTGGAGTCGTCCAAAAGATGTCCACCAATTAAGAAGTTTTCTTGGACTATGCACATATTACAGGAAATTTGTTAAGGGTTTTTCAAGTATTGCCAGACCTCTTCACAAGTTGACAGAAGTTAAACAGAAATTTCTATGGACAGATGAATGTGAGAAAGCTTTTAAACAACTGAAGGAGGCATTGACATCTTCGCCCGTTCTTGCATATCCCCAGCCCGAAAAATTATTCATTTTAGATACGGATGCCAGCAACGAAAATATCGGAGCTGTTTTGTCGCAAGAAATTGATGATAAAGAATATGTCATTGCTTATTGGAGTAAATGTCTATCGAAACCAGAGCGGAATTACTGTACAACCAGGAAGGAATTGCTGGCAATCGTTAAAGCCATAGAACATTTCCACCATTATCTCTATGGAAGAAAGTTCTTGCTCCGAACAGATCACGCATCCTTAACCTGGCTTTTAAATTTTAAAAATCCGGAAGGACAGGTAGCCAGATGGATTCAACGACTCCAGGAGTTTGACTTTGAAATACGTCATCGCAAAGGAATTCTTCATGGAAATGCTGATGCACTATCAAAGGAAGCCGTGTAATGAAAGCTGCCGATACTGTTCTAGAGTAGAGAAGAACTATCAGCTGATAAATACTTCGGTACGCCAAGTTACTGTTTCACCTCCATCAAAACCAGACCCATGGAGTGATGAAGGACTTAGGGAAGCCCAAAAGAAGACCCAGATATAAATCCAATTCTTGAATTGAAAGAATCTTCTAGTATGAGACCAAGTTGGCAGGATATCTCCACCTACAGTCCTGCTACTAAGCAATATTGGGCTCTTTGGGACTCACTCCATATAAGAAATGGTGTCTTATACAGGAAATGGGAGTCCGATGATGGACGTAATTTCAAATGGCAGCTTGTTCTTCCAAAATCAAGAATTTCAGATGTTTTGAAAGAATTGCACAGTAGCTCAACTGGAGGCCACTTCGGAGTAATGAAAACTCTACAGAAAGTTCGAGAACGCTTCTATTGGAGCAAAACGAGACAAGATGTAGAGAAATGGTGCCAATCTTGTGATGACTGTGCGGCACGTAAAGGACCGAAGAAACGTAGCCGAGGAAGGTTGCAGCGGTACAACGTAGGAGCACCTTTTGAGAGGATAGCATTGGACATTTTGGGTCCTTTACCACGCTCCTCAAATGGCAACAAATACATACTAGTTGTCATGGACTACTTTACTAAGTGGCCTGAAGCGTTTGCAATCCCCGATCAAGAGGCGACTACAGTAGCCGAGGTTCTAGTGCAACAATGGGTTTCCAGATTCGGCACACCCTTACAAATTCATTCTGATCAAGGGACAAATTTCACCTCTGTTGTGTTTAAAGGAATGTGTCAAATTCTCGGAATAGACAAGACGCAGACCACGCCACTACACCCACAATCGGATGGCATGGTAGAGAGGTTTAACAGAACCATCTTGAATAACCTCTCCCTTATGGTTTCCAGAAATCAGCAAGATTGGGATTTGAAGCTACCGCTGTTTCTGCTTGCATATCGTAGTGCTGTCCATGAGACTACCGGATATACTCCTTCACAGATGCTCTTTGGTCGCGAACTTCGTCTCCCTTGTGATCTTCAGTTTGGTCGTCCACCGGATACATCTTCATCGCCAGAGGAATACCTTCGAGACCTTCAGGCACGTCTTGAAGATGTCCATAACTTCGCTCGAGACCGAATCAACCTGACGACCGAAAGAATGAAGACAAGGTATGACACAAGAGCGACGGGACATGAATTCCAAGAAGGTGACAAAGTTTGGTTGTGGAACCCGATTCGACGTAAAGGACTTTCTCCAAAGTTGCAAGCCAACTGGGAAGGTCCCTACACAGTCCTAAAAAGACTGAACGACGTCGTGGTTCGTATAAGAAAATCATCTGCTTCAAAACCAAAGGTAGTACATTATGATAGATTAGCTCCTTATCGTAATGTAGAGTAAAAATCAGTAGACCATGGTCTGTTTGTAAATAGTATAGATAATTTTAATCTTTTCTATTTTCTTGTATTTTTAGTTGCTTGTGTATGTAATGTGCTCTGTATCCTCTTGAAATGTAAATTCTTTTATATTAAATTTGGCCTCCTATCAGGGGATTGTACTGCCCGGGACGTGCAGTCCTTGAGAGGGGGCAATGTTACAAATTTGTAAATAATGATTATATTTGTCTTAAAATATCTCAGACAGATCAGAAATTCTCACATTTTGGGCAAAAATTGCGGTATTTAAACGTGTTGTAGTTTAAAAGCGGATTTCCTAATGATTTGGCGACTTGGCGACAGTTGGCGAGATTCTTGGCGACTTGGCGACGGTTGGCGAGATTTTTGGCGACTTGGCGAGAAATCGATACTTCTGGAAACATCCATCACCTAAGCTCTAGGACCAATATTTTTCGAGATAGCCTAGAAGCTTCCAGAACCTTGGCGAAATTGGTAGATTTCTCCGCCAAGTCAGGTATAAATACCGCAGCCCGACATGGAAGAGTCAGTTTTGTGAAGACAGTCAGTGAGTGAAGACGATTAGTTGTAACTGCTAGTTGTTCTCTGTCTGAGGTATTTGAGACCTGTGATTGGAAGCTATTTCCTATTGTATCCAACGAATTGTAGCTGTATAATTGTGATTGTTACAGCGGGAATTTCGTTTATCTAGTGAAGTTTTTACGAATAAAAGTCTTGTGTTCATTAAGTGGTCGCTTTATTCAACTCTCAATCAACACGAACCCGTGGAGCTCGGTACAATATTTTTGTAAAAATCTTGGTATTTAATTATAAAATAAAACTTTTTTAAAAATAATCGCAAATTATATATTTTTTAAACTTATAATTTTGTTTCTATTAATTTCTTAACAGGAAAAATAAATTCGAAAAAGAAATTCTAACTTATTTTTCATATTAAAAGAAATCAATAGAAAAACTTATGCAGTGATATTCTCACTCTAATTTAATACAAATAGCTTCCTTTATAAATATTCCGTTAAAGGGATAATTATATTTTAATTGATTTTATTAAATATAATACAGAGAAAGTTGAAATATAGGAAATTGTGTTATAAATAATTACTTTTGATAGTTTTATTTTAGAGAAAAAAGGTATTAAGTTTAGTTAAAACGTTTTTGTATAGCGTTTTTATACCCAATATTTGTAAATTATAAAAATTGCAAATTATAAAATGTTATAGGAAAATAAAAAAAAATTTCCGTTAATTGATAGAAAAGTAACTTTAAAATAATATATTTTACCAAAATAGCGTATAATAACATTATAACATTGTTCCTAAAATGCAATTAATTGACTGCATAAAACTTAAAGCTAGGTTTCTATGGATTAGAAATTCGTTTCTATGATTCCTCGCTATCCAATCATATCTTAAGATTTAATAATTCTTTAATTCTATTCAAGTAATTGGACAGAAAATATAATTTTTGGATGTTAATTATTGTTGTTTGAACATCATCCATGAGACTATTATTATTATTTATTTTTTTTTTTACATTTTTTGGAAAAATGTTTAAAATTTGTTTCATTTTATGTATATTTTTTCAAATGTTTTTGTACGTTATTTACTTAAAATGCCTTTTTCTTTCCAAAATGTCAAAAAAAGTTGTCTGTTAAGCATAAATTGCTTTTAGAACGTAGTAAATATTACACAAATTTATTATTTATCATAAAAATTTAGTTTATAATTTAATAACAAAAATTAAAAGGAAATGTAAAGATCTAAAAAATTAAATATTACTTTAAGTTTTTAAATAAAAAGTAAATAAAATTTAATTTTTAAAGTTTTTTTAAAACTAAGAATATTGTGCTGTTATCAGTGCTTATTTAGATTTCCTAAACATTTAATTGGCAAAGTATTTGAAGAAATATATTTTTCAATTCACATTTTCGGTGAAAAATAGCTAAAAATTAATATAAGATATAATTCTGTATAATGTTCAATTTTTTTAAATCAAATTGGCTTAACTAATAAATTTTTTGTCAAATAATCTAACCAATCGTTAAATTATAATTTTTTACAAACATAACTATAAACCTAATAGTACAAAATATTTGAAAAGAATGAAAAAAAACACGAAAATTGCTACATAGTATTGCTACACTTTAAAAAGTTTCGCAACGAAAATAATTTGAATCTACTGAACGTGATTTCTTATTTAACTTGCATATTCCGAAAATTAAATTGTCGAGCAAAAAGGGTGTCGCAGGACTGGCTGAGTGATGATGTTCTAAGCAACCCCCCACTGGGGTCCGCGGAGGCTTATAAGATTTTTTAAAGTTCCATTAAGGCTGTAATCTATCAACTAAAATGAAATTTCGATGGCAGTTTTTGCACGTGAATCTCTTTTTAATAAATATGAAAAACGATAAAAAAAAAAACTGGACTTGCTGCGTTTCTTTCTGACGGGCATCTTAAATATGGTGTTTCAGTTTTTAAAATATTTTTAATATTTAAATTGATGTCCGTATAGAAAGCTTTACGATAAGCTTTAAGTAAATAAAAGTGCAACGTTTATAATTGTGAGTGAATTTAATCATTGTTTAATTTTTTTAATAATTAATTCTTTTTATTTTATTTTAATTATTAATTTTTAAAGTAATTAAAAGTTTATTTTTAATAATAATTAAATTTAGAAATAAATAAAACTTTCCACCTGTTTTCTGACTTGCTTGAAGTTTTATAATTATTTTATTTTTTTAAGAATTAATTTGCATGTTTTATATAAATTATTATTGACATTGAATTTTTCAATAATAAGTAATTTTAAAAATTAAATTGTAACTACTTATAAAAACATTTTATATAAAAAAAAAAACGTTTGAAAATGTTATGTTTCATGCGTAACTGTATGCGTGTACATGTTTATAAAGCACGTATATAGGAAGAAAAATCATAAAAATTATTCCGATATAATACATTTATTTATTTCACAAATTTTAGTTCCATACTCAAAGTTTTGAATTTTGTTAAAGATTTTCTTTTTTAACATATTTTTCTACGGCAATACAGATTTTGCTTTTTAGTATTTACTTTCAATATTTAACTTTTTTCTAATGGTATCAATAATTTAAGTCCAGAAATTAAACAAAAAATCTCGTGACTCAATATAAGTAATTATTGTAAAAAAAATTATATACACCGAAATTTTGTCCCCAAAAGCTTTACAGCTCTACCTGTTTTTCTGGAGTATCATAATACCAAATCATCAAAATTCCTGCTATTAATAGTATTTGCGATTGAATATTTAATTATAAAGCAATGTTTTATAAAGATCACAATTATTTCAAATAGCTTTTTACTCATTTTCAACAATGACAAGTGAAAGTTCTTAAAAAATCTGAAGTTTTATATAAAATCTTTATTTATATAAAACCCGTGGTAGCTAGTGATCAGGGTATCGGACTTCCATCGGGAAGGGCTGGGTTCGATTCCCAATGCCACCAAAGACCTACCAAGTACATGCGATATACGTGCTCGTTGAAACTGTGGAATCGAAAGTATTGTAGTCAGTCATCGAGCAGTTACCATGGGTGTAAAAGTCTGGAGAAAATTTCCTCTCGCTTCAGATATTGAGGGAATGCATCCTCTGGTGGTGCCATCTATTGGAGGAGTCTTATAGCAGAGACGTATTTTCACCTGGTGCTCTGATTAAACGAAATACGTAGCCTTCTGACTGAATTTCGCATATCCGTCGGCTAGCGAGTTTGGCTTGTCCAAGTGTCATAAATAACAACAACAAATATAAAAATAAACAAAAAAATTTTATTCGTTTATTTTCTGATTTGAATGAAGTCTTATAACTGTTTATTTTTAACAATTAACTATTCCACGTATCATGAACGCCACAACATGTCGGGACCTGCCCTTAAAGCAAAATCGGCGATAAATAATAGCAAACCCCAGTGACTCACGTGTCTGCTTTGACCTGCATTGTGTTTGGTCGTCAGCTGATCCTCTGTTTGCCTCCGATCTTGTTCTGAAGAGATCAGTTTCCACAGTACTTACTGATATGTGAGTATCCAATACTGTAGTGTCTGCGACTCTTTTCAACCCCGTTCATTTATTTGGCATAAAACTGACAGAGGCACAGCAAAAAGACAGGACATTTGTCGAGATACTCATTCCGAGTTTCTGGACCATCACCATTTGCTTCCTTTCAAATTTTGTCAAGTCCACATTTCTCCAAGAAACACGCGTCATCACGAAAGTTCTTCGGAATAAATTAGACATCGTTCCCACTGGATTACGTGTCCCCCACTACATCCTGGTGAGTTCATCGTCAAAAAGTGGGGGTGGCCATAATGGTTACGTTCTTCAGAGTACACCTTGAAAAATACACCAAATCAAGAAATATTGAGAAGCTTGAGAATTAGCTTAGTAAAATTTAAAAAAAAAATAATTCTTAATATCATTCAAGGCATTTTTCTGCAGTTCCATCTTAGTTTCACTAGATTACGAGGTAATTTTCGTGAAAGTTTGAAAAGCACTCATGATGACTCTTACTTTTCATGTTATTGATTCAACACATGATTTTTTTGTACTTTCGTGTTTTCGTATTTTTTTTTTCAGTTCACGATCAATCATTGTTTTGGTTGATACATGAAATGTTATACATATTTCAGGCATGTTTTTAAATGTTGCTGTTTTATTTAATAATCACAGGAACTATTTATTTTGATGCATTAAACTGTAGTTTATTCCACCATTGTAGAGTCTTTTCTTTTGATAGTAATTTATATATAAAATTCGGATATTTTTATTTGAACATACATAGCTACATGTACACAATGTCAAACAACTGTAGTATAGTTTAGATTAACAAGAAACAAGCATTTTGATGATTAAAATTTGTTTTAAAGAACAGATATCACACAAACATATGTATTCCCTTTGCTATTTCATTGGCGACAAGCAAAAATTCCCTGTCTTATAAATTTCATATAATAAATTATGCTATTGTTATATTTTGAGATTTTGAGGATAACTGTTATAATTATTTTATAATTGAATTTATATATATATATATATATATATATATATATATATATATATATATATATATATATATATATATATATATATATATATATATATATATATATATATATATAAATAAAGTAAATGAATTTTTTTTAATTGGATAAATGCGAGAAGAGGAACAATAAAGCGAAAAGACAAGATTATTTACATATTCTTGTTTTTCTTGTCTTATATATATAATAAGAACCTTGTCTTTTTGCGCTTCGGCATTTGTACTTTTCTCTAGCTTTCTTTTTTTAGCATTTTTTTGAAATAATTTTTGATTACTTATATTTTGGTAATTTTATTTAAATTGCTTTCGCGCTGAATGTATTGTTAAGCATATGATTTTTGTGTTTTTTTCTGTTTATTCTTGCATTCATTTTAAATTATGCATATTATATTTCTAATCATATATATATATATATATATATATATATATATGTGTGTGTGTGTGTGTGTGTGTGTTATCTAGGAGGATCTAGATAAGTATGTTTTATGTTAATGCTTATTAATGTGATAAAAATATAAATACACTTGAAAAGTATTGATTATTAAATTGTGAAAAAAGAAACAAAAGTGATTTTAAGTTATTTGTAACTGAAAAGAGATTTTTATTTTCAAAAAATGAAAATAAAAATTTTGACCAATAATAAGTTGAGAGGAAGCAAAAGGAAATTATTGAAAATAATAACCAGAAAGAAAAATATTCTTTTCAGCGATCTGTAGATGCTTGATTAAGTTCAAAATTATCTAATTTTAAATTGAGAAGTGTAAAGTTATATAATATGTCCAGAAAAAATATTGAATCACGAATTCCCTAATAAAGGAAATACTCGGGTTGAACTCCATGGTGGCAGTACTAGAGTTACTGGAATGGAAACTTATGATGAGGGAAATACTACTGTTGCCAGAACACATTAGAAATTTTTCCAGATCTTGAATAATTGTACTGCAGTTTAGAGGTTGGGCTGTCAAGAGAACGGGAACAGGAATTCTTAAATCACATAATCGTATAAAAATGATTATGGCGACATGTGCACTCGCTAATTAAAATTTTTTTATTGATAATATCTTTAAATTCTTATTTTTCATGATTGTACCTGAAATGTTCTTTTTCCAGATTACTATGCACGAAATAACATTCAACTATCAACATGACCTTCATCAAATCATGTCAATAAAGCTTCCACAAACCGTAAAAATTTGGGCTACTATAGTGAACAAAAAGGATTGGGTGGCTTCCTTAACATGCAGCAATTTCAGGCATTCTTCACTTTTAACGATGACGAAGACAAAATCAAAATGGTGCTCTATTTCCAAAAATTCTCTAAGCTGGAAATTCAGTCAACCTGGAGTGTTTGACTGCTTAATTTATGTAACGGATGGAAGGCTAATCCTCGGAACTCGACAGTTTTTATTCCATGTGTACCCAGAATTAACCAAAGCAGTCATCGAAGTTGAGTCTCTTGTTGCTACTAGAATTCCAGTTGCAATTTCAGTTCACGCTTATCCTCATACTGAAAATTTGGATAACAAAATAGATTGGAAAATTATAAATTCAAATGGAACAGTGAATTCCACATTTTATTATGTCAACTCGTCTGTTATCGAACACAATTTCAACGACGCAGGCATTTATCTCATAAGCGTTGTTGTTTCGAATCCATTCAGTAAGGTTACCGCTGAAGCTTATGTAAGCGCCTTGGATAGTGTTGAGGGATTGAAAATCAAGCCTATTCTTCCCATCACATACATTAAATCTAATTCCTTCTTACAGTTTTTGGCTGAATTCCGCAGAGGCACTGATGTCCATTGTTTGTGGACATTCACTTGCCACTATCCATTTTACCATCATAACTACACAGACACCGACTCCAGTTGCAATACCCGTCACAGATTCCCTCTACCAGGAAATTGCAAAGTGTCCTTGTTTGTTGGAAATGGTGTAAGTTCCTTGAATCTTCCAGCTTCTCGGAGTATCTTCATCGAAGAAGACATCAGGACTCTCCTGGTATCTGCTCCAGACACGGCAAGGCTTGGCTCGATTGTGAAGGTGGAGGTGCTTTTGCCCAACCACTTGCAGCAGGTGAAGGTAGGCCTGCAAGCACCATCGCAAGCGATGATGCAGTGGAACCCAAACTCTTCTGTTTATGAATCGCATTTCATGGTGGAGCAAAGTGGTTTAATGCAGATGAGGATACGAGCATTTAACAACGTGTCATCTGCCATTTCATATCATCGCATCAATGTTCTTTCGGAATTGGAACCAATCACTGTCGTCTCGATAGGATGCCTTGTAGCTGGTTTTCCTGCAAAGTTTGAAGTTTTAATAGAAGGTAAGATTTGTTTTTATGTGTTAATGTTGCTAATTATGTAATATCCCGTCGACTTTTCATGCAAAAATAATTATTACTAAATGTTGCAATAAGTGACCGTATTTATATTTTATATTATATTTAAACTCACTTTTTTTATCTTTTTTCAAGTGCATGCAATTTTTAAATTCACGATTAAAAGATTGGACTGTCAATCAAAAATGAAATATTTATTCAGTTGTGTCAAGGAAGGGATAAGTTAACTGTTCTTGCCTCATACGATAACAATTTGCAACATTTGGCGACATATTCTTTTGGCGAAGATTTTCAACGGGATAATGCAAAATACCCTGTGTTATAATTTTACCAATGTTATAATTTTATTGACCAAAAATATAATTTAAATCATTCTCTTACCTTAAATAAATAAGAAATTTCTATAATTGTATGTACACTCAGTTTAACTTTTTAGAAAGTGCTAGTAGTATATAAGCTTTCTAGAGGTAAAAGGCTTAGAGATTCACGAAATAAATCTTTTTTTATAAATCCAAGAAATAAATATGACATAAGCGCTAAAATACACTAATTAATACAGTTTTATTCATTTCTTTTTCTTCAAACTTTAAAATAGATACTTGGATATTCCATAAATGTTTAGTCATTCAAATTAAATAATGTGCTGCAAAACTGAAAAATAACTTAAAACATTTATATTTATTATATAGAAATAATTGTAAATATAGGAAATTTAAACTAATTATTTTGATATTTATTAATAAAACTAAAGAGTATTTATAGTGATATTTTCAATTAAATAGAGTTAAATCGAGCATATGTCTCGTCAGATAATAATTATAGGTTATTAAAATACATATGCATTTTTTAACGATTATTAGACACTTCAATAATATGTTACTTGTTATAACATCATATTTTCCCCTCTATTTCCAAGTATTTTTCGTTGTCTTGTGAATGTAGAAAAAGAACAAAAGTACCAATTAGGCAAACAAATTTTTAATTTAGAATTTAATTATGAATTATTTAAGATTTTAGAGCAATTCCATAGATTTTCATCGGAGGATTCTTGTTTCAAAGTCATGTCTACCTCTTCTAATCTAATAATAACAATAATTCCAAACACTGGAAAATTTATTATTTTTTATAACGTGAAACAAATTTTCCATCTGAAATGTATATCAACACTCGAAAAACCTTGTTGAGTGTTCGAAATTGTATGAGATTTTTATTTTTATGAAGGTTCTTTCTAAATAAAAAGTTAAAAGAATTGAATCCGTGTTGTTTTCATATTAAAATTTTTTTTAAATTTTATTATAACTTAAAACTATTATCGTTAGCCATTTACTGTAATTAGAATTAAAAAATTAAAGTATTTAATTTAAATACATTCACAAAATAATAAAACAAATGTTGGTAAAAAACAAATATAAAATAACTAAAAATAAAAAAAATTCTGGTTTGTTTTGTAAGCCTATTAATTTAATAATATGCAAATTATTGAACAAAAGAGAGATATTTTAAACGATTATAATAATGAAATTGTTTTATACTATTTTTAACTATTTAAAAAAAATGAAAAATCTAAAATGTAGACTTTAAATATTCATTTGCAATTTAAATTCCCTACAGTGAAATAAATCATTTCTTTCTTAGCAATTTCTAGTATGCATGGTCAGGCACACAAACTATTAATAAAAAGTTGTGGAAGGTACCGCCGAGCTTATAATTTATTTCTTTATATATAATAGCTTGCTTTCTAACCCTAATGTTTTATGTATGTAAATTTGTGAAGGGACGCGAAGCCTTATTTCTTCATATTTATACAAAAACATATATACATTTATATACATTTTGAGAAAGGTGTATTATAATTATGATAGCATTTTCATATTTTAAAGGCGGTGCAAAGATTAGGCCCGTATACTTTGTTTCAACATGTGTCACCACAAAAAGTGTTTTTATACTGAAAACATTATTTATGCTTCATAATGTTAGCTTAACTATAATAGCACATTGTTATAAATAATGCATATCAAAAAATTTAAAATACTTCGAAATTTTATTGCTTCCCATTGGATTTTATAATAATTCCTTCTATAATTTTTTAATTTATCTTTTATTTTTATTAATATTCCTTAAAACGAGTCAAACAAATATGATTAATTTGATTAATATATTTATGATTGTATATAATTATAATATTATAAATGTCACCTAAATATTTAGATAATGATATATACATATTTTAATAATCTTATAATTTTTTCGTTGATATCATGAAATTGTCAATGATAACTGTTTTATAATTTAAAAGAAACACCTTTTATTTTAAATTTATTTAACCCAATATAAAAGTAAACAATTATTTCTTTTATGAAAGTAGGTTCATTATTGTTCTTATGTTTGTATTATAAATATTTTTTGTAAAATCTATGTTTGTATTATAAACGTTATAATGCAATAATATAATAATAGTAATATACGTTAAAATTCAATAATATAATAATAGTAATATATTCAGCTACTTGGGGAAATAATAATAATCATTTGATTGTGTATTACTCGGGAAAATATATGAAAGCAATTTCTACTTTACTTGAATAAAGGTCAACATTCAGATATTTTTATTACATTATGCACTTATAGGTAAAAGAATAGGAAGTACATATTATCATATAATATAAGATGCTTTTTACTATGTTAGCAACTGAATATAAATTCTTAAAACAACTCACTTTCTACTAAAACAATTATCATTTTACTTTTTGTACTTTTAAAGTTTATTGTAAATAAATTGTTATTAAAAAACAACAAGTATATGAAACATATTTTTAATAATGCATCGATTCGTCACTAAGAATAATGCAGTTATTTACTTACGTTCGGAGGGTTACGTATTCAATACCTGGACCACCTGAAGACCATCGTCACGAGAATAACAATACAAGCTAAATTTTCATTGGATCTGTGTTATATCTTTACTTATATATAAATTACCATCTCAAATTTGGACTTTGTCTATGATTCCAACTTGATAGGATGTTGAAGTATTTAACGGTTTTGGGCAATTAAAATAAAAAAAATTGTAAATATAATTAGAAAAATATGTTAAGTAATACAATAATGAAAAACAGATGTATAATCGTAAATAATATAAAATTTTATTAAGATCAAGTGCAAAAATGTGTTGTTTAATGTGTTAAATAGTTCAGTATCTACAAAAACACAATTTACAATATGAATCATACTGTAGAAATAAATGGAAAAATAAAGATTTTATAAAAAAATTTTTAAAAAACAAAAAAAAATCTTCTTTAAGTATGAATACTGTATTTACGTAAAAGCACGCCTAGTCCTATGTAATACATCATCATTTGGACCGTTATAAAATAAGTCAAGTTTTTACGATACACTTGTTTTTATGGTAACCGAAGCCACCAAACGCAACCAACTTCATTATTTCAAAAAATTGACGAGGTCGACACGTGAGCTGGTTCCATTTACATTAGTGGATGAGCACTGAAGACTGCATGGTGAACTTCGGCTGGAGCATGAGCCGCAAGAATTAGAAACTATTGCAACCAGATTACAACTCATGGTATTTTATTACAGTAATTGTTAACTACATAAATATGTACTATACTAATTATTAACTATAGAAATATGTATGCACACTAAAATTAACGCGTGGCTTAGAATTAATTCTGCGAAAGACGACAGGATAACATAACTTCATTAAAAATTCAGGATGCCAAGCGACTACACCGGCTTCGACATTTTGTCCAGTGCAAACAATGGCATCCCATCGCCAACGGCTTCCGGTCGCCAATAAAGACGTCCATCGGCCTGCCTCATAGAATTACAAATTTCTCGGCTGATTGACATGGGAAATAGTCGCCCATTTCAATAATACGCGCGGCAGGACATCATCCATGCGAGCCAGCGGTGCATGCGAGGGTGGACGACGTCCAGGGGTCGCGCAGAAATTAATCTGTCCGGGAGGATGACCGGCGGAGCGTGCTTCGTGGGAAGTGGAAGAGACCCGTGAAGGAATGCGAACCAGCGTTCGGGTGGTGAAGTGGACCATTCGCTCAGTTGATTAAAGATGGTCAGACTTCCGGGAATTTTCTGAGATTTAAATGCGGTAGAAATCGTTTGGAATTTCCAACATCCCAATATTTGCCTTCAGTTCGAAGGGATGGGAGTTGTTATTTCCGCGGAAGAGGAGATTATCTTACAGATGAGACTCATTTGTTATCTTTTTTCCTGTTGCTTGTTATTGTTGTTTGTCGTAAAATGTTTTTTCTTGCTATCAATACTAGCCTTATTAAAAAACGATCTGCTTCTTATTTGGATTTATTAAATTATGTTGGGGGTTTTTATTAAGGCTGACAGTTTTTTTTAATGAATGGAAGAAACTTATGTAAAAACAACAAGCATCTCCTTCCTGACCAAAATAGTGGAAATTTGATTCCGTTCTGATGAACGAGCATGTCTATAGAATGGCTTTGTATGCCTAAAAATGGTTGTAGGCTATATTAATCTCCTACCTTTGCAATGAAAAGTGAGAGCAAATTGTGTCAGCTTAGGTTCATCCTCGTTGTTTGGTCAAGATTTTATATTAAGCACTTTGATGTCTCGTAGCGGACAGCCTAACGCCCGAAGCGTTTGCAAGGCACTTTAATATTCACGGTGCAAATTGTTTCTCCGGGAAGATATTTCTGAGATAGTACTCACGTATCATAAACCGAGAAAATTTTCAAGCACGCACCCCGACTAATGTGCCTGCAGAAGGCAGAACTGCAACGTGCATTCCTTGATTCAATAGGGTCTGCGATCCAATCAGGGACTTCATGCTCTGGAAAGCTTGATCCTAGCAATAGATCACAGTAATCCCGAACTAAACAATTTCAGAATATATTATAAAACATAAATGTTACTTCTCATTGTACATGATACAAATACACAAAAGATCCTGCCACGCCTAACTGGAAAAGGATTCATTTCATATCCGGAAAATTTTGAGTTCGATACCAGGTCTCGTCGAATCAGTGTCATGTATAGTTTAAATTTTCGCTTAGCTGGAGTGATGTGAAACTTTGAGAGAACCAACTCAGGCGTTGACATCGTCATTTGACCATAGTTCAAAATAACAAAGAAAATACCTGCGCTTTGTCTTCGACCGACCAGAAATCGAATTGAAAATAAACGCAAAAATAAATAAACTAAATGAAAATAAAGTTTTTTATTATGTTGATATATTCTGTATGATGAATCTTTAATATATAAGTACACACAACTGCATAAAATTCCCATAATTCTTATAAAATAAACTAAGAAAACCAGCCATCAAATAAATGGTAAACAATAACTTAAAATAATAAAAAGCAGAAAATATATATATTTACAAAAATACAATTTCTTTCATTATTTGAAACACTAAAATGAGTAGCAAATTGTTTTTCAGCTGTATGAAAATATAATAGATTTATATATTTTTTATTTTAAACATTTTTTTAATAATAAATTAATTTTAAATGTAACATTTCCTATAAAATTCTTATATTACATTTATTTGAACTGGAAAGATTTGATGACTTCTTGGTTTGGAAATTAATTATTAATTATTTTCAAGAATTACTTTCCGATGAAATGACTGTATAAATTACTTTCTTTTTTTTTTTCAAAGTTATTATTTCCATGAAATACAATAATATTGGGAAATGAAATATAAATGAAGCTTATTCTAGAATAAAATGTATTAATGTTTCATTTAAAATTATATTTTCATTAAAATTGTTTTTCAATATATATGTATCATCTTGTGAAATCTTTAACTGTATTATTCATCAAGCTGGTTTTGTTTTTAATTTATTATAACTTTGTTTCTTTTTTATATACTTTATAAATTTTGAAATATTATATTTCTTCTGTAAATGAAAATATTTCTTATTAATCATGGATTAGTTGCTTTTGTGACTCAAATATCGGTTTTCGTTGTAGGTTTTATTCAATTTGTGGAATATATGAAATAAATATTAACATATTTGTGGTTTATTGTTAAATAACCTCAGTTTTTTTTTTAATTCGGATGAAATTATTAATAATATTGCATGTTTATTAAAAATCTTATTTATTGTGTGAGAGATTTATATAGAATATAGGATTAAATCCAAATGGTAAAAATGTTATAATAAGTAATGATTCACAAAATTTGTTCGTTGAGCTCACTTTCATTCTGTGCATCAGTACAATTGTCATGTCCAGCGCAACAGTCATAATGCCATTTAGGGCATGCACAACTCTAACCACTTTACATCTTTCGAGAATCGGTTGATTTCTTTTCCATCAACAGTAGTTGTTCCATAAATTTCTTGCGCAGCAGCGGGTGGGACGATTGCCGTTCAGCGCACAGTGTAGGATGTTGTTAAGTATCCAAGCAATCATATCATTTTTAATATTTCTCGACATTTTGTAAATGATGTATGCAGTCTTCCTGCCAATCACTCGATACGGATTTCATGCACACTATTCACAGCTATTCTGTAACAGTTATGATGTTGATAAATATCTTAGCAGTTGCCATTTTCTTAAATCCTCTAAACTTTGCCATAAGAAATACTTGTTCCATGGTTTTGATGTTCACCAGTCATCAGTAATCCAGTGCAAATCTCATTGATGCCTGTACCTAATTTATAGTATCCAAATAGTTGTTACTGCATTTCCCGGTACCTAGAGGCTGAATTGTGTTCTACCAGTTAGTTGGAAGTAGCTGGGTGGGTGTCTTCGTAATTTAGAGACCAAGCAGAAGACCCCCAAACTTGATTTCCCACCCTCTGAGGTATTTTCTCCCTTGAAGAACACGAGCTAACGTGCCCCAGTGAACACAACAGTTCTTTGCTTTAATCTGCATTCGAACTCACTATCTTCCAATAATGAAAAGGATGCCCTAACCAACAAGGACACAGCCACCTCAGCATCCAAATTGTTACAGACATTTTATGTCCATCGACATAAGCCACTGGATGTACTCTTCTTCCTGTGGATAAACAGCAATTTTTTCCCATTTTTTAGGAATATCAGTCATCGGTACTTCAAAACGTCATAATATCCGTATTATGACAGTCTTGGCATTTGATTCTTGGTTGGCATTTTCTTCCAGCCTATTGGCAAGAGTAGATTTTTGTGCATGAAGTCCATACACAAAAATCATCAATACTCTCGCAACAGCACAACAGTTGCTATGACAACAATCCTCACAGGTACAGCCTGTATAGATAAATAATCATCCAACATCAGGTTCACCGCTTCTGAAGCTCCTTTCCCTAATATTCATCCCTTTCACGCGTTTGAAAGTGCAGGATAAGATCAAACTGGAAACATTCAGATATCTTTTTTTCTTCTTAATATTGCAGTGATTCTCTCAGACTATTTCATAGTTATTTTTTAAGGAAAAGTGTCAAATGAATTTTTATTGTTAATCTTTTCGGTTAACAGTGATTTATTTTATTTGAATCATAGCCTCAGGAAAGGTAATGACCCTTTTTTATAAGAGTAAATTGGATGCCTTCCATTTCAAATCTTAATTCAAGGGGGGTGTTTGAATACATGCTTCTCCATTGATGTGTTGTGGATGAAAACAGTGCTTTTTAAGACAAAATCGATTTCAGTATCGTTTTCTGTAGCTTAAGTAATTGAAACAATCTCTCATTGATCCGAGAATATGTAATAAATGGAAATAGTTAGAGTCCAATAGATTTTACAAATTCTCATTTGTTGGGGAAATATATATATATATATATATATATATATATATATATATATATATATATATATATATATATATATATATATATATATATATATATATAATAATATCGATTTATATATATGGATGCACCGAAGTATCGATTTCTATCCAGCTTCTATATGTAATGGTGAATAAGTCTTCCAATTAAAATTTCATACCCCGTATGCATTTTGGAACTGAGACGAAAACATGAAGAAAAGAACTTCGTGGAAGAAATTTCTCCCGGTAATATCTTTTTGCATTATAGATGGACATGCATTACGTAATGGAGGCCAGCACCCGAGCGATTTTTTATACTGAGTAGTTAAAATGTTATTTAATCGATTCTTTGACAGTAATCGATGACTGCTACAACACGCCATGCTGAGATTAACAACCTCGTCGATATTATTGCTGAATCCAAATAACTATTTCCAAAGTAATCTAAAATTGTTCTCCGGTTATCAGTATATCAATAGAAAAACAGATCTCTAATCTACGAACAAAATGAAATTACTTTATTCAAGTTAATTGGGAATATGATTGTATTAGAAAGATTTTGTGAAAAATTTCTTGCGGTTTCTAGTTTATTTATAATTGCTCTTTGCTATATTTTATTTTATTGCTTTTATAGTAATATTTTTTCTTAAATTTTTAAAAATTAGTTATATATTTCATTTTTGCTCTGTTTGTATAATTTTACGCCGATTTGCATATAGGTGATTTGAAGTTCATTTAAGTGCCTTTGAAATGGCGATGAATTCAAGGGGATGATAATCAGGGAAAATCAAATAAAATACGGTATCCTGAACAAAGTTTAGTCGGTAAATATTGCAAAAATATATGAAGATAAATGAACACTTATTTGGTGAATTATTAATTGGTGAAACTAAACTTTCCAAAGTTCAAAAATAGGTAAATCAGAACAATAATTAAGAAATTAACTCGCTTTTCCATGCAAATTTTCCAGTGTTTTATTTGAATCATAGACAGTCATCAGACAAACCTTTCATTAATTTCCGATTTCGCAATCCATTATGAAAATATAAAATGCATTTTTTTAAATTACCTGCAAAATCCTTCATGTTATTAAAATTTATTTACAAAAAAGTATTGCATAAAAATATCATTCTCTAATACGAATTTATTTACAAGGAAAAGTATGACATCATTATCTAATATCATGTATTGGAAAAATAGAGCATTTGTGTTAATTATAATAGGATATCTGTAATACTACATCATACCTATCTTCAGAATTTTTGACCAAACTTAAGCTATTTTATTAATTTTTGAGATTTTTTACTTAAATTTATGCAAAATATATATCAGTGTACTCCATTATTTGTCCCTTTCTACCATGCATTTTATTAGATCAAATAATAATAATATATATGTGATTATTATTGGCTCGAGTATATTTACCATAATTATTTATAGTTGAATTTTCATATGTAGCTGTATAAAATAAATATAAACAAAATTATATTTGTCCTAAGCGATATATTGTTATGCTTTATTTAAGATATACGGCTACGTTCGAGGTAACTTTTTCATTAAATTTTATTTTAATTGTCTTATTTTTAGATAAATTATGATGTAAAAATATAAAATTAGCTCAAATTTTAATTACATATAGCATATTTTTTTGCACCAGTTACTTTCTGACAAATTTTAACAAAATGGCTAAATCTTTAAAAAATTGTAATGCATCAATCTTTTTTAAATTTGGGTATAAGGATTACGTGACTAGGATCTTTGAAATGATGCAAAATCTAAGAAAAATATTCAACGATAAAGAAAATGTGGTTAAAAATATACAGCAATATGGATATTTTAAGAAATTTTACCGGACATTCCCTTTAAAAATAGCTGTAAATAAAAAAAGTTCTTTATAGATATTCAAAACTATTCGCACTTTTGGTTCAGTTATTCAGTTAACAGATAATAACACTTAAACATGTAGACGAAGTTACATACAAATATTTTCATTATTATTTGAGATGAAGTGCTGGAAATTTTCTGTGAAAAACAAAGATTTGAAAAAATCACCTCTATAAAGCGGTATTCTCGCTTGTGATTGTGACGATTTTGCCATTTTTTTCCAAATGTATAAGCCAAATAACGATTTCATATTTATGTTATTAAACAGCACATTATAGAAAAATAAAATATCGCTTCCGGTCTGAAAATTCAACTTCCGGTTTCGTTTTTCTAAAGACTTGATCCTGTAACTGAATTTCTATTTGGCATACAATAAAAAAATTATTTTGGAAACCAGAAAGTTTAGAGTACTAGATAAACAAATAAGAAAAATGACACAAGTAGTTGAAAGTCAACTTTTTAACTTTTGTAATTCACGACCCCATTTATGATTGCGAGTTTCTTGACGACCCCATACAAATATAAAAGAAAAATAAATTAATAATTTTTGATGATTTATTTATTAGGTAACAATATACATATACATATAAAAATATATAAGTTTAGAATTCGTTTTGAAACATACAAAAATCTAAAATTAAAAATTGCACAAAAAATTATAAAATTGCATTAATTATAGTTTCAAAAATAAAAGTGGATTCTGACCGTCTTAATTCTCTCGAATATATTCAAGTAGTTGCGTGGTAAGTATTAAATTAAAGTATAAGTTAAAAATTTAATGAGATGGATGTGCCTGTTTTTATTGCATAACAAATCAAATCTTGGTGGAATGTTTTCTTAACACTATTACTTTCACTGATAATAAAATCAATTCAATTAACTGGCTGGTGGTAGATCCAACAATATACGAGTATATATATATATATATATATATATATATATATATATATATATATATATATATATATATATATATATATATATAATATATATATATATATATATAATTTTTTTCTGTATTACTTAAGTTTATTGGGTTAGAACTATAAAATAATTTTGATTTCATGTAAAATCAGTTATAAGTGAAAATTGAAATTACTTCTTTTTCCAAATTAAGGATACTTTAATGAAACTGAGAGATTGAGTAGGATAAACATAAACAGAGATTTAGAAAATATAAATTTATGCCCTTTCTGAACTTTTTGAGGTAGCACACACATTTATTTGATAAATAAATAAAATCTACATAACAAATATAAGTGTTTTTACTTCAATTTACATTCTCTAACTTCCCAGGAACTAGAAATAAATCAGCTTATTCATTTGTATTTTAGTATTAGTTTTCACACTGCTTTAAAATGACATTGTAAACGTTTTATCAATTTGTTAGTTTGTATTAATTTTTTTCAGCTTTTTACACTATTTTATTTGCAATAAAATAAATATAAGCTTTTATTTAATTGAAAAAAATGAGGGCATTTGCAAAATTTATCGCTATTATTAAAAATATATTATTCTTCCTCCTAAAAGAAAATTTTTTCCAGCACTTTAATTTTATTGCGTAGAGTCCCAAAATTTATTAACTGTCGTGAAAAATATGAAAAAGACCTCACAAATTCTCCCTTTTAGAGATTCTTGCAGTTTTCTTTACGATCTTCAAAAAGTAATATTTTCAATAAATTCTTCATTTCATAAGTATTTATCTTCGAAAAATTTCTTTTTTCCAAATAAGTAAAAAGGAAAACTTTCGCTTAAAATTAAAACAACATTCCCTTTTTTTAATTTTACTTCTTCAGAGTTTTGAGCATAAAAAATTGACTCATTAGATTTTCTTGCAGGTAGATCTGTTGTTAGAAAGACTAAAAAAGATTGATAATTTCTTTTACTTTCCACAAATTTGAAAAAAAAAATATTCATATAAATGCAGTATTTTTTTTAAACTTTTTATAAGATTTCAATTTTATGGCAACAATTTTTAATATATTTCGCAATAGTTCGTTCTTTTTCAGTTAAAGTATATAAAAAGAATATCTTCTGTACTTTTTTATTTTAAAAAAAAGAAATTTCTAGTCTTGATTCTTAACTGTCCTCCAGAGAGTTTAAATGATAAAATATTTCTTTGACTATTAAAAGAAAGACTTGAAAACTTATTTAAGAAAAGTTACTTGATCGTAAGTGATGATGATTTTCTGGCACTGGGAAAACATTTTTATTTGAAATTTAAAGTACAGTAAAGATTTTTCTTTTAAAAGTAATTGTATAAAATTAAGTTACCGTGAATCAATTTTTAAGGAAATTTATTTTTCTTGTAATATAAATCAACCGTTTTCTTGAAAATTACTTCATATTTTACTTCATAATAATAAATAAATAATAAAAACTATTATACATAATAATAATATAAAATAGTAATAATAAAAACTATTATATAAAAACTAAATAATAAAAACTTTTATTTAAATTTAGTAACTTGTTTTGCCCGGATATAATTTAAATTAGGAAAGGTAATGAGTTGTATATTATTGTTCAATTTGTGTTAATTATGAAACGTTTGAATCATTTTCAGTTTCTCTACAAACTGAAAGTGATATGCTCTTAAAAAAGAAAAGGTGTTTTTTGTTAGCTGCTATGATGAGATTGTGGCGCATTTGCATGCAAAACACCATTTGTCGCCAAATAAAAGTCATTAATAAAGAGAATATGTTTTAAAATAAATAAAAAAAGAATGGACTTATTATCTAGATAAGAACTTTCGCAACGCGTGTTGGATATCCTAACTATTAAAAGCTGTTATCAGAAATTTATTCCGGATCCGTTAACGTTAAGATAAGAATATCACGCACATATAATCTATAGGAACATTTTATATAGGGAGCTGTGTTCAAGTGACTTAAAAGAAAATCTCTGGAATACTCCCAAGCAGCAACCCTGGCAGATGAGATTGCAAAACCCGGAAGAGCCGCACATTCGTCTATCAGTCTCGCTGTAGCCTTGCGTTACGATACCTCAATATGTTTGATGAATTATGGCCATTGTGTACATGAAGGCTAATTACACCGGGATAAGCAATTTTAAGTGGATTCTGAACTACTACAAACATTCATACCTAAGGTGAGAGTCAAACCCACGAATTATTGAACCGAAGGCAAGAGTGTTAACCGTTCGACTGCTTGCTCGGCTGTGTTAGGATAGCGGACTTCAAAGCGGAAGGTACCAGGTTCGATCTGAGCTACCGGTGAACAAAAGGAGATAGTAGCGTTTCTGATTGCGGTTTGCACTTCTGGCGAGTTGGTCGAGCGCCGACTATTCAGAAGCCGCTTCCCGAAAGATCAACAAAGTGAAGCATCACTTGCCGTGGGGAGTGACTGGGAAGGGTGACCACATTCTCCCTCACTAAATTGCCGCTGCTCCATGTCTACATTCATCTGTGATGTCCAAAACCCTTCCGCTGGCATCAATGTGGAGAGGAAGGGGCCCACTCAGGTGTGACATCGTCACCTGGTTCAAAATGACGAGGCGTTGGTGACTGGCGAGTATTCCGAATCCGTTGAGGTAAAGGCTAGAGCTCGCCTGCGCAGCTATGGGGAGTGCTGACGACTTCGTTTCCTAAGATTCTTTTGAATGATGTTCCAGTATCCAGGGCAAACTAAAAACGATTCTTTTCGTTGACTGGTTTTAAAAGTTAAATTTTAGAATCATGTAAGTTCATTCTCTGTTTAGTTTTACCGTGAGTTGCTGTTTTTACTTCATTGTAGTAAAATAAAGTTCTGGTTCCATACTAATTTTACTTAATAGGCTGCGTCGGTATTTTCCGGGTTTTTTCCTTTGCAGTGCGTAATTGCCTAATCTATGAACAGTTTACTCATTGGGTATTAAAATACTTTAATACTGTTTCAACTGTTCGCCTGCACATGAACTAGTATCAAAAATCTATCTCTCGCGGATCCGCAGTGATTGAAATAGAATCCAGGATCGGCCATTTTGATAGAGTGGGTGACCCTCTACTAATATTTAGGTAATGTGGAAAACAGACGCACGTGTCTGTGATCTTCTGGTCGGTCATACCAAAACGGAGATAAGGTCCCTCCGCCTTGTTAACTTGAATTGGACAATGGACAGAACAATCTTACATAGTGAACAATAGCAATTTTGCTATTGTATGCATTAAGGTTTTCGATGGCCGCGGTGACCTGTTTGGTTAGGGCACTCATTCTGATTATCGCAAGGTAGTGAGTTCAAATCCCGACCCCACCGAAGATTCACTCATGGTGGCTGGAGCATTTTAAATATGTCATAGTCGCAATGCTCTCCATCTGAAATGATATCTCTGGGGATGGTAGACCAAATAGGGGGTCATCTACTTGGGCTCTGTTTCTAAATTACGAAGGTCGGGGCTACGATGGAGCACCCACTGGGCGCCCCATTTTTTATTTAAGGTGCCATCCTTTCCGCTCTTCACAAGGCTGAAGGGTGAAAATCTTAATAGACAAGCAATATACAGCAACAGGCTTTTGATATGCGAGAATGCTGATGATACTTATCGATCAGATTTATATATGAAATGGATGAATAATGTTTGTTTCATTAATTTAGCATTTTTTGTTAAATTGGCGAACATTAAATGAAAGAAGATCCTCGCTTTTGATTTAAAACATAACTCACAAGTGTTAAGAAAATATAATTTTTTATCAATACATCATGAGAAAAAGTTCTTAAATATGTCGATGGTTGATATATAAATCGAAAGTCACCGAAACAGTTTTTCTATATTTCAAAACATTGTAACTGCTAACACATTTATTTACTAGGCACCTATGCATTTGTACAGTAATAAAAACATATAGTTCTACTGTGGGATTCAGCAAGCATTAGTAACTACCGTATCAATTTTTTAAAATAACAATCGCTGCATCTTCAGAAGCAGCCCCATTTCCTCCAACTGTGAGTGTTGTGGGCGGGCATTACAAGGTTAATCAATATACACTTGAGATTTGTGTTCGATTCTTATCGAAGAAAAATGATTTTCCAAGGCTGTTTAAAGTTTACTGACCACTCCTGACCCTATTCTAGATTGTCTGGGGTTTTCTAGAATGGATCTTTGCACAAGCTCATTTTAAGTGCTACATTTTCTTTGAGTGACAGAATTCACAGACCTAATTAAGCATTTCTAAGCATTAGAAAGCGCAACAACAACAACTTCAGCAACAATATTATTGTTGCAGAAATTGCGTTTAAAATAATTTCAAAGTTTATTTGATAATATTTCCTTTAAAATATTCAGAGTGTTTTTACAATGAAATATCACTTTCTAGCCAGTTTACATACGCACATTTATTGATGATAGTGGTACATTCGTTCCCCGGACTGTACTTTAAGGTTAACGAATTCGAAATACTCGCTCATCACCTAGCGGCTCATAACACTGAACCACAGTCAGATGACGAGGTTACATCTGAGCTGGGATCCTCCTCTCCACATCCCTGCCACATCTGCGGAAAGAATTCGGACCTCACAGATGAGCATCAACAGGTCCACAACCCTTACAGCTCCAGCCATCCGGGGAGGTTTGGTTTGTTTGTCGCTCAACGGTCATGTTTTGCACACGAGGGCTAATTAGACCGGGACTTACGGTTTAAAGTGGAATCCGAACCACTACAAACATCCATGCCCAAGGTGGGATTCGAACCCACGAACTGTTGAACCGAAGGCAAGAGCGCTAACCATTCGGCTGCCAGCTCGGCCCATCCGGGGAGGGGAGGAGAATGGGGTCACCCTCCCCCAACTCAAGTGATGCTCCTCTTTGCTGATCTCAACTGAGCTCCTGGATCTTGTTAACTTATATAAAAATATATTTAGATATGTTTTTATACGGAGTGCTTTGGGTGGTAATAATAATCATAATGCAAATAAATGTATTTTTATTTCATGTCTTTAAAATGAATTATTCACATGGATGTACTTTGAATATGTTATATTTACAATCACCGAAATATATTATTTTGATCCTTCAATATTTAAACAAAATGAAGCATTTTTTTTAATTATGTGATAGTGGTCTTCCAGATTTATTAAAATACATTACACTTTACTTAAAAAATCTATTCTTCTTCTAAAAATAAAAACAAATACTGTCATTTAAATTATTTTCTCTAATTATTTTCAAGGGAATTTAACATAAAAAAAATTAACACCCATTTGTTTTCCAGAAGAGTAATTTTTTATCTTTAAAATGAGGTATTCATAAATACACTGCGTTCGCAGACTATAAAGAATTTAGAAACAATAAGTGACTGTCGTGCATTCAAAAAAAAAAAAAAAAAGGTGAACATAGTTAGTTCAGTGTCATCTTAATTCAACGATGTGAAAGTCTTTTCTTTTATCATAAACCCACCCATTTATTTCATTTAAAAAGTTTTTGGTATTCGATATGTAGTATGGTATTTGGTTCGTAAGAGTTTTAATTAAAATCATTTACCCTGAAATCCTTATAAACAGTTGCTTGCGAAGCAACAAAATTAAATTTTTGTATTTCCCCCAGATTTTTTTTTTTATTACTTGAGATCAACATTCCAAAATTATTTAATTTTATTAATTAAATTTGCGAAAGCTAAGTTAATTTATAAGAGTTTTAACGCTACTGCTCAGAATATTTTTTAATTTAATTAGCCTTTTTTTTCAACAAGAAATTTTTTTCTTTAAGGAATTTAATATAGTTTTAATTAATGCAAAACAATTTTTTTCCTAATTTTATCGAATATATTTTATTATAAAATCTTTTCTTTGATTTTCAACGAACCATTGTTGTTATTATTTCATTTTGGCGTGTAAATTTTATTTTTCATTTAATATGTTGTTTTCTCCAATGCATGGTATAATTTCAAAATAATATTAAAAAATAATAAATTTTTAATTAAGACTTTTCATATCGAAATTCTTATATTTTACTTAAGAAGATGCAATATATATTATTAATACTTCATGTTGTAATTTTAAACCTATTTTTCAGCTATAATTGTAAGATTTTATAATTAATAATTTATTTATTTAACTTTATTTTATAAAACCTTTAATTAATGAATTAATTATGATTTTTCCACCACAAATATTTTTAAGAACTCTATAGTATGTTCTCGTTCGATTTAATTATTTTTATTTATAATTATAGCGTATTACATAAATATTTCTCTGTAAATGAAATTTATAACTGTGCTATACGAGTTCTTTACAATTAACTTATAAAGAGAAATAAAAAAATAGTGAGCCATGTTTTTATGAATGATTAATAAAACTATATTCTTATTGCAACTATATCTTCTCATTCAAAACATTGCCGGCAGCTAAACAGTTGGTCTTCCGGTTAACTATTTCGAACCAAGCAATTTGATAGCAGTTACTTTGCAGCTTAATTAAATCTTGCATTGTACTTGGTGTTCAAGTGAATTTTTTATGTGTTGAAACATGGTTTCATCATTAAAAAGTTTGTAATGAAGCCACGGTGTCAATCATTTATACCAATCATGCTTTATTAATATCAAACCATCTTTTAAGAATGCATAGCCAATATAAAAGTATAGATACAAACTTTGAAAACATGTAGTCCCTGGCTTAAAAATTCCCTGAAGTTATTTTAAGAAATTTTTTCAAGATTCATCTCATATTATTTCCTTTCCGGAGTAATTTTCATTGATAGGGGGTTTGTATTCTTATGACAACTACGAGGAAAATCTGAAAATTCACAAGCACTCACCCCGTCAGCCATGTATGCAGAAACACTGTGTTCACATATTTGCCTCAGCAAAATATTGAGGGTACTGACCAAATATTAAAAATTACCATTTTGTTTTGAGATATGTGTTTACTTTTCTTGCCTAAACTATCCCTTCACCGGTTACCTTGTGATGGCTTTATGAGTGGAGGGTTTCGGATTCAATACCGGAAAGTGGTCAATAATAGAAATTGATTTGCTCTTTGCATCTGCCCGAGTGGTTACTTTGGTAATATCTGGATAACCTCACGTGCAGTCAACAAACATCGCATTCTGATTATCAAACATTTTTTCAGAAGTCGAAACGGATGGGACCTTTTTTCCCAAAACTTTCAACTATTTGGCTATTAACTGGAGGATGGCATTACTTTACTAAAGAGTGACCGCGCCTTAAAGTTGAAGTTGAAGCTTAATCTAGGCATTATTAAGAAATAATAGATGACTTTATGTGTTTCTCTTATTTCATTGCACATGAACCTTAAGTGGGTGCTTGCGAATTTTCCACCTGTACATCAAATGGATCTGGTGTATTATGTAAGGAAAAAAAATCGCTGGTAAAATTCGCGATAGCTTTTAAAGTTTGGCTGACCACAAAGAATTGTTAAATACATACAAGAATAATAATTCAATGATATTCACACAAGTAATAATACAGACATTATGCTAAAAATATTTGATCTATTTTGATAGCTTTATTTTTTTTAAATTTAGCATTTGTAATTTTCCCGTTTTTGGATGAATTTAATCCCTTTCTGAATCTGAGCCGGAGGGGCAGCCTCTTCCAATGAAGGGGTTGCTTAGAACCGGCGCCTCAGTTTTCCAATTACTCCCGACAATCACAAAGTTCAGTAAACCTTTCGTGAAATATTTCCTTCCCCGTCTGTGCGAAGTGCTTCTCTAATCCAACCATGTCCGCCGTGGCCGGAGGGATGGCGGCCGTGTGAACTCGGACATCAAATCGTTCGACCGTATCGAACTGCTCTCCAATTTGTCCGGCACTCGGTGGATTAGAGGTCCCTTTCGCACGGACGAAGAATTCGTCAACTTTGACGCGGTGGACACCCTCAGGGGAGAGGACGTTAAGGATTTTCTCCTTCAGTTGGCAGGGGCTTATGCCCTCGAGAAGCATCTGGAAATCCCCCCACCCACGCTATTACGGCCTCCGTTGGAAAGTGTGTCTTCAGGTGAAGAGTTTCTAAACAGGTTACAGTGAAAAGAAAATTATTATGGAACAAGGAAAATGTAAATCGACCCAATCGGCTTTGAAAAACACAAAATAAATATGAGATCCTCTTCGTAGAGTTACTTTAAAAGTATCTGTTTATACAAATCACGCTAAATTCCCTTCTTCATAATGTTACAGTAGACTAATCTCTATCGAAATGAACCAAGTTGACAGCTGATTGTTAAGTATTTCAGTCTTTAAGCCATTGATTCAATTTCAGCCTTGGGTGTGGATGCTTATGGTCACTAGGATTTAGTTTGAACTATAGATTCCATAATTTATTCTAGTGTGCAAAAAGTTACTGTAAACCAAATGGTTGTTTTTTTTATTTTCATGGTCTTATCTATGTTTAGAGTGTCACATTAAGAGGACATCAAAAGGAATTTAAAATTTCTCATTTTTATTTTTTGAAATAAAAATTATCCATATGAGTGTACGTTTTGCTTATACAACAAAACGTTCCTTCACAGGGATAAAAAGCAACTGTGTGTTGACTTTATGACTAATTATTTTTTATTCACGAATATTTAATCATTAAATTATTAATCTGATTGTTATCTCCATGTATTAATTATCAAATAATATTCTATAGTTTTTATTCTTTATAAATCAATAATTAAATTATTATGTTATTTCCTGTGAACAGCAACTCTTTTTCTTAGAAACAGAACCCACCATGATGCCAATTACATTGTAATTAAAATTGCTCTCTGTACCCATTCCCTCTTAATAAGTTACAAAATAATTTCTAGAAATTGTGTCTCTCATGATCGTCCTATAAAGATTGCTGTAGCCTGATGAAAGGAAGTGTCCTTATTACATTCGGAACGTAGAAAGTTTGGTACTGGATACAGCTAAAATGTGACACTTTGAACTGTATCTCAATTTTCTTTTCTAACTCAAGGTCACTTTCTAAACGTTAGAGCTGAGTCGACCAACATCTACAGTTAAAATTGGATTTTCAACTGCTGCAAAGTAACCGAGTTAGGAACCGAACCAACGAACCTTTCAATTCATATACAGATCATTATGCATTCACTTACAACTTCCACATTTAGCTCTCGCGTGTGACGACAATTCATCAGAGAGGAATTTACCAATCAGTCATCCAACCTAGGGACAAGACAGCAGTCAGAGAAAGGTGCTGCCCTCATGTGTAGAAGGTAGCAAGTATGATATGCAACATTACTGAAAAATATTGTGCTGTGTATGTCAGATACTCGAAGGTTCTAATGTATCACTCTTGTCATAGTGTAGACGTTGTAGGTATCCACCTCAAGACTCTATAGTTATATATAAAAATATCATTTTTTTCCCTTTTAAATTCCCACAGTCATTAGGAAAATTCATTCTTCATTACAACAAGAGTGGAGTTGGTTTATGATGTAAAGAATCTATTGTATGTGCCAACGTCAACCTTTCAAGACGCTGAATCTTCGTCATTTCGAAGGCCACTGTAACTGACATGCTGACCTCTGAGGTATCATTTCACATGGAGGACATTGCAACCATGATCTCTTCTATACGGTACAACCACCGTGAGTCAACACGCCGGGTCTTCAGCTTGGTCAGGAATATAACTCACTTCCTTCCGCTAATGAAAACGAAGCCATTACCACCTTTGGGCCGTGGTGGCCTTCTTGACTCGGGCGTCATTTTCATTGTAAGAAGTTAGTGAGTTCGAATCCCGACTTAACCGAAAATTCGTCGTGTTCGCTGTTGGTGGCTAGGGCACGTTAAAACTGGGTGTTGTCGCAATGTCCTCCAGGTGAAATGATACCTTTAGGGGGAGGGCAGAAAAAGTATTTGGGGCTTCTGCTTGATCTCTGCTTCAAAATCATTAAAAATCCAGCCGGCTGCTTCTATCTAACGGGTAGAACTCAACTCATGATCACAGTTACAGGGAAATATGCTGGTGCAACAACCAGGCCTCCTTCGCCTTAAATTGCGAAACAATAATCTATGCTTCACTTGACAAATGTAAAGAGTACACAATAAAACAATACTGAAAGTTCTCTTAGTGCTGCTGCTTAATTATATAAGTGGGAAAAAAAGAAAATAGTTTGAAAATAAAGACTACCCCTTTTGTTGCATTATCATTTTCAACCCTGTTCTCTTTCTAACCAGAACAGGAGAACTATCATTATGAATATCTTTCGTTTTGGGACATTTAAGCATCCTGCAAGTCAGCGTAAGACATAGGGTGCAGCTCGAATCAATTACGGTTCGCGTTTACGACTTAATGATTCGATGGAGAGAGCCTGCTCCGGGGCTGCAGAGGCTAGCAAAGCCCCGGTAGATCCCCCCGCTCGAGGATTCATTCGGGGGGTGGGGCTCAAATAGGTAGATAAGGTGGGCCCCATTTCCTGCTATCGCCTCTCTCGCCTGCACAAAACAAACACAAAACGGTGGAGTTTAGCAGCTGAAACGCCGGCGAAGTGCCGCGGAGGGCGATAGATAGGCCTCGTCCCGAAATGTCCCTGGCGGGAGGGAGGGAGAAGTAATGGCAATATGGGTTAACAAAACGATTACCTTGGGAGATATTAGGCAACATTTTTGCGCTGCGGTTCCAGTTCGGTAAAATGGCCCGAAAGCACGCTTCTTCTTCGGGCGGCGGGCACGTTCCCTTCGTCCGCGAAAAATGGAGACTGATAAGGGAAAGGCATATTAAGGGATCCTTTCACTTCATTTCGAAGATTACCGACGGAACTTCGACTTGAGTGAGGCCGACCCGCTAGCGTAATCCCAATGGCATTTCATACAAGCGTCATTTAAATGTTGTAAGCGTGAGGAAGATGGCTAAGCGAAGGGATGTGCGTTGATGGAAGAGAGAGATATTCCCGTTTCGCATCGGATTTCCTAAAAATGAAAGCATTTAGTTGAACTTCTTTTCTTATCCATCCAACCAATTTTTATTCGATGTATAAAAGTATGTTTGTGAAGGAATATTCATGCTTTTAATCGGAACATCAAGACATCCTTGTTTTACTGCGGTTTATAAAATAAAAGGCTTTTTTTTTAATAAGGGCGACCCATCTTCAAAAAATGGACTTTTTAAAGGATAGGGAAACACATACTTAAAATCTTCAAAATGTCAAATTCCTTTATCATTTTTAGGACACTTATAATTTGAAAATAAATCTATGTTATTATTTTTACCATATATATAATTGTTTTCATTCCCTTTTCATTTATTTCATTCCCATTCCATTCATTTACCATAAATGTTTCCTCGTGGCGAAAAACTTGATGGAAGAAAGTCGCATTTAATATCCACCGCGTGAATTCCCTTCCGAAAGAAGATTTCATGGATAACGGGGTCTTATTCACTTATTGCAAAAAGAGAAAACCAGAAAACTCTGAAGTCCCTCCCTCAACAAACGTGCTGACAGAAAGTAGACATCCATTTTCCATAGTTCAGCAGTGGCAGGAATCGAACCCTGGACCTTATGTTCCAAAAAGTTCTGTCCTATCACTATGCAAAAGTGAAATCTTAGCATTATTGTTGAGCGTTAAAAATGCTCACTTTCATCTCTTTTAGTTAGGGTAAATAGTTCATTCGAGCAAATAAGTTCATTCAACAAGAGATATTAAAGAACTTTGTAGTTTCCAGAACAACAGCTACATAACTATTATCAGGCATCTCGAACGAAAACAGAATCATTGATTAATTAAATATATGTTTACTTAAACACAACTTCTATGGGAAAAGTTTACTGAAATGTTAACTTAACAGACACAGCTTAATAGCCTTTTACGGTTCAGAAGCTCATAGATTCGATTCCTACCTCTTACATAAGAAGAGATCCTGGTGGTCTGGTTGGTTAGGGCGTTATTTTCATTTTCAGAAGTTAGTAAGCTCGAATCCCGGCTTAAACTAAAATCCCTCGTGTTCACCTGAGGCAAGTTCAATAGATCGTGGTCCAAGAGAATCTGGGGTAAAACTGAGTAATACGGTCGAAGTTTGGCGATTTTTTGGATTTTTTTTTCGCCAAGTACAAGTAAGGATTAAAATTCCTATGCTATATTCACAGCGAAATACAAAACGAATATAAAAGACAGTATTGAAATTCCGGCACTATATCTAAACCGGGTAAAACTGAGGTCTGACCGTAATACTCAGTTTAGCCGAATCTGGGGATACTGGGTTATTGTGTTCTGCTTCGTTCCTGCTTGTAAATTAAGGATGACTTCCACCCAACTACTTTCCTCTAGCTGGTGGAGACCAACTTTAGGCTAGGTACGAGGATGTAGGCTGACTTTTAAAGTATCTATGTCCTCTCAGATATTTGCTGTGGTTCAAAGCTCATTTTGAGCTGTAGGTTCTCATCTAGTTTTTCCCCCTGTGGAAAAAAATGATCTTTCAGTGACAAACAAACCTAACTTTGTGCAGGATGGAAATTTGTTGCTTTTACACAATCATAAAATTGTAAAATAAATATCCAAAAAATGACAATTTCAGAATCAATACATTCGTTTTGGAATCGATACATTTTAGTTTAAGATAAAACCATGCTTAAGATGTAATGCTGAAGTTCCAGTAAGCTCAATATAACTATAAAAATACAACTTAAATTGACGGCGGACAAATTCAGTGCTTTTTAATTGGTATTCCATTTTATAATTACAAAATAAAGACATGACCCCTAATATAGAAGACATACCTGGACCAGACACTATTAAGCAGCAAAAGGTGGATATCGGGTTTATGCTCTTTACATACATATGTAGAGGAGTTGGTGCTGCGTTTTCCATTTTCCTTCCCTTGCGACAAGAAATGACATTCCTCTTCTGTGAAAAAGTGTACTGAAATGAGAAGTGCTTGTTAAGTGATTAAACACTCGACAATATCTTTCCACTTTTAGGTTTTCAAACAGACGTTGTTAAATATTGGTTGCTTACTTAGTTGTACTACTTTGTTGGTTTTTGTTTACATCATACTTCCTTGTACCTAGCCCAAATTTGGGATCTACCAGTTAGGTGCAGTCGTGTGGCAACCTTCATCCTCTAGTAGCAGGGATCCAGCCAAAGATTCCCTTAATTCCTGACCTACTACCTCAAGAGGTATTTTTTCCCTTGGAGGACATAACGATCATGACCTATTTAGCGTACCCCATGCGTCATTGTTGAATACTGCGCATCTTCCAGTAAGACAGTATTCGAACTTATTACCTTCCGATAAAGAGAATGATGGCCCAACCAACAAGGCTAACTTAAAAAAAGAGAGCATTCATTTCACTTTATCAAATAATATCCTATTTTTAGTTGCTCGTAGTAAGCTGGTATAAACAGCAATGCAAGCAAAAAATACGTATTTGAAACTTTAAGTTTGTCCCATTATGTTCTCAGCGAAAGTTTTTGCCTGGATGCAGTGGGACACAATCCCTTCTTATAAAAACAGTTGACAATGGCATCAACAAGGGCAATTCTGCGAGGATTGATCCACGCTGCGAGGGAGGGGGCGGCCGGGGGTTGAGAGCAGCCACTCGACAAGAGCCTGGCAGCCAAAAGATTGCGAAGACGACAACGACAACTTTTCTAATCATCTCGGCTTTTGCCAACAATAAACTTCTTCTTTCGCCGCCAAAAATGTGCTTCATTTATTGCGCCAGTGCGTCGCCTCCTCGCCTATCTGACAGGGTAAAACTTTTACGGTCTTACCCGCACCCGTACTCCCTCTTATGCCATTATTAAGGATTTTCCCTAATAAAAGTTGGAGCGAAATAATATTCGATCGGATCTTTCGCCTCGGAAAAGATGTTGTTTTAAAAAGAAGCGCCCTGCACTTTTATGTGGCGTTGGGAGCGATGGATAAGTTTACCAGGGGTGGTGTCAGTCTCTGCTTCGATCTTCTGGTTGTGTCCTTGTTAATTAGTGACATAAAAAATGCCAAGATTGATATAAATTGCCAAGATGTCTTATAAAATAATATATGCTCTGTGCTTTCACGCTAATTGTTGTATTAATAGCAACCGAATTTAGTTGCTCAGTTGCATTACTTTTAAAATCAATAGCAACAATCAAGTGATTCATTATTAAAAGTTTAAAAATTTTATAAACTTCTTAATTCTGAATTTTTTTTAAAAATATAATGTTTTTAAATGCATATTTTAAATGAAATGTTATTGGCCTGCGATTTCCTAGTACCATTTAGTAGAACTCGTTTTAAACATGTTTTATAGACGGGATGTATAGTTTTAACATATATAGGTATTTTTTTTATAGTTGCAAGAAAAATAAAGGATTATACCTGCTTATAAAATCTAAATATTAATAATATTGAAGCAAGGGAACTTCTTAAATTTAAAAAAAATATTTGAAATAATCATCTCATTCTTAATAACATGAGAGACTTTACGTGTACATATAACTGACAAGTATGACTTTTATGAACTTGTTTGTATGATATTTTCAGATTTTTTTAGAAATAAATCTATTATATATATATATATATATATATATATATATATATATATATATATATATATATATATATATATATATATATATATTTACAAGTAGAAACATTTTATTTGAATATTTTATTTTAATCCCTTAATACTATTAATACCATATAAGCATAATTATCATATCATTTATATAAAATGTATAAAATGAATGATTTATCTAATAAATAAATAATAATTTTTAATGAATATAAGACGTAGTTCTATCAATTAAAGGAGAAATAATAGCATTAAAGAATATATTATTAAAATAATTGAAAGTGAAAAATTTTTCCTTGCTTATGGATGCACTTTTTTAGACTGCTAGTAAAATTATAAAAATAAAAATCGAGTTTCCCTTTATTAACTCATGTTTTACATAAAAAAAAATTGACTGCTTTTTCAGGCAAACTTTCGTATATTGTGTCCTTTGGTTTTTGAGAAAAAGGTATATTGTAAGAAATTTTACTGTTTTTGACTCTTCACTTTTCTGCTTCTTCATTCTTATCCTCTGTTCAGAATCAGACCAGGTCCATGACATCCCTCGCCTTCAAAGAATCGAGGACAGCTCCAAAGCTGTATAAGAGTTCACGCTTTGAAAAGCCAGTGCAGTTCAGTAGGTGTTCGGGACTAGCTTCGTTAGTATTGCATGAAGTGCAGGTGAGAAAGACTTGTTTGCCCTGGGAGAACTGTAGAGTCCGAAGATGACCGAATCTGAGTCTGGACAAGGCAGTCTGATCACATCTTTCACCGTCGAAACTCAAAGATCCCCCAGGATCAGAGCCACAGTACCAGGGATGAGACAAGGACGAGATCATCACTTTTTGCGTTTGAAGACACATTTGACTGGAAACAAAAATATAAAGTGTCTCCTGCACCACAAAATCCATGTCATAAAACTTTAAACCTCTTTCTCTCTAATTATCCCTCGTGTACAAAAAGAAAAGAAAAAGACCGTTGGAGGACAAGCAGATTGAATGGAAGCATGTCTCATGGGGGATTTAAATGCATCCCGAACCACTAAATCCATGTCTTAGGATTTTAAATTATACATTTCTAGCGGTTATCTCTCGTGTGCACTCTATATATATATATATATATATATATATATATATATATATATATATATATATATATATATATATATATATATATATATATATATATATATATATATATATATATATGTATATATATATATATACATGTATATATATATATATATATATATATATATATATATATATATATATATATATATATATATATATATATATATATGTATATATATATATATATATATATATATATATATATATATATATATATATATATACATATATATATATATATATATGTATATATATATATATATATATATATATATATATATATATATATATATATATATATATATATATATATATATATATATATATATATATATATATATATATATATATATATATATACGTATATATATATATATATATATATATATATATATATATATATATATATATATATATATATATATATATATATATATATATATATATATATATATATATATATATATATATATATATATATATATATATATATATATATATATATATATATATATATATATATATATATATATATATATATATATATATATATATATATATATATATATATATATATATATATATATATATATATATATATATATATATATATATATATATATATATATATATATGTATATATATATGTATATATATATATATATATATATATATATATATATATATATATATATATATATATATATATATATATATATATATACATATATATATACATATATATATATATATATATATATATATATATGTATATATACATACATATATATATATATATATATATATATATATATATATATATATATATATATACATATATATATATATATGTATATATATATATATATATATATATATGTATATATATAGGTGTACTGAGTAGCTGTATCTCGTGTGCAAAAACTGACCGTTGATCGACAAACAAATCGAATGAAATCATGTTCTGGATGCTGTCTTTAAATTATAAGTTCCTGTCTGATTACCCCTTGCTTACAAAAATTAATCGTTGAAAGACAATCAAATCAAATGAAAATATGTCCCAGATGGGATTCGAGTGTATCCTGGGGGACTCATTCCATATGTCCTTGGATTTTAAGCTATAAGTTTCTATCTGATTTCTCTCAGTTGCCGAAATTGACAGTTGAAAGACAAGTAAATCAAAGGAAATCATGACGAGGTTGGGAATCCAGTGAATCCTGAAACAATAAATTCATGTCCTAGGACTTGAACTATAAACCCCTGTCTGCTTACACCTCGTGTGCAAAAAAAAGATAAAAACCATGATCTGTTGAGCAAACCAAATCAAGACTTGGAGGGTAATCGGACTTACGAACTATTTAGCGTAAGTTCAGGGAATAATACAGAAAGACAAAAAGGATAAGAGAGACCTTGTTTAAAGTAATATGCTACAAAAGGACTTTAATTTTTACTGGGTAATTAAATTAATAAATATTAACTTTTAATATTAATTTATACATGCGATATAAAATTAACACAGAAAATGAAATTCTATTTAACATTTAAAATACGTAAAATTAAGTATAAATACGAAAGTAAACGTATGTCGTAACAAGATTCGAGAATTTGTGATAAATTCAATGTTTATTCAGTATTCTTAAAAATACGAATTCATATCTGCACATCCATTTAATTATACGATTGAAGAAAAGTAAACGAGTAGGACTACTGAAACAACCCATTAGGGTGAAGAACTCGTTTCATTTTGGTGTCTGTCACTAAAAGAGTATTCTCTTTGAATTGTACAACATTTTCTGTCTTCTTCAATACCCAATTAAGTAAGTTTCTCAAGTACATCTCATAATATGCCGATAAGAAAATCTGTATAACTGAGAATAATTTCAGCCCAATTATTTTGATTTATGGTATATTTACTCCCCCGCTCTCCCGAGTAATAAGGGGTGCTCGTAATTAATTTTAGCCGACAATTACACTAATTACTATTACCAACGCGATAACGTATCGGAAGAGTTATGACTAGGTGACGCCCTGGACGAATCTTAATTCTTATCGATATCTGAAAGCCATATTTTAACTCTGAATTCCTCCGTTCTGACGATGACAGCCCACTGGTACGCCGAACATTTCAGAAGTTCTGAATGAGTAATAATGTATGTAAACTGCCTGGAATGTGTTAGTAGCGATATATGTTTACTTTTTTAATATTTAGATGTATATACGCGCGATAAATAACAAAAACAGCAAAAAGAATGATACGAAATTATTTGTTTCATGTAATGGAGCTATTTTGAGATATCAGTTAACTGATAGCAGAGTTGTTAGCATTCCCAGGCTGTTGGTCCCGGGTTCGAATCCCGTGTCACTCCTACGTGTTTCCCTGTCTGTTTTTTTTCCTTGCTCTTTCTGGTGAGATGGTTAATGAATATGACCTACCCTTTAAATATATTTGCGGTGCAGTGATGTGGTTCACAGGTGCCCACCTGGTAACGATAAATGAGTTGCAGTTTCTGGCCTTGTTGTGGGGAAATCCAGTGCCCGCCGTTAGAGAAAAAATATTTTAAAAATAGAAATTTGTTTAATCATGGATCCTTCTTCTCCAAGAGTTACCAGACGAACATTAGAGATGTGGTTTTCGGTTCAGTATGACGTAGGTCCGATTCCCACCTCGAGTGTGGATGTGTGTAGCGTTTTGTGGAATACTCTTTATATTGTAAATACCAGTCTCATTAACTTCATGCGCTAAAACTGACAGTTGAGGGACAAACAAAATATACCGAATGGAAACACCATTTGATCTGATTTTTACTGATGGTTATAAGTTTTCGCTAAATTAATGTAAAAAAGCTACTATTTTAAGATTTTAGGAAAACGGTGGATTTTTCATGGATTTATACGTATATTGTATATCAAAATTGTTATTAATGTGTTCTTCTCTATAATTGTAAATAAATATTTATTTATTAGAATTACACTATAAAAGTGTGAAATGTCGTATTTTCATATTATTAAAAAATATCATTTTCTTTCTTTTTTTCTTTTTTTGTTCTTAAAATAAAATTATGTATAAGTTTTATTATGTTTTATGTTAATGCTAATACGCATACACATTTCAAAATATTTAAATACACAAAAACGTCTGTAATGCAAATGACGATCCATGAAAATTTTCTATTTGAGATAGCTCTGAATGGTTCTTGTCTTCTGATCGTGGGTTCGATTCCCGTCTCGGAAGGAGATGTATATAGTAATTGGGAGTCTATTTTAAAATCTAAATTTCAATTTGACTAACATGTGGCAAAATTGGACTGAAAATGGGCAAACAGTAAATTGTTTCTTTGATGATTTAATACATTGTATGCATTACTTTTCTTTGAATTGCTTAGTCTTTCGCATGCCAACCATTTTAAGTGGTTGTCTTTTTGTGAAATGAAATGTTGTCACGTGATATCGGAAGCGTGATTTTTCAGAGTATTTACGAGCCAATTAAAATAGCCAGATCTTTAAAATGTATAAGCAACTTCCTTCTCTTTTTTCTTTATTTTTAAATTGTTATACTCATTGCGGTTGCTAATTTTTTAAATAGTTTTTCAATGTGTGTGCAACTTATATACATATTAAGCCCTGAAAAGGTTATAGCTATTTCAGTTGTTCCTATATTTCATTACTCTAATAGTTTGATATCTAATTTCTATGAAAGCTCCATCAAATTGTGTTTAATTTATTATTAAAACTAATTATTTAATGTAACGACATCCTCTGAAAATCGCTATTTTTATTACAAATTTAATAAAAATGAATTTTCAAAAAGAGAGTTAAATATAAAAATTTTCGAATTAAGAAAACATAGTACTACGATTTATGTTTATCTATGTTTAATTTACGTGAAATCTAAGATTTGCTTATTTCTTTTCAAAGGTATATAAAAAAATTACCCTATCAAAAAATACATAACTGTAAATTGTATATGGGGTGAAGAATATCTCTTGCCAAAGTCTATTGGTAAATAAAAATTTTGACAAATATATCTGAGAATAACTTGCCGTGAAGTTAAAAATATATTGAATGACTTTTTTCGCCTGAAATACTATCGTGCATACGAAACAGATTTACATACGAAAATAAACATTCATTTAAATTATATAAGTTAAACAACAGTTACTAAAATCATTCTCTTTGTGAACACATATGACAACTGTAAAATAAATATGTGATACATTTTAAAATAGACATTTTTGCTATCACATTAATATGTAAGAAAAATTTTGATATGGAGTAGCTGTTGCCCCAGGATGCTTCCGTGCACCTAGCTATCAGTAGGGTACCAGCAGTTAGATAGAAGCAATTTGGTTGAGAATTCTTAATAATGATGTAGGAACCAAGGCAGAAGATTGCCAATACTTGATCTGCCACCCCCAAAAGTGTCATTTCACTTAGAGGGCATTGATTCCAACCTTTCAACGTGCCCTAGCTGCCTTTAGTAAACACTGTGGGTCTTTGGCTCTGTCGAGATTCGAACTCACTATCTTCCGTTTATGAAAAAAAAAAATGCTATAAGCAATCGGGCCACCGCTGCCAATGAAGTGGTATATTGGACAGTAGATCATTAGCTTCTATAGTGTAAATTATCTTGCTGGAAAATACTTCATAAAAAAGGAGGTTTTTTCATGTTTGACATGGGAGAAAACCTGAAAACTCCCAAGCATCTACCCCGACAAATATGCATACAGGAGGCAGAAGCGCAACATCCATTTCCCATCATTCAACGGTGGTTAGTATCGACCCCAGGACCTTATGTTCCGGAAAGCGCTGTTTTTTCAATGGGATCCCATGAGACCACGAGAAAAAGATTTTTTTATCTGAGTTATATTCATCCCAAATATTATAAGCATAAAAATTTCATTTTAGTGATAAAAATGTAATTTAATTACGATATTCATTCAATTTTTACCATTTATCTCTAACATTTAGAACAGCATGGAAACCTATCTTTCCTGTATTGATTTCTTTTTCTGTCACTTTTATTCAAGATCTCCAACTGCTATCTCCGAAAATTCGGTAATAGTAAAAACATTTATTTTTCTTCCTCCTCGCATAAAAATAGGCAGAAGTGTTTACCAAAGATGAAAAGAAAGCGAGAAGAGGAGCAGGGGACAGAAAGAAACTCCTTGTGTCCTCCCCCGCACCCCCGACACTTCTTCATTCACAGTTATGCATATAGGAATTTATAGGACTTTTATCAGTGCGCGTTCGAATTGTCAGCCTTCCATTTCTGCTGCACTTATCGTTCCAATTTTGGACTGCATCCCGACGTTTTATGTGTCCCCCCCCCTCCCGACCTCCTGAGGTGTCCCTCTCTCTCCAGGTTTTTTCCTGTGCGCGCACTTGTGTCCTCCGTGAGGACCGAGGCCGAAAGATTTGGCTTTCGACGTTCGAGCGCGTAAAAAAGGGAGTGAAACATTAATAGGGAGTGGGGGGAGGGATATTTCTGATAACACACCGTCGGGTCAGAGGTGAAGTGGTGTAAGGGAACGGCGGCATTGGAAGGGAGGTCTTACTGCTTGTCAAATCTGAATAGGCAGTTTCAGTGAATGATTGTAAATTCTGTTTTGGATATATATAGTTGTTTGTTTGGAATGATTTATAATAAATTATTTATTCATACAATATTACAAAAGACATTAAAAAATACTGGTATCATTTTCCCATTAATACAATACAACATTAATTCCAATAGCAACTGCTAATTGACAAACATTTCACATCAGGAACAGTGTAATACCTATACAAAATAAAATGAACAGAGGCATAAGTTACATGCCAATGACATAATTGGATGAGCTTCTAGACCTCTTTATTTTATCTTTCCATTTTTCGTAAGTATGCATTTTATCAGATAATATGGTACAAATTGTGATATGTTTTTACTAAAAAATATAATCGGGTTCTTCCCGTTCTTGTGGTGAGACGGCACTCTGTCATATCCAAGGTTACGTGTTCAATACCAACCACTGCTGAGATGATAGTTACGCTCCTACTTTATGCGTTTTCATCCATCGGATAGAGGTGTGGGAATTCTACAGGCTTTTGCAGCACTTGAATACGGCCAGCTATCAGTGAAAGATTTCTTCACAGGGCAAGTAATACGCAATGGATATTAGTTAAATCTTATCTATCAAGTTGTTCATTATCTGTACAATATGATCTGTGTCAAAGCTTGTGTTTACTGTGGAGAAAGATTTTCAGAGCAGAAAGCCCTTGTGGGAAAGAAATGCGTTTTTACGTTCAGTGTGAGTGTTTTCAGGGTTTCCTGTCTTACGACACGTGAATAAGGCAATTTCTTTATGAAATTAATAAAAATATACGACTTCTTTCTCTCTCTACATATAAGCCGACATACAAATTAATCAAAAGTTGCAGCGAAAAAACTAAGAATTCAGTTAAATAAGAGATTCCCTAGTTTTTTAAACGCAACTATTGGTTAGAAAGTTTATTCTAAGCATACATATTATGTAATAATTATAAATAAGTTTCTTTTAGGCAAATTTTGTACAAATTATAAACATTTTGAATATTTTTATGGTATGCAAATTGTTGAGTTTTAACAATTTAAAATATATAACTTTTGCTCCCAGTATTTCTTGTAGTACAAAATATTTACATAATCATTCAATTTTAAATTTCATTCAAAAATTTGCTTAATAGATCTTTTTAGTTATTCAAGAAGCTTCACCATTCAGGGGAAAAATGCATTGAATCTTGTGCAGAAACCCTAAGAGTAACTACAAAGGTAAATATTATGTGGAAACCAAATTATAGATCATGGGAAGAAACATTTTATTTTGAATAAAAATATCTCTTATTCAGTAAATGTAGTGAAAAAAGAGTAATTATATGTATTTTTTTAAATTTCTAGTCACACAATTTATTAATTTTTTATTAATGGCGGTTTATTTCTCATTTTCGACATTTTGAATAAAAAATCTAAGAAAACAATTCACTTCAACTTCGATTCCAAATGCGGCCGAGTATCTTCGTCTTAAGAATTGAGTCTTCTTCTCCGCAGAGGAGGTTAACTTAATATTCTTATACGGTGCTAAAATAATCCCATCGAGCGCACTTAAGGGAATTTTGTGGGGAAAAATAAAGGGATTTTCTTTCGCAGTGGTTTTAATTAAGGGAAACTAATATGACTAAGTTTTCAGAGGGGCCTTCATTACACAGCCTATCTGTCATGGCCCGCATTCATTGTTAATGAGCGACTCGCTCGCCAACAGGAATTGCACAAATGAAGTTAACTGTGACTGTGTTCACGCCGGCCAGTGTCAACGCCGTTATTATCTGACTGCGACTGTTTAATTTAGTGGGTGTGTGGAGGAGGAATTTGAATTTTCACGGAGTTAAACCGAGTCGGTGGAGAAGCGTCAACCAAATAGTTATTTCTCGCTTAAGCTTTGTGTAATTTATTGCCAGAACTAATATTTTCTTATTTGCATTGCTTTCAATCTGTGGAATTTCCCCTTTTAATGAGGGCGTCTGCGCCGCGAAGTGGGTGTCAAATAGCAGACTCAAGATTTATTTCAATCAACATTAGTTTCACTTATGTGCGCTCATTTTATTATTCTCCCACACTTTCATTTCGTTCCTTGAGATGGGAATTAAACCATGATATAAATCAAAGTGATTTGAGGATTTATTTATGTTTTGTTACCTAAATTGAATCGATGATGCTCTGTATACAACTGTAGTAACAATTCTTTGTTTTTGGAAGCATTGAATTCCTTTCCTTTAAAAATCATTAATTGATCCACGAACACTAAAACCATGATTTGACAACTTTATTTACGCTAATTTGCGCACATGAAGGTGACACAATCCATTAAAGTATAGTCCATTGGCTTTGGAAAAATATTATTCAGTTTCGGAGTGGGTGGGAAGAGGAGGGTGCCAGCTCAGGTGTTGTTGCACCAGCATGCATCCTTGTACCCTGAGTTGGGATCTACCAGTTAGACAGAAGCAGCCAGGTGGAGTCTGTGATTTTGAAGTAAGGAACCAGCAGATGACCCCCAATACTTGGCTTGCCACTCCCGGTGGTATCATTTCACTTGGAGGACATTGCGACTAAGCCCAGTTTTAACATGGCCCAGCCGGCTTCAGCAAACTTGACGGATCTTCGGTTAAGCCGGGATTTGGACTCACTACCTTCCGATAGTGAGAACCATCCAGGCCACAACGGCCTATTCCAGCTCAGGTGTGACCTTGGCTCAAAATGACGAGGTACTTGCTGAAAGGCGAGTATAAACGCGTTAGCCATGAAATTTTATGAACCATTTAGAACATTTTATGATAATGTTTTTAAATTCTTCAAGTGACACGTCATTCTCGTGTTCTTCTTTCTTTTACCTTTCCCTTTTTTTGGAGCTTTTTCCTTTTCCTTATATTAGGTTGGTGCGTATGAAATGTCGGTTCTCTTTACATGCGGACGTTTTCTTTCCTGTTTTCGTTAAACTTTAAATAGTATTTGGCATAACCTCAGTCGATACTCGTATTGTCCATTGCCAGAGACGCAGTTCAGCATAATTAGAGTTTTGCTCGCAGGTCTTGCAACCAAAATTAGTGCTATATCCAGTTTATTGCAAATAAGAAGTCTGCTGACATTCGCGTCATTTTCTTATATGAGTACAAGCTTGGTAATAGTACTACAAAAGCTGCATGCAACATAAATCAAGCGTTGTGGTACATGAATACTGTGTTAACGATCGGAAAGTGCAGCATTGGTTCGAAAAGTAATTTCACTGCAATGATCCGCCCACTCGAGAGAGACTATGGAAGCATCATCACGGGACTGCACAGGTGAAAGTTGACCATACATTCGATATTGAGACACCTTTCTGAGATTGGCAAGGTTAATGAAGATGGACAACGTGGGTACCGCACGCACTGACAGAGCGAAATGAAGCTGGATCAGCTATAACGTTATGCTCATTCATTCGCTGCATCCACCGCTATTTCACCGGATCTCTGCGTCGGCCGATTATTCGTCTTATTCAAGCATTGTCAGAGCTGTTTTTAGGGGCAAACACTATGAAAATGAAGTACAGTCTGCAAAACTCGATATCAGAGCTATTATTAATTCTAAAGATCCAAAATTCTGTTAAGACTAGTTGCATCTACACTTTAAAATCTCGTTGGGAGATAGTGTATTGAAGCTGAATGGAGCATACTTATGATTGAATAAACAGCTAATTTGAAGAGATCTATGCCAGTTTGATCACAAATCACTAAAGATTAATCCTGACATTAACATTATTCGCACCAACCTAATATATATTTTTTCAAATGTAATTCCTTACTGTAATTAACTCTCAGAGGTCTTAATATTGCCTTCTGTGTGTATTTTAGTGTATAGTACATTCGTTAAGTAATAGATAAATATTTTATGCATATAGTTTATGTTCACAAATATCCAGGTGAAGTTTTAATAAGGAATTTATTAACTTCCATTCATGATTATAGAAATTAATATATTGTATCTTAAATGCAAACATGTTTTCAAATTCTCAAAAATTGCTTAGAAGTTTTATTATTGAAAGAACCATATGTCTATTTTAAAAAGACCATTAGGTCTTTTTCTTTAAGCATAATTTGGTTCTCGCTATTTTCTTGAAATAAGAGTTATTCTAAAAATACCTACCGAATCAATTTGTGGAAATGAACGAGTAACAGGCAAAAAACGAAAGCAAAACATGACGTCAAATACTTAGTAACTTGGAGCATGTCGCCGAAAAAATTCTTCTTAAGTTACGATTTATTTGTGTTTTCATTTTTGTGCCAGGATATTTCATTATAAATAATTTGTCCGGAGAAGTTTTGAAAGTTTTATGAAGTCGAAGTTAATAACATATTAAATGAAATTATTTTTAGCGGTTAAAAAAGTTATTTTAGCATTTAAGTGAAATGTTAAGCTAAAATTTTTACGTTAATGGGAAATACATTCCATTCAATAATTCTTTCGTGATAAGAAATGAACTTTTATTCAAGTCTTAATGCTGAGAACTCATGAATATTTCTCAGAGGAGAATTTATTTCCCCTCAATATATGGATTCCATTTTATTTTAATCACGTGATATGGTGTTATATTTCAGCAAATCATTCAACAATTTTAAAATTTTTGTATTATTAGCTGTGGAAAATAATAAGAGTTGATATAAGAAAAGGGCACGTTTGGATGATATTATGTTTTGTTAGCTCTGATTTTTTTTTCAACTTTAAAATTTCTATAAATCCGAAATACTACTCTAAGTCAGACCTCTTTGTAATTAAATGATTGGTTTAATTACAGTTTTTCATACTATTTCTATAAGTATTCCTACTAAATTCTAAATTCTCTTATTACCCCTTTTTTGAAACCACGAACAATTGAACAGAAGACTTGCGTACTCATCATAATATTAAGTAAACGAGAAAGTTGAATGAAGTGAGAATAATTATGTGAATTCATATATAATGGGATTGAGACTCCGCTCAGTCGAGAGTCGTTATAAGAGCGGGTCCACCGAGCACATTCATCAATCGTAACTCGTACAGTAGAAATGGACGTGTCGAAGGAGCTCTTTCGGTGTTGTTTGCTTCACGACTTCAAAGTGGGCTTATCAGGTACTGCAACAAATCGCCGATTATGTCAAGCTTTTGGGGATAGAGTATGTATTCACCGCATATCGCAAGACCACCTCTCATCCACGCATGATTATGCTTTTTATCGGTTGCACTAGTCGGCAGGTGGTTCTCTATGAGTTGCAAAAAATGCGCCAAGCGGTCCCCTGTGCTTGCAGCAATTGGAACATATGCAGCAGAAAGAACCAGTACTGGTTCATCGCAAGGGTGTACTGTTCTTCGCCTATAACACTAAGCCACAAGTCGCGTGGGTGGCCAGGAATACCATACAGCGACTTGAGTGGGAGACTTTGTGCTATCCTCCATAGTTACCTGACCTTGCACCATCTGATTACCACCTCTTTCATTCCCTGGACAATCATCTTCATGGAAAATCCTTCACCAATGAAGCAGACTTGCGTCAAGAATTCACGGACTTCTTTGCTCCCAAAACCCCAAATTTTACCGCAAGAGGAGGATTTCACAACTCGTTGGGAAAAGGTGTCGGATGTCGATGCTGATTACTTCGAGGACTAACAATAGGCTACACTTCTGTAGGACGTGTTCCTTTGGGTCTTTGGAAACGGCAAGAAACTTCGTGTTTACCATGTATATAAAGACTCAAGAAAAATATTCGATCCTATTCAAATACTAATCTTACATTAAATTTTAGGACATATCTGCTAAGCGTATTTGTGGAGAACAACAATAAATATGGAATGTGTTTTGGTGCTTGATTTTAGTTAAACATATAGCAGAATATTTGATGGTTTTAGACTTGGTGAATTTTATTTTCTGAGCTCGAAATATCCTTTATTGAACTGATTGACTAAACTGACTGAATTTCGATTTTGAAATTTTACCATTTTCTCTTCTGAACAGAACAGAAGAACTAAAAATTGGTCTAATCTCTCGGGAAACTAGTGAGTCTAATCTATGATTAAATTTTAGGACTTTAATTTGGTCTACAAGTCTATTAAATTGAAAACTACGAGAAGTATGCGAAGAGTTTTTTGGGGTATAAGATTTTAACTAATGATGTAAGAAAATTTGTATGTTTTAAATTCGGGGAACCCTTCTCAGATTGAAATATCATTGTCTCATATTACTTGACTCAATTTAAGTTTTGGCATTTTTTCCTAATTTCTTCTTTTGTCTGAACCTGCAAACAGAGAAATTGTCTGCTAATCATCAATAAGCAGCTTTGGAAAACACTAAACCTGATCAAATACAAATTTTTGACCCAATTGTATGACTTGAATTTGGTCTATTAGATTTATTAGTATGGACATTGTTGTATATTACAAATACTTTTTTCTTTGACGCAAATGACCAATGAAAGAGAAAAAAATGAGAATGACATTTTGAATAGAATGACAATTTCAGGGAGAACGAATCTGGAATGTTCTCAGATTTAAGTCCAGAAAGATTGAAATCATATGCTAAGGAATTAAAGTATATTTCATACAAAGATGAGTTGAAAAATGAAACATAAATGAGCAGTTACTGTATAATTACTTTTGAAAAAATACAAATGACACAGGCAAACTTGTTATTCATTTAATTTATGGAACGAAAAAACTGTTAATTAAAAACATTAAAAATATATTGTTGTTATCTATTTTTAATCTATTTTAGTAGTTTTTATTAAAGCTATATAAATAATCTCTATATTTAAACATTTTACATATATATTTGTGTTAAGTTTTAATATATAAAAATTTAAAATCTATTTTAGAAGAATTATTGTGTACTATATAATTTGAATTGCTTCATCGTAAACGATTTCATTCAAAAACTTTTTAGCCAGAACAGTAGAAAGAATTGTATGCTTGCTCAAAGCAATAAAATTATACCACATTAGATTCTTCTCCTAAATGAAATTGTTTTTCAAACTTGAGAGTAAACAAAATAAAGTAAAACAATTTTGCAAACCAAAAGTTAATTGTTTCACAGATTTAATCTCAATGTTTTTGAAACAATATTTTATTAAAAATGATAATTTCAACATTGATGTTATAGAGGGCCGTTTTTGTTACACCAGCATGCATTCCCTGTACCTAACCCTGAGTTGGGCTCTACCAGTTAGATAGTAGCAGCCGGGTGGAGTCTTAATGATTTGGTAGCAGAAGATTCCCAACTCTTGGCCTGCCACCCCCAGGGGTATCATTCTACTTGGAGGACATTGCGACTACGCCCAGCTTTAACGTGCCCTAGCGACTTTTAGCGAACACGATGGATCTTTGGTCGGTTGGGATTCGAACTCACTACCTTCCGATAGTGAGAAAGACGCTTTAAACAACCAGGCCACCGCGGCCTTTAGAGAGGGCCGTGGTAGCCTAGTGGTTAGGGCATCGGCCTGAGGTCTGGAAGAGTGGAGCTCGATTCCCAGTTCCACCGTGTGCATGCGATGTACTTGCTCGTTCAATGTGTGGAATCCAAAGTCCTGGGGTCAAAGCAATTATCATGGATGTAATGACTTAGAAAAGACACAAAAAATCAATATTAGTATTAACTAATTATTTCTAATAGTTAAAACTAGAGTCGTTAAATGGAAGATAATTTTCAGTAATGAAGAAGTCTACATCAAGCAGTCAATATTGACATTTTCAGCTCCTAATCAGCTCCAATATTCAAAGTTAGTTGCTTGGATCTAGGTATTGTACTAAAGAGGAAAATTGATTTCAAAATCTTGCGAATTCTCTCTCTAGCGCGTTGGACTTTGGCTTTCTTTCAACATTACCCCTTCGGTCGTGGATGTTTGGTTTGGAGTTCACTTTAAACTACAAGTCCGGATCTTGGCGTGCAAGAATTGACCATAGTGCATCTCAATCTAACAAAACTTGTTTGATTTTAAAAAAAGGAAACTTGCATGTTTAAATGATGACATAAATTTAAATTAATGTATATGTTTCTTTAATTCGGTACTTGGATAGTTATCAATTGAAAAGCAAAAAATGAAATAAAATCCACAAAGATGTTTTTCATGTGTATACATCTGTATATTTTTATGTATACCTGACCAATAACATATAATTCCACATCTATATGTCTGCTCAAACTTGGGAAGAGTTGGGAATTTCTTTGGAAGTAACAGAAAAAAGAATTAAAGAAACATTTCTGCTTCCTTGGCGAAAAAGATAGAGATTGCTCATGCATTCAGTTGTATCTCTCGTCACCTGTAAATATGTATTTCCCTGCATGCAAGCAAATACACCCCCGCCGACTACACTTTTCGCGTCATGAAGCGGCAGTTGCAAAGGAAAATAGAAAGAAGCCTGCTCCGCTGGAATAGAAGGTACCTGCACTCTCTTCAGACTTGAACCACTGTACCCCTGCGCCCGACATTCTTTCTAAGCTCCCGATTCCTTTTCGGCCCATCGCTCCTTGGCGTGTTTTCAGAGCTATGACAGTTGGTTGCCATGGATACCGACCACGAGATTATTTTTACAAACCTCCTTCGTATCGTCTGAGCATACACACTGGTGAGTGATGCTACCGATTCTATGCACTACTCTATCTTTCTGCCACCCCTCTCCTCCTACCTTGTCCGTCCCCCACCTCACCCTTCATCCTGCAGTATCGATAACATAGGAAAACTGGCATGGAAAGACGTCCTTGTAAAACCTCAATCTATAGTTTTCTAGACTTTGCCTACTTTTTTGTTCTTTTTTCGTTATCCCAAAAACTCCCGTGTTAGTTTTCCCTTCTCCTAGATACGACGATTTCTTTTCCTTTTTTTCCTGTTATTTGTTATATTTAACCTATACTCGTGGCCTAAGAAAAAGTAAATTTCTTTTCGTATAAGTTTTCGTTCAACTGTAAAGAAACTTTAAAATAAAAACATTTTCGATGGGGGAGTTTTTCGGGAAGTTTTTTTTTTCTATTTTAACAAACAAAAATCAAATAGAATAATGTGATACTACTAAATAACACAGAATGAGATGTTTGAAATTGCATTTATTGAACATTAAAAAGTATCTGAAAAGTTTTATGAGTTTTCGAAGAATGGCGCTTCAAGCAAACTAACATAAAATCAAAACAAGTTCTTTAAACATGGTGAATTTGAAACAAATTGAAAGATGAACACAAGGTTTAATAGTTTTCTAAAATATATTCATTGACTAATTCCTATTGCAAAGTTGTTGTTAAAATCTGTTTATTAACGAATTCTTATTAGAACATTATTGTTTAAATCTATACGTTTAATTCTTCTAAGAAAACTGTTATTAAAATCTATTTATTAAGTAATTCTTGGAAAATTCGTGTAAAAATCTAGTCATAAAGTAATTCTTCTATCCTATTTGCTTCTTCTTGACTGTATTGTGATTTTCTTATATCTTCTTCTTCTTCTTCTTAGAATTGGGTTTGTATGTCATTGGGCACCTCTGCTTTTATCAGCATTTTGTACCATTCACTCCAAACCCAATGCTTCCTAGTTCCATTTGCTCGGGTCACCCACTTTATTAATAAAGTCCGATAACCCTTTCATGGAGTCTAGGTGTAACTCTCTAGTATGGATGATGCCTAAAGAAGTTCATCTAGGGAGGGCAAGAGTCTCACATTTGTCAATGATATGCTCTGCCGTTTCCTCTTGCGTATGACATTTCCAGCAGATAGGGTCTTGCTGAAACAGTCCCATCTGGTCAGAAAGTCAGACATGCTAGGGATAGCTTCCTGACTTTCACCAGAAGATGGTTTGGAGGTCATTTCTACCTCAAGTGAAGGATTCATTGCTGCCCCTTTACAAGATTGCCTCTGAGTTCCCTTGTCTTTTTCAGGAAGGTCTACTTCAGAGGCTTCACCTGCAAATGCAGAAAGGTTTGTTATTACTTGTGTCTTTTCAGCCACAAGATAACAATTAAAAAGCTCAGGTAATATAAGTCCACCTAGCATTGCCTGAGTTACTGGGCAAGGCAAATTACTCTAGAAGTTCGCCAGGCAACTAGAGGCTCCGTTAAGACACCAATACCGCGGTGCCAATTAGCCCTAGGCACGGAACGCATAACACCAGGGTTTACGGGAGCTGGTTCGCGGCCTCTGATTCTATATTCAAGGCTATCCTGTCATTCCTACAGGACATTCGGCTATCCACCACATGCCGACGCGCCTGGTGGCTGCTCAAGCCCCAGGAAGGTACACGTACCCCCTGGTTCCAGGTTCTTATATCTTAAAATCAGGATTCATTAAAAGGATTATTTTTACTTGATTAAAAGGATTCATCAGGAAACTTTTAATTCTCAGAATTTCTGAGTCTTTACATTACTTTAAAGAATTGTTTTGAGGAATCATGGATGCTAAGTGATATCAATGACTGCTCAAAAGCTATCTTTTTCAGTAAAGTATTTTTATCTGTAAATTAAGTGGGTCCCAAAGTGCATACATGTTTCCGTAACAAAGAAATTTTGAATCTAAGTAATCCATTGCATGTAATATCGAACATACTCGTGAATCATTAAAAGTAGATACTTTTCAATGTACTGAGATAGTATTTATGATTTTCCTTAATGGAATTTCCAAATATACAGTTAAATAAACAAAGGTATTTTCTAAATTTCAACAAAAAATTTCAATTATTACAAACTTATGGTAAAGGATCTTCCAGATTTATTAAAATTAACATTTTCTTAATGTTCAGTGCATTGTCTACATTAAAATGTATACTTCAAAAATTAAATTTTAAACATTTGGTTGAATTTTTCACTCTACGAGCATTTTGAAACGAGGTTGTTTTTTGACTAATCCTAGCTTTTACAGAATTCCAAATGATACTAAACAGTCATTTGTAGACCTGCGGAGAGAACTGAACTCATGCGCTGTCGAACGGTGAACCAAGGCTATTCAATTATTGTTATGACTAAGGTGTTCTTAATCAATATAGAATCACAAGCGCTTTTTCTAATCACGAAAACATTTTGCAAGAAAATATCAAACACTGCATTTTCGCGAAAATAAATGATTTGCGAACCATACATGTGTGTCCGTGAATCTGTGTAATAAAGAGGTTAAAGTAAATTGAATTACAGAGTACAGAGCGCACGGTTCCGCGTTATAGGAAAACGCGTTGTTCTCGTAAAGCGCGTTCGTATGACTTCGTAAAACGCGTTATGCAGAAATGATTGACGTTTAACTTTTGTCGTTAGAGGGGATTTAAATCGAGGATTAAGGCTAAATTATGTTATGAATATAAAGCAGGGATGCACAACCTATGGCCCGCGGGTGAAAATTGGCCCGCGTCGCCTTTAAAGTTGGCCCGCGAATGTTAATAAAATAAGACTAATTTAAAAAGAAATGAGACTCTTTCAAATAAACAAAAGAAAAAATCTGATAGGAAAACAATTCTACATCAGAATAAATATTTTACATCTGTTCATTAAGTTCATTTTTTTATAACGCGGATTTTCAGTTTGTTCCCTTCATGGCTACCCGAGAGTATGAATGTTCGTATAGGAGTTCAAAATGCAGCTGCATGTGCAACTTTCTTTGGCAGTACTTACATTTGTGAGCAAACTTTTTCTTTAATGAATTTAAACAAATCAAAAATAAGAAATAGAATAGCAGATGAGAACCTTTCTTCTGTTTTACGTATTGCCACAACGAATCTTAAGCCCAACATAATATCAATAACTTCAAATATTCAGTCACAGCTATCACATTAAATTTTACTAATTTTTTTCAAAATTTAAATTGTCTTTTTTGTATAATTACCAAAAAGTTTTCTCCCGTTATTCAATTTCAAGTTTTTTTCTAGAAATAAAGTATTTTAAGCATATCTATAATGTTTGTGTTTTATTCCTTCATTGTATAATGTTTGCATGAGTAAAATAAGTAAATTAATAATTGTAATTCACATGCGTATTGCCACAAGAAAGTGTTTTTACGTTTATAACATGTTTTAACATTTACGTGCTGCTTTGGCCCTCGACTTGATCTTTTTTCATATTTTGGCCCCTCATTCTGAAAAGGTTGTGCACCCCTGATATAAAGCGTGCGTTTTATTAAAATAAAATTAAGAACATTTTAAATAAAAAATTTATACAAATATAACTAAAAAAGAGTTCATTTCAAATAAATCAAATTATTCCCAAAACAGTTTTCTTACATGTTTATTCGCTGTAGGAGCTATCTGAAATAACTTTACACCGACGTCTTTTTTTTAGCAGAGTGCTCAAAGATCAGTAATATAATTTAATTCCATTTTATAAGGACACAATTGAGACCTGATGCAAAGTCACCCGAACTGGACTGTGAACTGTACAAATCATTACAAATTTCGCAGTACAGGAATATAGCGTGGGGAATGAACGCGTTATGTGGGGGAAAACAGGTGTATGAAATCGCGCCATGTGAAAAGATGTGATATGAGTATCTTGTTATAGGGGGAGTTACTGTATATAAATAATGAATAAATTGTTTTAATGAAATGCAACATTGAAATAATATTCAATTATTTCAACCCTACACAGAAATCATTTGTTTGCCAGAAACCTCAGGTGCCAACTCATAGAATAGATCTTTTGTGTATCGTAATATTTTTAATCTGCATAAACCGCATATTCAATAGGAAATTGCAAGCAGTAGACTCTCAACCGCAGCGTGAGATCCATAGTATATACCCATTTTCTGCTGAACCACCAGAAAATGAAGCGCTTCATGTTCCTCTGTCGCTCTTTATTGAAACACGGGCATCGCGTACTGATACAGGCTGAGGAAGACCTGCAATTCGTGCGATTACATTGCTCGGTATAATAGCCCTTTCGCAATCCCTTTCAATCCGGGAGCCGGACAGGGACAGGCGACGCGTGCACAGTAGTCAGGATAAGTGACGGACCCACGCTACAATGGCTGCAATCATGTCCTGACGCAGAGGAACGCGGCCATCCCCAATAAGGCTTAATTCGCATGCAAATAGCGCTATCTGTCGGAGGGAAATTGCGTCAGCAGGCTACCGTTGCACACACCGGGAGTTTCTAGAAAGCGATTCCAAATCAGTTTGAACACGTTCACTGGGGAAGCTGTTTGTGTGGAGTGAATACTCCATCGAATACGCTCTCAAGGGTGTTGATTTAACTTGTGCATAGCTTTATGATGACGTATGTTAGTGCGAATGAAGAGCACTTTACCAATATACTTACTGACAGTGCAGGAGTTTATCTTGCCTTCACACTGGAATTCTATTTGAATATTTAGTCATAGATTCGAATACACGCATAATTTGTGTACTTTTTATTGAATACACATGCAGGCAATACCTATGAATAGATAAAATGTCTATTGATATATAATTTGCAAAAGAATTGTAAGAATCTGTTACATCGGCAGATGGCTGAGTGGTTAGCTCCCAAGCTGTTGGTCCCGGATTCGAATCCCGGTTTGTGCAGAAATGTTCCTTTCTCTCTCTGTGTGTTTTGAAGGCCTTTTTGCAGACATGACGAATGAATGTGGGGAAGTCTATAAAAGGATTTGTACTGCTATGACGTGGGTAATGCTACTCACCTCCGTGACTTGGTTCACGGATAACGACAAATGAGTTTCTGATCCTGTTGAGGCGAAGGGTTCATCGCCCCGCCGTTAGAAAAAATGTTTTATTTCACACTCTTTTAACGTCAACTGTCTAATGGCTTATAATCGTTTTAGGCAATTTTTATGTAATATGCAGTATTTCAGGTACCATAATAATTTTAAGATGATGTCAAGATACACAAAAATTAATTAATTTTACTATGTAAAGTATACATTTTCAGAAAAAGATTCTTTTCAGACTTTACATGTATTTTATACGAGAAGAAAAGGAATAAAATTCATATTTGAAGCGATTAAAATGTATCCAAAAATAACAGAATACATAAAACGGAATATATAGGAAATATAACAGAATACCCCAGTTTTTCAGCAAAAATATTAGTTTTTTAATTTAATATAAATATCTCTAACATTGTAAGCAGAAAAGATTATAATTTTATCCTTTATTTTTAACCTTAAAGTGGTTGATTCTTTTCCTCCAGTTGCATTAACGCCACTTTATTGTGTTCTCATTGGTTTAAGACGTCAGATAACGTTTCTCCAACGTCACATCGTAGTGGGACGGCGTCGTAAGTCCGATTGACTGCCTGCCTTCAAATCACATCCGTCGAGCAACAGCAAGCAAAGCGAAGTTCATCATCGAATGTCTGAGTGTCGTCGCCGATATGAATCCTTCACAGGAGGTAGAAGGGACTTCCAAACCATATTCGTCTGGTGAAAGTCAGGAAGCTATCGCTAGCATGACTGACTCTCTGACCAGAATCATCTGTGGATCATCAGCGAGGATTTCCTCTGAAATTCTAAGATGCTCTAGGCAGAAGATACGTTTAATCGTAGGCTTCATAACTGGGCACTACTATTTCAGAAAGCACCTCCATAAAATGGGACTGTTTCAGCAAGACCCTATCTGCAGGAAATATCATACGCAAGAGGAAACGGCCAGAGCATATCATTTACGAATGCGAGGCTCTTGCCCTCCCTAGATTAACTTCTTTAGGCATCATCCATACTAGAGAGTTACACCTAGACTCCATGAAAGGGTTATCGGACTTTATTAATAAAGTGGGTGACCCGAGCCACTGGAACTAGGAAACATTGGGTTTGGAGTTAATGGTACAAAATGCTGATAAAAGCAGAGGTGCCCAATGACACACAAACCCAACTCTAAGAAGAAGAAGAAGTCGTCGCCGATTCTCAGATATCCATTCGTGATTTTTACCTGTAATAAAGAAGCATTTTCTAATTATAATATTTTCCGTTTGCACAAGTTTACAAAATCATGAAAATTACCCGTTGTTCTAAATAATTAGTTTTCAAATGTTGAAATCTCAAGCGATATTGCTTCCAATATTGAACATGTTGAAATTAGAAAATAACGAAAAATGAAAAGGACAAGACAAAACATCCACTTTATAGTTAGTTTAAATCGGCAGGGACAATTTAGTTTTTTTTTTACTCAATTTTCAAAATAAGTGCAAACACTATTTATCCTCAAGCAGCAGGTGGCGATGGCAATTGAAAGGTTAGTGTTTCAGTCTTTAATTTAACAGTTTGTGGGTTCGGTTCTACCTCAAGAGCGAAGGATTATGATTGTTTAGAATCTATTTTCTACTGTATGGCTCTCTTCTAATTAATGTTCGTAAGCAAATTCCCCATAGAGCGCATACACATTTAAGAGTACATGTGTAACTTCCCAAACATTGCTTGTTGTCATGGAAACCATACATGAACAGATATGTCCCCTTCACACACATGTACCTACTTAAAAATATATATATTGAGCTAATGTATTTATATATAACCAAAAAATAGCGAGTATAAAATATCAATATTTAATTTTCCTTTTTACTGGCACAAGTACACACACACACAAATCTGTGGAAAAATAAATTTTTACTTTATCAAAATTTATTTTCCACAGATTTGTGAAGAAAATAAAATAAATTGCTCAATCATGAAAAAGTTACTTCTGCCGTTAAAAATGTCTCAACTTTTTAGATTAAAGATATAAATTTTACTTGACTTATATATATATATATATATATATATATATATATATATATATATATATATATATATATATATATATATATATATATATATATATATATATATATATATATTTCCTGGGTATTCTCTTTATGTCTGAAAGAAAGGTAATCTTTTTGATGCGTCGTGCTTTAACTATGAAAGATTTTATAAAAGTTTTTAAAGATAAAACTATTAAGTTTCTTCTATGAGACACCATTTCATTAATTTTACATGTTTCCTGGCTTGTAATTGTATTTCTAATAATATTTCAAACAAAAAAAATCTCATACTTTAATAGTGTATTTGCAACTGTATAAGTTTTTTTAACAATTATGGTATTCATTTTTTAATAAAGATTTCATTTTAGAGTTTTTTCTTGAATTTTTTTTAACAGAAAGCACAATTTCTGATATTAAGTATGAGTCTAAAGCAAATACATTTTTCTTATATAGCTTTTAAAGAAATCACAAAGGTTAGTCATAGTGTATATTTATACATACATTACATAACTATGAAAGATCTGATAAAGGTGTATATATATATATATATATATATATATATATATATATATATATATATATATATATATATATTCACCATAAGTATTATAATTAATCTAAAAATATTTATAGCTTAGTTAATTATATCATCTATGTAAGTATATTGTTCACTTTTACTTCATGCTTGATAATCTTTTTAAGCATATTTAATGCATAATCAACGGTTTATTTTTCATTATGTATTGTATTTTTCAATGCTTAAAATTATGATGGCATAATGCTCTTTTTTATTCCGTCAATTTAAAATCAAATTCTTTTTCTAATGAGATGAATTGAATAAATATTAATTAAGGCTTAGAGAGATATATCAACAACCTATTTTAAGATGTTATCTACGGAATGCATTAGTTTCATTAAAAAAATTGATATTAATTAAAATATATAAGAAAAAAGTGTAAATTTTGAAATTCTTACAGCATAAGAATCCTGGGTTTGAAGGGTTTCTTAAAAATTTTTAAATAACGAAATATTTTCTAAGAAAGCAGAAATTGATTATTACTAAAATAGTTTACTTAATAGTTAAAATAATTTTTCTCTTAAATATTACGTTGTTAATATCTTTTGTGTACCTACAGATAGAAAAATTATTTGTTCATTTAATATCCAGATTTTTTGACGAGATGCAAACTATATTCATCAAAATACACTGAAATTCGAGTAAAATGGAGGCATTTCTAAAATATTAAAGGAATTTGCTATAAAAAAAGGCTTATTTTTTCTTTGTTCCGTGAAGAAATCGACAATGTTGCTTGAAGGGATTATTAGTAAGATTGAAAAGTTAAAATTTCCAGTAAAATACTTTCTTCAAGTTGCATCATACAGTCATTTTCGATGGTGAATATCTCTATTTTGAGGCAATGTTTAGAGTCCTGGCGATATTGGCGATTTCTTTTTACTGCAAAGATTGGCGCAGTCATCCAAAATAAAAATTATATTTTTAGTCAAAGAACAAATTCTTCTTAACGATAAACCTCGCCAAATTGTTTTCCAGAGCATGACCTCTCATATATCAAAAGGATTACTGTTGTCGATCTAAAAGGTTGCGACCTAAAAGTTAAAAAAAATAAATAAATAAGCATCGTAGAAATTCATTTTCTAGCCAAAGTAATAAAGAAGAATTTCGGAAAACTCTCCCTATAAAAAAGAGTGTTTGGTTCTCTCATGTAAGAAACTGTGAAAATGCATATAGGTGCGCAAGTAAAAGAAGAAGAAAAAACCCACCTTGGCTTTGAGAAAGCCGTATGTTAGAATTAGAGCCTTTCTTGGCGAGTTTTACAACAATTTCTCTTCATAAAGTTGTCAGACTAAATCAAACTTCCACCACTCCTGAGGCCAATCCTGTTTAAATAAAGAAAGGAAAAAAAGTAGTATATGAAAAGTTTTCTTTTTCATTTTCTTCTAAGTTTAGAGATCTGCGAAACACCTTTCTTCGTATTTTAGTTCCATTGCTTTATCTATTTGTTTTCTCTTAAGATATTTTTTAAGCATAAATCTAGAATTTTTTGACGTTTATTTCTAAAAACATCGCAAGAAACTGGTGAAAGTGTAAACCTCTTTGGAAATATTTAAGCTATTTTTTTTCTATAATGGATGCAGTGTAAAAATTTCTTAATCTATATTTTTTCATAAGTATATATTTTTCAGTTTATTTGAAGTATTTCTCTTTATATATATTTTTATGAAACCTGTTGTTTTGAAAAGAAGTTAAATCAACAAGTTTTAGGAGAGATAGTTTAATTGATTTCAGATTTTATATTATTATACGTCATTGAATTTCAAAAATATTACAGATAATAATACTTTAAAGTTCAATTTTTAAAAAAATTAATTCCAATCCAATTAATTTAAAAGTAAAAAATTTAATTATTTAAAAGGATTAATGAATGAAGAAATACTGTATTAGCGAGGTCTCTAAATGAAGGTACATTACCATTCTAAAGAAATTAGACATTCTATGTTTTTCAGTCTCATCCTTCTGGTGTCTTTTGAAAGTTGAAAAAGATTTTCAGCTGCATAAGAATTGGTTTCATGTATGCTGCTGGTTAATTTCGCTTCAGCAATTATTTGAATATGTTAATTGCAAAATAAGTTCAACACTTATAGTTAATAGGATTCATTATATTTGTTTGTTGATAACTGTTAGTTAAAACCTATCCAAATACTATTGCAATGGTTTTTACTAATAAGGAATAACTTGTTTGTTACCGGATTCTATTTTATGCTAATCTTCCTGTTCTGACGAAGAGCAATCAGGATTATCCTGGGACGTCGGTTATTATTCAACACAGTATTTTAAAATTCTTTATATCATGTATTCAAAATAATCCAGCACAGTAATTAATTAAGGTTTTAACCTCTTAATGTGTATAAACGGTTATAAAAGGACCTTCTTTTTACCAATAAAATTTGAAGGCTTCTAATAGTGCTAATCTAGTATAACATAAATTAACTGTCACCAACTGCCTTAAAAAACAGTATAGTACTGCCATCTGATGTGTGAAATGAAAAAATAAATGTTTTCCGAGTGTAGAAAATAGATTTTTCTAATATCTTTTGTGCATTACTTTCGAACATTCTGGCCTGGAAATATCACGGGCACGAGAAATACGAAGTAAAAGCTCACCCAGTGATTTTGACGAGAATGAGAAAAATGGAATTAATGTAACTTCAACATTGTGTATACATCTACTTTAAATTCCAATTTAAGCCGCCTAGAAAATATTTAACATTGTTTTCCCCACTAAGCGGCTTACTTACCCAATTTTATTTCTTTTTCTTCTACTTTTTCGCTTTGAGAAAACAACAAGTGGTATAACAGCTCCACCTAATTTCTTGACGTTCGTATACTTCTAGTGTTTCCCCTTTAATTTCTAATTAAATTCATAGTAATTTAAAGGCTAACTGAAAAAATAAGAGATTTTCATCAATATTAAGTTACCATGTAACAGTCTATTAACAGAAGATTATTTTTCTGGATTAAGAAAATTTATTCTAGTAGACTACAAAAAATACACTTGTTGATAGGTTGAACACAAAATAATCCGGTAATTTAGTAACAACATTATAGCAGCAAACACGGAGATGCGACATCAGTTCGAGGATTTGACTGCTATGTCTATCAACAGTATCTGCAGTGGTATAAAATCCTTTCTTAGTCATAACTTCACATTCTGAACCAAAAACTAGCTGTAAAAGGACAAACCAAATCCTTATTATTGTGGTAAATGATACCAGTTTCTGATTGCCCATTGATTAACAGAACTGCAGAAACAATTGAACGAGGGTGACAGGTACTCGTTGACTAATTAATCTACGGATGCAATCGTGAGAATGAGTCACATACTTTTTGATTGGCAGCATCATTCATGTTGTTTTGTGAGTCTGGCAGATACTTGTTGGTAGGTTGAACTATAAATATGACCGAGTGAATGTGACAGATACTTGTTGGTAGGTTGAACTATAAATATGACCGAGTGAATGTGACAGATACTTGTTGGTAGGTTGAACTATAAATATGACCGAGTGAATGTGACAGATACTTGTTGGTAGGTTGAACTATAAATATGACCGAGTGAATGTGACAGATACTTGTTGATTGGTTTAAATACATACGATCGATCGAGTGTGATAGATATTTGTTCATCAAATTAATTTTAAATACGATCGATCGGGTATAAGATGCTTGTTGATTTGGTTTAGTTACAAATACAATCAATCGAGTGTGACAGATAATTTTTGATGGGTGGATCCACAGATACGATTAAACAAATGTAATGAAATATCATACGGAGACACTGGGCATTCGTCAATCGAGTTTATATCAAACAATATTTATTGACATGATGGTTGTGAACGTTTAATTCCTACATTGTGTAAATGATTTACGTGTAGGTAAGCGCCTACATAAATTTAGTTTCGTAGTGGGAAAATGAGTTAAATTTAAATTCCTTAACTGTATTAAGTTCATAACTAGCTTTAATCCTTCATACTTACACACATGGATATGTTAATAAATCTTACTTGAAGATATTTAAACTCATCATTTTTTTCCAACGGTGGGCACATTTGGGTGACGAACCCTATGCCACAACAAGGCCAGAAACTGCTACTCATTTGTCGCTACCCAGCGGGCACCTGTGAAACAAGTCGTGGAGGTGAGTAGCGTTACCCGCGCCATACCACCCAAAACCCGTTTATAGGGTGGTCCACATTCATTTAACATCACAGAAGAAAGGACAGAGAAACGCAGAGAGAACAGAGAAGGAAAGAAACATCCATGCCCGAACCGGGATTCATACCCGGGATCTCAGAAGTCTGGAACGCTAACCACTCAGCCATCGATCGGCTATTTAAACTCATCATAGATTAAGAAACCTTGACTCAAAGCTTAAGAATGCTTCGATCATTCCTCAAATGGCAACATTGGTTGTTTTTTTTTTTAATACTTACTTTGGTATTATTGGATTTTTTGGATTTATTTTTTATACTTAAGAATGTCCCTGAAAAAATGCAAATGTCTTCTTTACAAACGTCATCAAAAGTCTATTATTGTAAATGAAGTTCTTGTTAGAAAAAATATCATTTGAATCAAATTATTTTAATTTTACTTTGTGTGATGATAAATTTCATCAAATATTTTAGAATTTATCATTTTAAGTTATGTTTGCATCGATTTATATGCCTATATAAAAAGTGCATAAAAAATAATAGTTGTGTCTCTGGCAAATAGTAATAATATTTTTGACACAAATATGCACAACAAATGGAATATTTTAAAAGTATGATATCCATCCATTGAAATACTGCATTTCCAGAAAAACATCTGCTTATTAAACCCTGCTCAGAGCCCACATGGAAACCACAACTATTTGTGTGCAGAAAAACAGAAAAACATACAGAGACCAAAAGATAATGTATAAATACTATAAATTATAAAAACTTTCTTTAAAGAATATTTCTTGTTCTATAGGCTATTAATTTGGCATCATTATGCGAAATTAAAAATATCTAAAATTAAGCTTTATTACTGTCGTACAAAGAAAAATTGTTTACCTCTGAGCAACATTTACAGAGATTTTATTAGTTGCACAATTTAGAATAAAAATCCTTATTTTTTATCCTCTTCGATCCATAATGATTTATGCTCTTTAATGAGCAATTCCATGTAAGGAATATGGAGCTTAAAATATACATCTTTAAAAAAATGAAAACAAAATAATATCAACAAATAGATTGATGCATTTAATAATTAAAAAATTTTGTCGAATATTGAACTGTTTGTTTGCAGTTCTACTTTTTGTGTGCGATTCCTTTCTTCCTTAATGGCACGACAGCCCTGGGTAAGCTCTGGCCTTCTCAAGAATTTCCTCCAGGCCTCTCTCTTTTTTGGACGTGGTCTTCCAACTGACCATTCTTAAAATGGCGAGCTCCCATTTTAGTCAGATAGTCCATCTAAGATTAGGTCGGTCACTAGTTCTTGTTCCAGGGGGCCTGGCCAAGAATACTTACTGTGTTGAACGTTTTTTTTTTTTTTCTTTCTGATAACATTTAATTCTTTGGATTTTTATGTATTTGATAATATCAGGTTCTCTGAAAGCACGTGATAGAATTCTGAATCCAACATCCTAGTAAAGAAAAATGAAAAATTATCCGCCTGATAACGCATTTTCTGATTAAATGGAATAAAAAAATATTGTTGTTTGAAAAAGACACTTGTTTCTGTTGTTATTCACCTAGAGGGAAAATATCGTCTGTATGAAAACTTCCTAGCAATTAAGCAGGGGATTGGTTAATGAGTCACACTCGAATGAAAGCTTATTTTCGGTTTAACAAATCGTAGGTCGGAGTGTCTGAAATTAGGTTAATGGAAACAAAACAACCTGCTGAATCTACAAACGGTGATATACGATATTCATAATGGAATATTTTAGAAGAATAGTTAAAAGCATATACATATATATGTGTGTGTGTGTGTGTGTGTATGTATGTATATATACATATATATATATATATATATATATATATATATGTATATGTATTTATGTATGTATGATACAGGGGGTGACAACTTTATACTGTTGACAAAATTGGATTGCTTTTGATTAGTTTAATTCATGTCCACCACTTTTTATTATAATTTCATTTGCTTATGAGATCTTAATGTTAGTAAAACAAATAGGTAGTTTTTATTTCCTTGTTTGAATTAATATGCCACATCAACGAAGACAAATAATTGCTTTATTGGAAGCTGGGTTAAAGCAAGTTCAGATTGGCAGAAAGCTGAATATCCTCAGACAAACGGTATAAAGTACTATAAAACTTTTCTTAGAGCTTGGCCATGACGATGATAGACCAAAGTCAATAATGGTTTGGGGAGGCATTTGTGATTCTGGAAAAACTTCTTTGGTTTTCATAGATCAAGGCGTCAAAATGAACAAGACCCTGTACTGCAATGAGATTTTACTGTTGGTTTTACTTCCTTGGGCCCAAAAAATTTTTAAAAACAACCTCTGAACACTTTAACAAAATTTTGCCCTTTATCATAGAGCAAAAGCAACGCAAAACTGGTGTCAAGAAAATCTTCCAGATTTCATACCTTTGGGAACGTGGTGGCCCCCCTATTCATTGACTTAAACCCAATGGACTATAGTGTTTGGTCTATTCTGCAATCAAGAGTATGCTGTAAACCACATCGAAGTTTGGAATGCCTAAAGGCTACTCTTAAGAAGGAATGGGCTAAATTAAAGCCTGATGAAATGCGGCCCATTGCAGAAAATTTTACGAGACGTTTAAGGCTCTGTATTGATGCCCAAAGTAGCCATTTTAAAAATACTTAAATATGTTGTATCTAAGTTACAAATGACTTAAATAAAGTTAGTTTTTTAGAAATAAATTCTATGTTTTTAGTTTAATACAATATTTTTTGTCAACAGAATAAAGTTGTCGCCCTGTATAAGAGCTTTATTCCGTAGTTGAACAAGAGCACACACAACCCCAACTTTTATATTAAAATAAACGCTTAGAATAAATTAAGATAATGTATTTTACTTTAAATAAAAGGGCAAAAATGCCTAGAATAGATTAAAAGAGAAAAATTTAAAAATTAAATTTATGGGGAAAAATCATAAAAAAAACAAATTTTAAAATTTAAACAAACATTTAAAATAAAGTGTGGACAAACTTGTTTTCCATATTAAAACGATTATTTAGAGTAAATTGAGGGATTCATTTTCGAAATTAAAAGAAACTTTTGAAATAAATTGAGAGAAAACTAAACAATAAATTAGAGGCGAATAGTTTTAACTTTAAAATTTAAGCAAACATTTAAACTTGGAATGATGATGTTTTCAATGTTAAAAAAGCATTTAAAATAAAAATCTTAATAAAAATAAAAGAATAAACTAAATTTTTAATGTAAAGAAACATTTGGAATAAATAAAAAGGAATCAATTTAACTTCAAAATTGAAAACAAGAATTTGAAATTGAATCAAGACGAATTTCTTAATAATAG
>CM075860.1:32243634-32411134 GCA_037975125.1 Latrodectus hesperus | reverse complement strand
TTAATTCAATGAGATTTGGCCCTTTATATAAAAGTTCATTCAAGGACGGCTTGCCACTAGAGGCATCAAAGACTGGTCTTAATTTTGTAGTAGTGCTTTCGTTTTTGACTATAGGCCTATGTGGTAAATAGTGACATTGCCTGTCGCTTATAATTTCATTTTGCGGTACCCTTTCAATTATATCAAGACACTCCCATTCCTTAAACACCATTTCGTAATCCTTAATTAATTTTTTATCTCTAGATCGTTTACACATTTTTTGGTGTCTATTCCAAGTTAGTTCCTTGTTATCGGGCAAACTTGAAGTATCTGTTTTAAAAGGCAAACCTAACTGGTATCTACCAGAAGGGAGTATTTCCAAACCCTCTTGAAAATCTTTTAATAACTCAGAGTGTACAATATTTATGTTTCTGTTTTCAGTAGGATCTAATATACCAAGATTTTCTAGATTCCAAAATTCACTAACAGATAAATTATTAGCATGCAAAGATAAAGCACATAAAACAGAGTCATTATTTACATCATAATTATCATTTAATTTCTGCTTTCCAATAACAGTATACCCCAGCCGGGTTTCAATAGCAACTAGACTTGATTCTAACTTCACAGAATGACCAGTTAACAACATTCCTGCCACATCGGATCCAATCAAAAGATTTATATCATAATTAGGGATTTCGAAATCACTCAATATAATCCCTTTTTCTTTCAGTTCATGAATAGTCATCATATCAGTCAGTTTAGGAACAAAACCACAAATTTTGTTTTCAGATAAAACCTCAATTTTACAAGAAAAATCATTTTTCAAACTAGCAATTTTCACATCGTATACTTCATGAGAACAGGGTTTCGTTTCTTGACCACCAAAAAGTCCATGTATTAAAGATAATGACCTTTTGGGTTTTAACTTTAATTGTTTAACTATTCCTGAACTGAGGTAAGAACGTTGGGATCCTGTGTCCAAGACTGCTCTTACTAAACACTGTTTCTTTTGATTCATAACTTTAACAACAAGAGTCATTAAATAAACATTTTCTACTCTAGAATTATTTGACAATACAGTTGTAGATACAGTTTCGTTTTTACTGGCAGGACTGTTCTCCTTATCTGAATAACACATAAGAGTACAGTGATTTTTATTACAATGAAAACACTTCACCTTAGCCCTGCAATTTTTAGAGGTATGTCCTGTTCTCAAACAGGAGTAACAGGCCCCTTTCTGACTAAGAATTTTAATCTTTTGATCAAAATGCATTTTTCTAGCAGCAAAACAATCTTGGCTGGGGTGTTTCTTATTGCAAAAAAGACAATCAAAATTCCTCTTACCTTGATTTTCTGCTTCTGATGTACTTACAAGGGCGGCAGCTGTAGTAATATTCCCTTCACGGGATTCCTTGTGTTTGTCGATTCGGGGAGCTCCAAACCCGGTACGGGCGAGCACAACCATTTCTTGTCCTTGAACTTCTTGTCTCAGAAAAGACATCAAATTTTCTAACGAACGTACTCCTCCGTCAAGTGTACTTCTATTTCTTTCCCAAGCTATTAGGACACTCTCAGGCAAGCACGATTCCACAAGGGGAGTTAAAAAGTCCCCGTACTTTTCTTGGGTTCTTCCTAGGCTGTCCAGCGCGCGCAGTTTTGATTCCAGTTCATCGTAAAGAACAGCTAAATCCGTTTTAGTTCGGTTTGAAGAGGCATTTCTCATTACCATAGTTAACAAGTCTCTGACGTAAACTTGTACAAGTAGATCACTCCGCCCGAAGCGATCCTGTAACTGTTCTATGACTTTGGGATAGTTATCCGCTGTTGGCGGGAAGCTTTCTACTAATCTTGCTGCTTTCGATTCTGGCACTATTGCCTGTAGCAAATACTGGAACTTGTCTTCTGGTGGAATTCTCTCATCATAATCAATTTTGGAGAACTGACTCCAAAAACCAAGCCATTCTCGAGTCTCACCGGAAAATCGCTTTAGTTCTAACTTCGGGAGCTTGAATTGTTTCTTATTTGAGGTATCTTGAGAGACTTCCGTTTTCATAGTTACTTTACGGCATTTTTCAAAAAGTTCAATATATCTATCACGATATTCTTCTGCTGTAATGAAATCTTCTTCATATAACCGTTCCGCATCTTTTGAAGTTAAAATTTCGTTTTCTACTTCTTGTTGAGAAACTTCTAATCTTTGAAATTTGTCTTCTAACTGCGCGGATAAAACCGAAATAACATTCTTATCTACTTCTGGTTTCAGGAATTCTTCTTGAATTTTATTCCCGCAGACTGTAAAGGATGCTCGAAGCCCTTTTCGTTTCTGTTTCAACAAATCCATTCTTCAATAAAACTTTAATTTCAATCTTCAGGCCCCACGTTGGGCGCCACTTATGTTACGTTTCGTTTTTATTTGAATAATTCCGAATTCGATTTCTCGATCATGTATAAAAATGGAATTCTTTTCAACGTAACATAATAAAATTATGGGCCGAAATATCTACGCGATATTTAAATTGAAGACAGAAATTATCAATAATGAATTTGAAAAACAGAAGTTCAAATATATTTATTTCTTCACTAAATCAAAACATTGCTCGGCGAGTGCCGGATGCATACTGACAAAAAAAGGTTTTAGATTACATAATAACGCAAGCAGTCACATGGGTGACGTCACTCGCTTCTCTGGCGATTGGTTGTTACAACATATATATATACATATATATATACATATATATATATATACATATATATATACATATATATATATATACATATATACATACATACATACACACACATATATATATATATATATATATATATATATATATATATATATATATATATATATATATATATCCATTTATTGAGAAGAAAACATTTTTTATTATAAATACCAAAGGAATTCAGCACATAACAACGAACGAAACGAAATGAGATCATTGGAGCTTGTTCTGTTTCAGAACGAATCCTTGAAAGCAAGACATAACATTAGAAAACATATGATTACAGTTATGAACAAAATCATCTTAAGAGAATTCTTTGATTGTGAGAAATTCTTTTGCCGAATGATTTTCGAAATGGAAGTTTTAGATCAGTGGGGGAACATAAGGAGTGATAAAATAAATAAAAGTAAGTGAATCTTAAAAATATTAGAATTTTCTAAATATAAATTCTGTTTTTTTATTCAGTGATTAAGTACGTACATTCAGTTTGAGTCATTAAATATTTCAAAGTAATTATCAGTGTTGTAGAACTTTAATTTACAATAACATATTATTCATTTTAAATTTTTATTGTAACTCTAATTTTTAATGCTACTAACAACAAAAATAAAAGATCACCGAAGTTTTATAAAGGAAAGCTTTAATAAACATTTTAAATTACATTATATATTGTACCAAATTTAATTAATTACCTAGGTATATTCGATATTTTTCAATGAGTACTCCATGAAACGTAATAAGATCTGTTGCAGCAGTTCTGTTTCAGAACGAATTCTTAAAAGCATTAAGATATGACGTCAGAAAAGATACGATTGCGGTTATGATTAAAATCATCTCAAGAGAATCTTTTGAGAACTTCTCGTTGTGATTAATTGTAGGCCGACAGATGTGCATACAGAAAGTAAAAATTCATTTCCGATCAGATTGATGTAACATCCGTTCTATAGCTATGTTTTATTTTTAACATCGTATCAGGAATTTTCCATTCTGATGTGCGTGGCCTTCGCACAAGCTGTAGAAAATGTTTGAAGTAAAAATATCATTAAACTTTTTGCAAGTATTTAGAATTTAAAAAATATAACCACGTTGGAGGAAAATATGTGAATAATAATAAATGATATTGAATAGAGAGATTATTTTTATTTTTTTGTCATAGAAATCATTCATTCGATAAAAGTAGATAAATTCCTTGTGAAACAACAATCTTACACAAATAATATGATAAACAATTATAACTGTTTATTTTAAAAATACACTATTGTCATAAAATAAATATTTCGTGATTTTCGGCTAAGGACAAACTACCTCAGTTTGTGTCGTTTTTTTTCAAGGCGCCTATGCGAAATACATTATTTTCTTATATTATTTTGATAAACTTGCCAAAATATTCTATTGTTCGGTTGTTTACATCACTTTTAAAACATTAATAGCTAAATATTAAATTACCTGATTTCTTGCAGGATGTAAGTAAAGAAAATTCAAATATAAATTCAAGAATCATAAATAATGTAAAAATTCTTTTTTAACATTGAATTGATATGTTACATACATATAATTCTGTTTTTACCATTTATATATTTTCAATGAATTTAATTTTTTTCTTAGAAGAATATCTTGTTTTTAGGTATTACCAGGGATTAATCGATCACCCCTTTCAAATAAAAATATAATAGTATTTTCTGAAAACTTTACATTTTTTGAATTTTACTATTTAATCCAAAATTTAAACTTAAAATAATATTGTGTATAAGTTACGTGTACATTTATTTCCTATTTTTTTATGTAAAGGGTTAAAGAGAATGCAAAGAATTTTTCAGCATCTTTTAAGTACAGGTTTGTATGTGGTGAAGAAAATATAAATTTTGTTCTATTATACGAAGCATGAAATTTTTGCTTTGGAAATTCTATATTTATTCAATTAAAAAATGCATTGTTAATAGATTAAAATTTCAAGGTGTTAGTGCAAATCACCAAAAGTTCAAATATAAATTCGAGAAAATTTTAATTGTATTCCGTTGGTAAATATATAATAATATATATCTTTTCTCAGTACAAAAATCAGATTATTCAATTAAAAGTTTAAAGATTTATTTAACCAAGAAATTTAAATAACCAATTATCAAATTCGTTTTCTGATTTTACTGGTTTGTTTCACAAGATTCAATTTTTCACTTTCAGAAATTAAAATTCTATAATTTCATATTTAAAGAACTGAAACAGAGTTTTTCAGAATTCATTTAATTCATGAAGAATTTGAATTTTTTTTCGCACTTAGCTTATACCATGCTTTCCAAAAAGTTAAATTTAAAAAATCCTAATTCGGATTTTCTAAGATTTCGACATTTTGAAATACCTTCAAATGTAAGGGTTAGGTTATATTTTCGAATCCTATTCCACATTCTAAAACATGCTGAAATCATTCATATATATTTATACCATAAATAATTACAAAAAGCAATCACAATGAATTTCTTTTACATAAAAAATTTATAACTATTTAAATTTTATAACATTAACAAATATTGCATTATAAAATTTAAATATGATTTAAATATGGAAAATAAAAAATTTAGTTATGAGGTAATGCAACTTTAAAAATTCACGGGAAATCATAATTTCTCATATTCACTTCCTGCCTTTATGTTAATTGAATGAAAACTACGCTTTAATTTAAACGTTATAAATAAGTCAAATAAAGAAAAAATAAATGTTAAACGAAGAAAAATTCTGGCAAATTTTCTTATACTTTTGGGACTTACTAGGCCTAAGGGTAAAACAACGCCCTTCAGAGCATAAGATGTCAGGTTTGATACCAGCTATTATTAAATAAAAGGAGATGGATGCTACACTTCTGCAATTAAGTTTGTTGTGATGAGTGCTTAGGAGTTTTCCGGGTTTTCTCCCATACGATGTGTGAATACCGCTTACTTTCTCTGAAAAGTTCACACTAAGCAAATTAGTGGTAGATACTAAAATGCTTTACAATGGCGTTTAGTCTTTAGGCTGGCCACTACAGTATTCTTATTATTCAGCAGGCATACTAAATGGAATTATGAGCAATTAAATGATGTGAGGACCCATTGCATGTCCGTTATCACAAAAACCTGTTGGTTGCATAGACATATACGTGGGCATGTTCAGCAAAGCAATATTGTCATCATCCTGTTTTTGGAACCAGAGAAGTCAACTCAAACCTCTTAGTGATCTTTGATTTTTCTGAGTTGTTGTTGTACCAACGTACTTCCCTGTACCTAGGGCAGAGGATCTTCCCAAATCATAAAATTTACAAAAGAATCATGGAGTCTGAAGAAAAGGCATCATTTGTTACTTTATAATGATTTTGGATTTTTCTAAAGATATCTTCAATGACAGTCATCTGAAGAAAGTGACACATGGAATGCAGCAGCTTTAAGATAAGGCTGGATTTATATTGACTCCTACTGAAGAAGTGTAATCTTTACCTCCGAATTTGATTTTTCACTTTGTTCTAATAATCGTTGCATGCAGTGACTCAAAGGTAAAAGCCAATATTCGGTATGCAAGGCATGCAACTATGATACCGGATGAGGCAATTGGATGAGTGATCTCCTGATGGTATCACTCACATTTGGTTGGGCTACGCCACCCCTTTTCTCGGTGGACCAAGGACCTTCTACAGTCAAATTGTATGACTGATGGTATTGCCTGCAATATCTGTTCCACCAATCTGCTATAGGGCCGATGTGGCTCAGTTGGTTTGGACGTCGTTCACATATTCGGAATCCCTTGTTATTCTCTTTATCGATAGTTGCAATGTCCATGAGTAACATAATACCTTTGAGTATCACCATATTTGGAGATCGCAACCACAGATAATGAGATGCAATAACCGATACTGAGTATATTCTGCTTGGGGTCCTTGCTTCTAAATTACGAAGATTCCAACCCTGTTGTTTCTACGTAACTGGCTAAACGCAGGGAATCATGTTGCTGCAACAACAACTAGTCATCCATCACTCAGTGTCGTCAGTTATCGAGATATTTCGCCAACAAGGATGGAACATCTTCTTCTTCTTCTTAAGGTTGGGTTTGTATGTCATTGGGCACCTCTGCTTTTACCAGCATTTTGTACCATTAACTCCAAACCCAATGTTTCCTAGTTCCAGTTGCTCGGGTCACCCACTTTATTAATAAAGTCTGATAACCCTTTAATGGAGCCTAGGTGTAACTCTCTAGTATGGATGATGCCTAAAGAAGTTAATCTAGGGAGGGCAAGAGCCTCGCATTCATAAATGATATGCTCTGCCGTTTCCTCTTGCGTTTGACATTTCCAGCAGATAGAGTCTTGCTGAAACAGTCCCATCTGGTCAGAAAGTCAGTCATGCTAGGGATAGCTTCCTGGCTTTCACCAGAAGATGGTTTGGAGGTCATTTCTACCTGAAGTAAAAGATTCATTACTGCCCCTTTACAAGATTGCCTCTGAGTTCCCTTGTCTTTTTCAGCAAGGTCTACTTCAGAGGCATCACCGGCAAATGCAGAAAGATTTGTTATTTCTTGTGTCTTTTCAGCCACAAGATAACAATTAATAAGCTCAGGTAATATAAGTCCACCCAGCATTGCCTGAGATACTGGGCAAGGCAAATTACTCTAGAAGTTTGCCAGGCAACTAGAGGCTCCGTTAAGACACCAATACCGCGGTGCCAATTAGCCCTAGGCACGGATCGCATAACACCAGGGTTTACGGGAGCTTTGTGAACAGTTTCGATTATCGCGATACCTCACAGTCTCGGTTTCAGCTATCGTTCAGTAGAAGTTCATTTGTGATAGGATTTAATAAACTCGGATCAATTAATAAATCATTTTAACGTATATTCAAAGGTTTTTTATTACCTGTTAAAAAGACCACATTTTTTATATCGCAAACTACAATAAAATTTTTTCCCAATAGTTTCAATAGGATTTTAATCCTAATAGTTTGATTACCTAATTAGAGCTCTATCCCAATAGTTTGAACACATGTTATTCTACTCAAAAACTATACATAAGCTGAATTTCATAGTTGTGACACAAGTCTTTCAAGAAGATTTCATACTTTTTGTAACCCATCGCTTATAAATCATCGACAAAATAATTCTTAACAAATTGGAAAAATATTGTTTTAGTTCATGTATTCTAAAACACTTTTATTGCATGTAATTCATTTTGTTTAAAAGATAAATACAATGCGTTCTATAATTTATATTCTCGAATTTTCTCTACCAGTACAAAAAAAAAGTTGAAAATTTCAAATGCAGGAAAGTTTGAATTTATAATATTGAAAGTTATCAATATTTTGAAAACTTAATTTTTAAAAGTTTTGTAATAATTTGCAGTATAATTGGTAAAATGTGTTTTCCCTTAATTATTTTAGATAAAAAAATTAAAACAAGTAAAAAACGAATAAAAAATACCACTTTTGTCATGGAATGATATTTCAGTAATTAAAATCTTAATTAATCATAATTAAAAGGAATTATATTTCAAAAAATAGTTTTTAATCTTAATTTTTATTTTCTCGCCGAAAACAATTTTATTTGCTTTAATAAATTAGCTAATTAATTATACAATATTTTATGCTGATAAAAATATGATAATGAAATGATAATTTTTTGCCTATGATAAAATAGATTATTTTGTTATAAGCAAAATAATAATTTCCTTTCGAAAATTATAGATTTTTCACTTCGTACTAAATCGTACACACGCCATTTAAGCTCATAATAACTCTATTACAGAAATTACTTATTTACAGTTTCTTCAATATTTCTGTGCGAAAAACCATTATGTTAATTGAATGGGTAGTAGATATCATCACAACCTGTCATTAATTAAATAACTTGAATCAATAAAATAACTTTGGCAATAGAAGTTAATCGAAACGAGAGCCTCAAGATATAATAAATCTTTCAACCGTTATGGCGGATATTCTGAGGAATATTGTAGCAAAAAAAGAAATGTTTTTCTAGCTGCAAGCCAAAGGAAAATTGATTAATAAGCAGTTAATTAATTTCAGATGTCCACAGGAATGACAGGGTGTTGAAAAGCGGCGGGGAGAAAAGGGAAGGAATTTTCAGTGGTGTTTAATCTAACGAGAGACCCACAGAAAGTTAATGTTTAAAGCCTAATTTTATGAACCCAAAGTGTTGAATTAAATTTTTCTTTTGGATACCATATTTGCAGGCTTATATAAGGCTTTCTTTGAAAGTAGATCAGAAAACAGGGTGCGCATTGTAAGTCCATACTCAGTTTTTTATTACAGCTGTTGATCGGCCAACGAACATAATCCGTTACAAGACTGTTCGCTACTCGAACCGATCATCGATTTACCATAAACTTTTTTTGTGGAATCGATTCATTCGTTTGAGAGACCCTAAAGATGGAATTAGAAAACGATGTATAATTTCTTAGTAAGTTTATTAAAAAAATAATACATACATTTAGTCTTGAATATCAATCAGTCCTTTTCATTTTTTTGTTTATGGGGCATTAAGGAACAAGTCCAATGTCGATTGCTTTTCTCTCTATCTTAAGACTTTCCGGAAGTGATTCACAGCATCGCATTTTGTTGAGATCCCTAATCTTACTGATATCAGCTTGATTTGAGTGCCATTCTAAGACCATTGCTCTGACAGCCTCCCACTTCTCCAACGAATAAACGAGGAGGATATGTTCTCAATGAAAATAAGTTTCGATTTTGAATGAAATCTAAACCGAAACTGATGGCTACTTGGATTCGTTCAAGTCAATGCGCTTAGGATTATATTTTAGTGGTTGTAAAAAAATATTTTTGCTCATTAAAAGATTTAATTTTTAATAGGACTGGCAATCTTTTTTTATGGGTTTCTGAATACTATAGTATGATAATTTTAGAAATAATGAACCCCCCACAAAACATTTTATCACGTTTTATATCAGTGTTTTAAGCGTCTTAATTTTTGAGTGATTATTAAAATTGGCTGAGATTGAGATTTTAAGTAACTTGCGTAATCAAGGAGCTATCATCCATGAATGCTGTAGATTTGAAGAACTTTTATGAGAAGTTTATATGTTACGTATCTTTAAAGGGTATAGGAAACATTTTACTATTTATTTATTTTTGGATTTCAGTTTACTTACACGGAAAAAAATTCAAATCAAATTAAATGTGTTCTTACGTGAAACTTGTCTTTATTTTAGATTTTATTTATCAAGTATTGTTATCTCAGTCTTATCATACGTAGTAGGAGTAATTAATCCATTAATTTTCTCATAGTAAATGGCAGTAAAAAAAATAATTTCTATATCGCTTGCTCAGTCGATAAAACGACCAAATAGTAGTATTTTCTCTCATTTATTACAACCTTTTTCTACAGCATTTTAAAATAATGTTAACCCTTTTATAAAACTATTCAAGGAATTTGTTAAAATGATTTTAAAATCCACAAAATATATGTTTCTAAAGTAAAACTTACTTTAGAAACAAAGTGACAAGAGTAGATGAATGAACATAATTTTATCTGTATTTCATCAATTGTTGACAAAAAAAAAAAATGGAAAATGGCGTTTTGACGTCCATGAAAGGGAGTAATACGAAAATAATCAACGAAAGAAGCAATATTAACAAAATAAAAATTAATTTCAGCAATAAAGTAAAATAACAAATTAATTTTGAATGTTCAGATATTACTAGAGATTTTTCAATACTTCAATAAATTTTTAATAATGAATAATGTTGAGAAGAATATTCTGAAAATTTTTAGAATTTTTCATTTATATCTGGTATTATTAGCACTTTTAGAAGATTCAACATTAGCACAAGATTTACTTTGACAGTCATTATCATAAGCACGTTCTCAAATTCTTATTTTATAAGAATGTTTTACAGCTAACCTTATTGTAGTTATGCATCTTTTTATAGTTTTCATTTCCTTTTGCTGCTTTAACGAAGAATGTGATCGTAAATTGATCCCGGTTTCAAAGTTCTGATTCTTTTCACTTGACTTTTACAAATGGATTGTTATTCAACTGAAATAAAACAATTACTCTCGATCGAAAATGCAGTTACAGTAATAGTTATAGCTTTTAATAGGTTAACATAAAAACTCGGAAGCTGTATCCAAAAAAAAAAAAAATGGTCGGACATAAAATATTGATTACGATAAAAAAATTCCTTTCCATTTTTATTTCATAACATCACCCACTGCCACACTCGCTTATTTGTGCCTTAGTTTAACCTTAGTTTAAACCTTAGTTTTAACCTTAGTTTAACCTTAGTTTTAACCTTAGTTTAACCTTAGTTTTAACTTTAATTTTAACCTTAGTTTAAAAATCACATAATTTTAACGCATTCTAAATTTTCCTTTGGAAAGTTCCGCAACTGATTGTATTTATGTAGTGTCTCTTGCACTGGTTTTTATCCTTTGATAATATATATTAACGTCTATTTTCTTCAAAAATTTTAAGCTATTGAAATTCTCTATGCGGCATACCTATCTTCACGGGGGGATCTGCTGAACACCAAACCTTTAACAAGTTAGTTTTGTCTATGAAGGAAATAAAAAGAATAATGAATATGAATACACGAAATGGTCCGTGCGCTACCTTCAATGAAATATGCCCGGTAAGAGTAAAAAGAACAAAAGGAATTTGAACTGCAGAATATCATCTGGATTGCAATCAGAAATGGAGTATTTGCGTAAATGATGAGCGGAATAAATGCAGAATATTGAAGTAATGGACAAAAATATTCTTTAAAGGTAAAAACCTTCAATAAATATTAATTTTAATTGTTTTACTTATAACGTTTCAATGTAGTGCTTTCGAAATGTTTTTGCTTTCTTTAAATATAGTTATTGTTTTATGAGAAAAACAGATGTGTTTACGTAGATATAGAAATATAAGAAAAAGCTGTAAGCGTAATGCTCAACATTCATTTTCTTTTATTGTTATGAAACACTGCAGATGTATAATTAAAGGCCTTCTCTCAATTTATATACTATCATACTACGGGTAAATATTCTTTAGGGTTCCCCTTGGGAAAATTTGGCGATTTTATTTTCGTCAAGCGTGTTTTCGTGCATGTTTGAAGAAACAAGATAGCCGAAAATATATAGGCAGAAATAAGCCAACATCGCTACCAACATGGCGCCAAATTGGCAAGAAACTGAGGGGCACCCTAAACTAAAAACTACCTTTATACTAGTTCGTAAAAGTTATTTTTTGACTATATGAGAAGAAATTATTTAACTTTTGATAATTTCTAAATAGAACTGAAATTAATTTTTATATAAACACGCAAAATAAATAAATAAAATAAGTGATATTTTAAAAAGAATAAACCTCTGAATTGGTCAGAAAGAATACTTTTTTTAATTTTTCAAGCAATAAACATCATTATGTTCTCTAATGTGCGTGTAGAAATTATTCAAATATACATTTCTGTTGATTTGTTCCATTTTTTTTCCAAAATTTTGTGGATCACCCTCTGTAATTGATTGATTCTGTGAAATTTTATTTATTCAAAAAACAACCTATAAGTTTATTATAAGATTCAATCAGAAAAAATTAATTTAATTGATTTTTCCTTACTGTAATTTAGTTTAATATACGAATTCTTGCATTTATATACCCTTAAAAAGTATAATATATATACACATACATACATACATACATACATACATACATATATATATATATATATATATATATATATATATATATATATATATATATATATATATATATATATATATATATATATATATATATATATATATATATATATATATATATATATATATATATATATATATATATATATATATATGAAATAAGTTTAAGTTCTTCACTCAATTTTTGATAGACTGGATCAGTTATTTTTCAAGTAAAGTTTTGGTTTTGGAAGATGGCATCACTTTAGTTATTTTTGTGCGTACCAAAGATCGTCCCCGCCTGTCCAACATAGTTATTGAGTGGCCCAATTCTTCCCCACGTGTAGTCTTGACCTTCAGGTTTCCCCCATTGTTCTTCCTGCGGACCCATTTTTTTGAACCACACCCAAACACCTGAAGATCTTTAGGTCAAGATTACCAAGGACAAAAGTGACGGTTGTACCTCGAGGAAGCATCTCCAACTTGTTGCTCTTAATTCTTTTTTCGTTATTTTTGATTATATCTCTAGTTTCATTCCCCCTCCCCTTGTCTTCACTTTCTTTTTCATCCGCCTTAGCATAATTGGTATTAATTGAGGCGTTTTTCTTAGTATTAATTCTACATTAATCGATAGTGTAAATGGTACTTTTGACAGGTGTTTTCGCATTCACAAGTTGACATATCTAAGAATAATCATTGTCGTTTAATGATATAGGGAAATCCTTACAGGAATACTAAAAAAATTAACCATTTAAAAAAGTCTTATTTTTATTCCTAGGTTATTTTCAAGTGATGAAAATGGAATTAAATAATTATTTTTTTTACCTAGTAATATGTATTTACGTTATCTGTCTATGAAGAATAATGATTATTAAATTAGGAAATCTTTATTAATTCAAAATCAGCTTACTTTTCATAAAAAATAATTTATGTCTTCTAAAACAGCCTATTTATCTTTTTACTAAAAATAATACATTTATTATTTTATTATTTATAAGTACAATAGAAATCAGAAATTCTTCTGTAAATAATAATAAATCACTGTTTGAAATGATTTATAGGATTATAAACATAATTTCACTATAAGCACACATAATTATTTTGTAGTTACTTTAAATAAAAAAAAAAAACGCTTGTTACAATGTTACTATTATATAGTATCTTATATAGTAGTTATATTTCAGTGTATATTACTTAACTTAAGATTGTAATAGAAAATATTTTCTAATTTGTGAGACACATGTACAAGTAGCTATGTTGTTCACTGACTGTTTGTTGCCACGAGAATAAATTTTTCATTAATAACATTGGCTGATTTCTCATTAACAGAAAATGAGCCGCAGTCTGTACGATGCCGGATAGCAGCAAATCTAACTGACATCCAGGTTTCCAAATTGATAAAGGAAATCGTATATAGGAGAAACTAAAATTTAATTTGTCTTTGTTGTATTATCTCCGGAATTGAACCCGAGAACTGTCACATTAAGGATCGCATTCTTATTGCTTGAAATAAGGAAAACTGTGATTTGTGTAAACTCATCATGTTAGCTAATAATGATAACCCTCCGAGAGCTAAAAGAAATAAAATGGTCAAAAGTGAAAGGAAGTCATTCTTTGGAGTGGAGGATTTCAGGTTCAATTCCAGTTGTTTCTGAGCAATAGTAGGTGATTGTAGTGTTTCCAATTTTTGCAAGATATCTATCCAAGTAAGTGGCTGAAAAACTTCCACTTTTTTATCCTTTTGATAAGGGAATATTGCCTTGTCACAACGATTGAAAAGGTTCGTAAAACACTCGTAAAAGGCTTTCCTAAAAGATAATATATGAAGGAGATAAAGCTAGCTGTTACTCTTACGCATACATTTAAAAAATATTGCATATTACTACTCGTATTTTCAAACAATATATTTTAGCTAAGTTACTTTTCTTATATATATATATATATATATATATATATATATATATATATATATATATATATATATATATATATATATATATATATATATATATATATATATATATATATATATATATATATATATATATATATATATACGTAAAGCGTCAAGGAAACCAAATCAAATAGATCCCAGAGTTATAAGGAAAATTCATTTAATGGCTATCGAAAATCCTCCGAAGAACTAAAATTTGTTGCAATAAAACTGTATAGTTCTCGGCTTATATAAGCTACAAAGAGCCAATAATCGCTTAGAAGGATCGGTATAGTACACTCATTAAAGTTGCAGCACCAAAAGTTAGATATAATACATTTACACACTTGATATTTGCCGACAAAAGATGCTACGATATGCAAATGATTAGTTTTTGAAAGCAATTTGTATGAAATAAGCGGTGGGGGCACTGTGACGTTTGAAATGTGTTTCATACAGCAAACTTTTCATACACGAATTGTGTTTGAACGTTGTAGCGTACGAAAAGCTAATGCAATGCCTTGGCGTAAGAGGGCGAAATGCTTCCTCTCACGTTCCTGATTTTGAGAAATGTCGAGTTGTAACTTACCTTAGGACTGCGATGTATCGCATTGCTTCGTAAGTCGAATTTTATATGATCGCATACATAATGTGGATTTGATTGGCTCACGATGATAACTCCATAGATTCATGGTGTACCTCAAGAGACTGCCATGCTAAACTGAAACATTACCTGTCTAACCTTAACGGATCCCACATCCCGGATTCTGAGTTAAGAAATGAAATCGGTTGCAAGATAAGCAAAGTTTCTGCACGAGCATTCCGATGATGTTTTATGCAACCCTTTATTCTATTCATGCGAAGTGCGGTGTGTCAACAGGACAGTGCTTGACTGGTATTGTCCAAAACTTCCCTGATGCAGAGAGTGTTCAGTCATGGCTCAGGATACCATGTTCTTCAAATTTTTCTCTAATAAAATATCTCTGGCTAACGGTTGTCAAAGGACTAGCTTCTTGACACCGAAATGACTGAGACTTCCTAAGTGTCAGTCACTTCGTTGTCAATATTCTCTAAAATTGCATTGAAACTGTGCTTGAAATAATTTCATTTGTACATGCTGTACTATAAGCTGATTCAATATGCATACTTTTTAAGTGATATTATTTCAGACAGAGTGGATTGTTCTAAACACTGATTTTACAGAATCTGTGTTTATAAAATTTATGAAAATCTAATCACTTTTCAATAGAATGTATTTGTTTAACAAATATCATTTTATAGTTAAAATTTTTTCCTAGTGTAACCATTTTAAAGTTTATTAGTTTATTATATAATGAAGTCATGTACAGCATATTTGGCTCTCCGATTTAAAAGACAGGAACAAACTACCCTCGACCGCTTTCGAAGTGGTCACCTCAGATCATTAAAATTTTCTGAGGACACCGAAACTTTTGAGACTTGTACTAACTGTTCCGCTGAGCAAGCTATGCCAGAACACATTGTTGGGTGCTTGGGACTATCCAAGGAGGATTTATATAACGATCCTTTAATGGTGCTCGATATTTTGGGGGTGTTCTACATTATGGACCTGGTCTGCTCTGCTGGCCAAAGGGGGTATGCAACAACAACAACAATACAATATATTTACTAATGAATGAAAACTTATGAATGAAAATAGTTTATTGTGTAACCGTCCAATGGGAAACCTTTTGAGAGGTAATTATCTCAAATTCATCTCGGTTATTGGATGGATCTGGTTGGTTAGGGCGTTATCTGAAGCTTGTGAGTTAGTACCCTAACACAGCTAAAAGTCCATCGTGGTCACTAATGGCGGGTGAGGCACGTTGAGGTCACAATGTTCTACATACAGTTACCATGGGTGAAATGGTCTGGAGAAAATTTCCTTCAAAGTCAAAGTTGAAGGAGTGGTTCCTCTGGTAGTGCTCATTTATCGGAAAAGTCTTTGAGCAAACGCTTACTTTCATCCTCATGGTGCTCTGGTTACAGCGAAAAATGCATTCTTCTGACCTAATTTCGCATAGCCCTTGGCTGGCGAGTTTGGCTTGTTCAAGTGCCATAAATAACAACAACAACATGTGAAATGATACATTTCTCGGTGTCTTTTGCTTTGTCCCTGTTTCTAAATTATGAGGACTCACCCACTTTTTGGGCCGCGATCTTGCATCAATTGGGTTATTTCCACCCGTTACAGTGCTGAAAAATGAAAATCTTAGTAGCCGGGAATCGGAAAAATATCGTTGTTGTTGTTACTTATGACACTTGAACAAGCCAAGCTTGCTCGCCGACGGCTATTATAATTTAAGTCAACAGGGTGCGTCTTTCATTTAACCAGAGCACCATGAAGATGAAAGTAAGACTTCGCTCTCATCTCCTCCGATAGATGGCACCACCAAAGGATCCAGTCAATCAATTTTGACTTTGATCTGGAGGGGAAGGAAACTGTCTCCAGAGCATTACATCCATACCAACTGCTCAAGGACCGATCACATGACTTTCGATTCCACAAAAATTTAACGAGCATGCATATCGCGTGTACTCGGTGGGTCTTTGGAGGAACTGGGAATCGACGACTGGACGGAAGGCTGGTCACCTAACCATTAGAGTACCACTGCCCTGGAGATTATTTTGTTAATGGAAAGATCACTCGTTTTTCAACCGTTAGGTTCGAAGTTAAACTCGGTTATTGATCAACAGTTGGAGTTACACATCGAACTTTTCTTCAGTTGTTGGGTTGAGTGCTTGGGAGTTTTATTTTGATGCGCGTGTGAAGTTCACTATCATTTTAATGCCTTCGTAAGAGAGATATCACATGACAGATATGACTGAAAATATTTATTACAGTTTTGTACCTATAAGAAATGCCAGTTTTTTTATCCTTAAGCTCAATTTTTGTAAATTTGATATTTTGGATTTTAACAGCATAAAAATTTGTTTTTAGTTCATAATTAATATTTAAAATTCTTTTGTAACCTATTACTAAATGCTTTAATTACAGTAGTTAGTTTGTTTGTAACCTAATTCTAAAATAATATCCTCTTCAGAAAACTTGGCAATTTTGAAAATCATTAAAAATCTTTAATATTAACTTTTTTAATAGTCATAAATTTTCCGTTTGTGACTCGATGTTTCAGAGTGAAATTAATTAGTTGAATGGTATTGAAATCTAACATAAACTTATATTTCCTTATTCCAATGAACATATAAATATTTTTTTCAAGTATATTTATTTTAAGAAAAATTATTGTCAAATCAGTTTATAACAGACACAAACTGCTATTTTTAAGTAATATTCTTTTATTGATAAAGAGCTGATTGGATCGTTATCAATAAACTCATTTTCGGCCTTTCCTTGTGATAGAATTCCTGCTGTAAATTACAATGGACGATTTCTCACATAATTAGATTCTAAAGGGAGAATATATTTAAATTGCACCTTGGGAAAATTTTGTCCAGAGTGAAATAATATATGGACATTTTCTTTGAAGGACAGTTTCTTTTTTGTTTTAAGCAAAGCGAAATGATATTTCCCTTGTAATTTTTATGAGTGCCGACATTGCTTTAGGATTCTAGTATCTGGCATGGAGAATTCTTCTTGGCTGGCAATTCGCGCACATCTTTTCAAGGTCAAGTCTGGAGAGAGAGAAGAACGTGGAGTAGAATATTAAATAAGAAGCTATATATTTCTCTTTTCTTCTAAAAATTGTGTTGGATTATATGTTTCTATCATTTATTTTAAAAGTTTTATGTATGGTATGTAATAATGTCACGCATGTTGTAATGAATTTAATGTAGGCTATATTTTACAATTAAAATTCTCATAATAATAATAAGTATTGTGACATGGAAATACAAAAACTCGAAGGAAAACTTTCTTTTAATCTAAAATATTTCGTTTTTAATATTCGTTCTGTTATTCAGTTATCGGTGCCATTCGTTAATAATCAATTTTAAAAATATTAAAAAGATAATAATTAGCGGAAAGTAGAAAGAGATGAGCAAAGAAGTAAAGAGCAACTAAAAGAAATGAAATTAAAAAAAAATAGTCATACGACACGGAAATATTTTTTAGAAAGGCACTTGAATAATAATTAAAACTCTTGTTTTGTAAGAATCGTAAGTTAATTAAGGAATACGATATATATCTGTTGGTATAAATATCAATATTTATTTTCAAGTCAAGAAATCTAATTCGTCCTTCTATTGTAAAATAAAACCTCCTATTTTAAATCATTTATTTTTAAAAGCACATTCTTTTCATGAATATTTGGATTGTTAGGGTGTATGTTTTCGTAATCGGAAAATAATGAGTTCGAATCTCGACTCACTCGAAAATCAGTCGGGTTCTTACAGGGCGGGGTAAGGTTAAATAGCTGATGGTAGCAATGTCCTCCAAGTGAAATGATACGCCTAGCTGTGGCGGAACATGTCTTCTGCCTGGTCCCTGCTTCTAGATTATGAAGACCCACCCACTTCCGGTTCCCCCGCTGTCTGGACAAAGTGTCACTTCTTCCGCCCTTTCTAACGCTTGAAAAAGGTTTCCACGCAGCAGAGCATCGTAATAGTTGAAATTTGATGATGTGGTTATTTAAATTACGCGTTATTCATCTAAAGATGCTCGTAACCATGTTTAGTTGTTTTAAAGTGAAAGACTTGTGCTTAAGATGGAAGCTTCTGAAATAATTTATATTTAAAACTAATAATGAATATATTTGTATTTACATACATCATATTTTAGTGATGTTTTTTCTTTTTTAAATATAATGTATAATACAATTAAATATAAAAAATAAAAATAAGATTTTTTAATGTAAAAAGAAATAGACAGTTTTAAAACTATACATGCTTTAGCTTTACAAAAAAAAAATTATTAGGGAAGTTATTTAAACAATTAAGTGAAACATTGCTTAAGCTATTAAATGGTATATTTTAATTGTGCGAAAAATAGTGAAAAATATTTGTACAATAAAACTTGTAACAATTGGGTTAAATGGAAATGAACATATTTCGCTTTTATAAATGCTTTTATTTTGAAAGAAAAATTTTAGAAATGATTACAAAATAAAAGTTGCTTAAAATTGATTGATATTGTTAATTTTGAACAAATAAAATTAGAAATGTTGACTGGATTCCGAGTTGAGTTGCCACAGTTTCATCAGTTCCTGAAAAAATATATCGAATTAAAAAAAATCGAAAATCACTTTTGTGGTGGGTATAAAGGATAAATTAAGAAAATATTCTTTCTAGTATATTAATTTAAAAATACAACTTAAAAAGTTAACACATTAAATTAACTATACGTTAAAAAAATTAAAAGCTAGTAAGTTTTACGCCATGAATTGAAATTAAGGAATGGCAATCCTTTTGTAATGTCTTGTTTTTTTAGAAACAAAATGATCAAAATCTACATGACTTTTATAAAATTTTCAATATTTATTCAAGTTGCTTAAAAGTTAAATATTAACAAATTATTATCAATCATCTTCATTATAATTAATAATAATTAATTAATCTTTACTAAATTATTTAGTAAAATGATATTTCCCTCACCATTTGACATGTTTCCTTAGTACCAAGATTGGCTGTAAAATCTGCGGTTTGGCATCCAGTTTGAAGCGGAGTTGTATCCGTATGAGTGCGGGTATCCAGCCCGTGGACTGTTGTAGTTGTAAGAAGAATAGCCCCACTGAGCCACACAGCAAGCCACCAAGGCGGCGACGACAAGAAGAGCGAACTGTCAAAACAAATATTAAAAAAATAAATTAAAAAACATAAAAAATTAAATTAATTATTTAAAAAATTTAAATTGAATAAAATTAATTTCATTTTTTGATGCCTTGTTATTATTGATATCGTTAAGTTTTCTAAAATTTCTTTAGATAAAAAAACATAATTTAATTAATATTTTTTAAAATGAAAAAAATTATGCTTATTTAATGAGTTTTGGACACCGCGTAGTGGATACTGTTTTTGTTGTTGTTACTTATGAAACTTGGACGAGTCAATCTTGCTCTGCCGTCGGCCATGCGAATTTAAGTCAGACGGGTGCGTCTTTCTCTTAACCAGAGCACCAGGTGAAAGTACGACTTTACTCTAAGTTCCTCCGATAGATGGCACCACCAGAGAATCTCCTAATTCAATTTTTGACTTTGATCTAGAGGGGCAGGAAATTTTCTCCAGAGCATTACATCCATGGTTGACTGCTCAATGAACGGCCACAGGACTTTCGATTCCACAGATTTAACGAGGACGCGCATTGCATGTACTCGGTGAGCCTATAGTGGCATTGGGAATCAAATTCCGCCTTCTTGGATGGAAGGCTGATGCCCTAACCACTATAGGCTACCACGGCCCTTATGTTTTTGTGAAACATTTTAACTATCAAATTATTTGTCGTTCAGGAGGACTTTATTAGATAGTGACGCGTGATGAAGAAAACATGGAAAACTCCGAAGAACACCCCTCAACAGAAGTGCATGCACATGACAGAATAGTAAGACGCAGTTACCGTTACTTTCTCAGTGGTTAGGATCAAAGCACAGGTAAACTTAAAAAGAAATATATATATATATATATATATATATATATATATATATATATATATATATATATATATATATATATATATATATATATATATATATATACTTAAATTTAGTTTGACTTGGGTACTACGATCACTTTTTGCGTTTAGGGACTAGAGTTCATGACTTATAGTTCATGTGTATGTGTGATTTTGAATCGCTAAATCACTACAAACCTCCACATCCAGTGTGGGGATCTTACCGAAGAGCAATCGAACTAAAGACCAAATAATGTTCATTTAGATCAAAACTACTATTATAACAAAATAAAAACATTCAAATAAAAGTACTAAATTTTAAATATAAATTAAAAAAATATAATAAAAATACTAAATTTTAAATTTTAATAAAGATATTGAAACATTTTTGATGAATTTTCAAAAAATTTCTTCAACTATCAAAAATCTATAAGAATAATAAACATCGAAGTTTCAATCAAGTAATTGATATAATTATCAATCAATCAGTAACTGAATCGTTTTTTGTATTAAATGATTGCAAAACGCAAATGATTGTAACATTTTAAATTGATAATTCCTAGAATATTTGAGATAAATAAATACTTTTCTTGTAAAATTCTAAAGTTAATATTCTTTATTTTTTTAAGAAAATTTTCTACTTATTTGTAGTCATTTATTGCAAAATTAATTACTTTCACTCTAATATAATTCTAATAACAGAGCAAAAAGAATTATTATATTTATTGACTGGCATTTTGTTTTTAAAGCCACGTGAGTACAATTTTATCAAAAAAAGTTAACTATTGTAGAAACAATGCCACAAAATCTTTTATGAAATATTTAGTATCGTATTTTGTGTGCGTGTGAATTTTAATATTTCAATTATTAAATTTACCATGCGAATTTCAGCAGCAAAGTTATGCTAAATTGAAAATTGCTTAAAAAGCTCCTTTTAAAGTATATATAAGAAATTGAAATAATAGAGCAGAAGTTTTAGAGCATATGACTGTAAAATTAATGATTTAGGTGCATATAATTATTTATGATAAATCATTTTATATTCTCAATGAGATTTTTATTCATTTTTAAGCGTTAATTTACACCATAAAAGATTCAGTAATATATTTTAAAATGCAATTATTTCTTCAATATTTAATCACAGAGAATATAATTATCTAAATTTCTAATGAATTTTTAAACAGATTGCTTTTATTATGGCTTATTAACATAATAGATTTGCAAATTGTTGTAAAGAAAGTATTTTCCTTACAGAAGAAATGAAATTCTCTTATTAATTTCATATATAAATGAATAATTGTCTTTTTGAAGCATTAATTTATTATAATGATATATTATCCAATATATCAGTACGGGCATTACTTATGCATAGGATATTTTTTATTTATTTTATTGAAAAAACAATGTTCTTTATTGATAATCTTTTAAAATAATTTTGGTTCCTTTCTGTTATGAGGACTAGATTTATCGCCAAATGTTTGGCTGAAATCACCAAGAAATTCTTACAAAGGGAGCATCAGTCATCCATTTTCTCTACCAGAATAGTTTTTGAGAAGTTAATGTTTCTGGAATTTTTAATATGGGTGTGAGAGTCGCAATAATTTTGTCAATTTCATTTGCACTTTAAAATTTTGAGAAAATACTGAACATTTAATGATATTGTAATTCACTTCCAATAACCGACCAGTAGCGTAGTTTGTTCTAAAAACGTTTAAATAAAAATATATATGTTCGTACCTATTTTTAATAACAACAGTTATACTAAATAATCTTAAAAAGTTAAATTTTTCAACAGATGAGAAAATAAAGGACTTACCAAGTAATTCATTTTGTTGAAAGAAGGAAGTACTTTGCTATAGAAAACAAGGCAATGCCTGGAGTGGGATCTAAAGCTGTATTTATATGATTTTCTTGCCATTGTTGAGCCCTGCAACATAAACTGCTTTTCAAATTCTTATGAAATAAAATCTTTAAAATGTTCAAGGTTGTAATGAAAAATTGACTAGGAACAAAAGTGTTATCGATACTAAACTGTAGGACGGTTATAGTTTCATACAGGCGTGAAAATCGGAAACATGACCCGTTGAATTAGCGTTAAGAATCCAGTGTAAAATAATTTTGTCAAATAAATAAATTTTCTGTATCAATAATTTTAGTCATGGTCAGAATGAAATGAAATAGTTGGCGGAAATTTTTTGTTTTCTTTTTGAAGAAAGAAAAGCAGGTGGGAATTGAAACTTGTAGGAAATTGTGTATGAAATTACAGAAATTATTCGTTTTCATTTCATAGTTTAAAATTTTATTTTGATGGAAGCTGTATTAAAATTAAAATAAATTATATTTGATGTAGTGTAGATGATGTAGGGTTTTATTTCATTAGTGAATGACGTTTAGTACTTTATTAATTTTATTAGTAATCAAACCAAGCATTGATTTTACTATTTTTCTACTCTATATCTATTTGACTTGTAGGAATTTTATGAAACAAGAATACTTTTCAATCAAAAAATTATTATGCTGCTTTTAAATCTACTGAGTATTTTCTGTAAGTGAATTCTCCAGTTCAAATCAGTCCTATTTTTATTAAAAGATGAAAGTGTTTAGATGTTACAGAAGAAAATCTGCTATTTGATAAACGTGTTTCTAATTGCATTTTTTTTTGCATCATTGTACAGTACTAAATAGTGAGTATTATTTCTATTATATATAATAAAATATTTTATATAAATAAATTATATCATGCATAATAGTAATTAATAAAAACATTTCGTACTTAGAAACATTGGGGTTTCTCAAACACGAATTCTATAATATTAATAATTAATATTTCTACGAAAAAAATAAAGGTAGTGCTATTTTTGTACATTTTAAAAAACTATGTACGAGAATTTTTAAATATAAATTTAAATAATTTTATTAGTAACTTAATAGCAGATATTAGCAGTTTCTTTATTTTATTTACCCCAATTTTTGGCTTATAAAATAGTAATTTTTTCATGTTATCACTATCCTCAACGCAATTTCTTTGTCATGAAATGTGATAATTTTTATTTTCAAGCAATTACTTAATGAGTATTATTTGTTAAATAAATAAATGATAGCTTTATATTTGGAATAAATTAGAGGGATTGCCTCATTTTAATCAGTTGTAAAAGTTAAATGTGAGCATTTTACATTATTTTTCACTGTTTTTTTAAAAGCAACTTATATGAGGAAATGTATTTACTGTTTCTTAATGAAAATATATCGTAGTGACGTAATTTTTAATTAAGCATTTGTTACCATGAAATCCTGAATTCTTGTAAATCTAACTGATTGAAATAATTTTCTGCACTTTAACGGGTTATGCTAATTAATGCGTACATTATTTAGGTAATCTGCAGAATGATTTCCAACTTAAGCGGTAAAAATTCAATAAAATAAAAACCATAAAAAGCAAGGTCTTCTTATATGGTTGCTTTGGCTAATTTTGCATTTCTTCGTCTCATTTTTTCAAAACTCATCTATGAAACAAATAATTTACTAAAAATTGTAACTAACGAATTATGAAAATTGTTAGATAAGTAACTGCTAGTTTAAAAATGGATACTTAAATATAAAAACACAGAAAAATACACTGAAAGTAAATTCAGCGTTATGTTTGCTAAATGAAATGTGACAAACTATTTTAGAAAATATGTTTAAAAATTGATTAGGATTGGCACGAAAATAGGGAAGAAAAAGAGAGAAACTGACTCATTATTGATGTTATAAATTTTGTAGGAGAAAAATCCACCATTTTTACGCGAACTGTAAATTTTTATTTACCATGTTTCGAATTCACTTTGTGTAAATAGTTTAAAACTGTCTTATATTTGGTGTTTAGTTTCTAGGAAATTCTGTAACTATATCAACATGGTGATCGATTTCGATCATTTCTGAAATTTTATCAACATTTTTGATAAAGAGCCTGTTTATGAGGGATGCATATTTAACAGCCAAAAAATCTAAGCAGAATCAACAAAACCAAAATTTTGACAGTTACAGCATTGCAACCGCACACACCATCCGCAATTTCAGCCATCTGGCTTGTATTTTCGCTTTTATCAAAGAAAAACAGCAAAATGCGCCGAATTTTCTCTTTATTGACTTCCATTTTTTAACAGCCTGTAACTCACAACAGACTGGACCTAACAAAAATCAGAAAAAGAATTGTATTAACATGAAACGTCACCTTTCTAAAGATCATAAATCTGAAGTTGATCGATACATCAAACATGGCTTATATCTATTGAAAAAATAATGGATTTTTTTCTCCCCGAACTAATATTTGCATAACTATTCCTTAGAGTTAAAACTTCAGACAATACCATTAATATCCTTAAAAAGTTTAGGATGATTCAAGCATTTAAAATGTTTTAAGAATAGCAAAAATTTTTAAATCAGTTCATTCGGCAAACATTTAAAATATATCGAATGTACTATTTTTGAGTATGATTAGTTAATGAGAATTCTGGTGCTTATTTTATAATTGTATTTGAAGATATGAAAAGTTATAGGAACGTGGAGACTCTCTCTCTATGTTTATAATCCTATTAATTACAGTAATGCATCGATTTTTAAAGTTGTAATGCATATAGCAAAATCGACACAGTTTTTCTTCAAGCCATAAAACCTTGAAATTGGCGACATTTCTTCACCTATTTCGTCTTCATCTTAATATTTTAAAAGAATGTGAAATGAATTTATTTTGCAAATGGAGTGATAACACGTATACTTCCGCTTAGAGTACTATTGTCTCATAATATGCAAGGATCCTATGTTTAGCATACGTATTCCTTCATTTACATTTATGTGCAATTGCAACGGCTTATTTTAATGTATCGCTTACAGGAAATATCCAGACTCACCTGGTGCCGGAACACAGATAACGCCAGAAGAAATCGTAAACATGACGAGAAAGACAGAATTAATTTATGCTTACACGTCTCAGAAATGCCTCACACTGAAAAATAAAAGTAAAAATTTGAATAAAGTAATTGTAAATTCAGTTACAAGAGTGAAACTAATTTTAAAATATTAGCTTGTTATTCTTAATATTACTTTTATTCAATTTAAAATTTCGGTCCATTTCTCCTGAATTTAATTTACAATAATACACAATTTAGTTCCCATAAAATGAGTGTCTTATTTGTTTTTCCTAATAAGAAGAAAAGAATATATATGTATATATATATAAGCACAATTAATGCTGGTTTGAAGTCTCTGTAAAATTAATTATGGAGCGTGATATAATTAATTTAAGTGAAATATTCAGCTCCGGAATTTTTACGGCTTCAAGAAAATTATAGCTCTTTTCCTTTATTACGAGCCGATTTGGCAGCGAAATGGTTAGTGCTCTGGCCTTTGATTTAAAAATTCGTAAGTTCGAATCTCACTTCGGGCTTGGTTGTTTGAAGTGATATGAAATCCGTGACACACTGTACTCCCTGTCTAATTAGTCCTTAGTGTCTAAAAGTTGGATGTTGAGTGACTAACAACTCAAAACATCCGCTCTTAAAAGTTATACTCTATAAAAATTTCTTTGTTTCCATATTGCCCCTGGGCTGTTATTTTTTTTAAAATAATAATTTTTACTTATTTAATTTTTGAAAAAGTGTCGTTTTTGCTTTCGCAGCAAGTGAGTTCTCGTTTTTGCTATTTGTGATTGGTCACTAAATGTATTAGAACCCGGATGTCAGGAGTCGGACACCATAATTTAATAATTTCAAAACTCTGCGCAAATTTTTTTTATCGTTGGACACTTGTCTCTATTTGTTTTTTGTTGTTACATAACTTTATTTCATGATGAGAAAAATTATTTTAAGATGCTGTCAGTTAAATTAATTTTTTGATTACCGCAATTTTATATGTTTACTCGTAGAAGTCACGTTTTCACATTTAAGCAGAAAATTCCATCCGTAATAATTTTGTGTTAATTCGCGTTTATATCAGCTCTTCTCTATTTCTGCATGTTGTGTATACCAAAGATGTTTTCTATAACTTTTACTTCTGTTTTTATTTCATTCTTTCAAAATTTGTCTTGTTAATACATAGCTAGATTAGAAATTAAGATATGTTTTGTAATATGTGAATATACATTTTTATTTATTCAATAATAAACATCATGAACTTTGTATAGAACATTATGAATTTTGAAATTTTAATCCCAAGTATATGTTTTAAATTCTTTGAATGTTTTTTTATTTCGATATTCCGTATCTAATTTAGATTAGAATGAAGATCTAATTTAATTGGGTTTTGAATATGAACATTTGAATTATTTAGGGTAAAGAAAAGACAATTTTTAGATGAATAGAGTCAAAACTGAGTATTGTGTAATAAAATAATTACAAAATTTAGAAGTTCATTTAAATTTTCTATGAAAACTTCTAGAATGCCAAAATGTAGAAAAATATGAAAATGGAATTGTAAAAGCACAAAACATCTTATTCAAAGTACATAAATATTATTTTAAACCACTTATATTCAATATGTTTTTTTAAAATTTTTGCTGTGTGCTTAAAAAAAACTCTTGAATATATAACATCATTTCATAATATTTTTGTTTAAATTAAATTAAAGATAAGATACGCTATAATAACTTTTTCAGTGTTGGTTAAAGAGCGATACGAAACTTTAGAAAAGAGTTATAAATTATCAAATAAATCTTTATATTTTGCTATCGTTATTGTCTAATGTTGTTGTCTAGTGACAGCTAGGGTGCGCTGCTCCATTTTTCCAGCTGAACCGTAATTCGGTGTGGAGTCCGAGTTCCTCAGTACTCACATGCTATAGGTAACCGTTTATAGGGTAGGCAACCATTCACTCCACATTCATACAAGGAAAGGACAGAGACAGGATAGACAGAGAGATAAAGTACATCCATGCCCGAACTGGGATTCGAACCCAGGACATACCTATCTGCAGTCAGGTACTCTGACCACTAGACAGGGTGGGGGTTTTCATTGTCTAATTAATGGATAATGACACCTTTAATTATCTTTTCTGAGTTAAAGCTGAAGATTTTCGTCTTTAAATTACCTTAAAGAATTTATTTATGAATATAATTATAACGAATAATGATCGGCTGGTAGAACACTTTATTTACTTTTCTAATCACAAGGGGGGGGGATACCACCTTGTCCAGTGGGGCATCCAATGGATGTGCCCTCAGGGGGGGGTCTTCGTAATCTAGAAGCAGGGATCAGGCAGCCACAGAGGTATTACTTGACATCGAGGAAGGCATTGTGACAACGACATATTTCACTAGACCGCTATTAGCTAACACTAGAGTACATCAGTTGAGTTGGGATTTGAACTTACTACCTTCTGATAACAAGAACGAGCGCCTTGACCCTCCAGACAGCCGTAGCTTGAATTTTGCCAAGGTCATGAAAAAGTAATCGTTGAAAGGAATTTTTAGATAAAAGTTTTATTTTAAGCAGACCAGTTTGTTTGATTCATAAAAATGCTATTAATTTTGTTTCGTTATGATTTTAGTTAAGGTTTACAAATAAATCATCACAAAGCAGCAGAAATTAAATATGTTAAAATATTTTTTCTTTTAAAACTGAATGAGATTTGATTTTAAAACTCAGCAATTATTTCATTTTAATTATACATTGAAATCAATTTCTAAAAAAGATTACATTGATTTATCAACTTGTGTTAGTTTAAATATATTAAAAAATATTGATAACATTTTAAAAATAAACGATAAAATATATTAAGATTTTTTTGTTTATTTAAAGTATTCTCTTACTATTTATTTAAATCATTTATATTTTTTATTTCGTGGTATATCTTTAAAAACTTCTTTAGAAATTTGTTGTTTTGATGTTGATATTTGTACAGCTTATATGAAATCATAAATCGAACTTTAAAACATAATATATATTGTATGAAATAAAATATCATTTTAATTTAAATATTTTAAGGTTTTACACGATAAATAGCACATAATTCTCGTTATAACGTAAAATATTTTTTTTGTAAATTTAAAATTATTTTTTTACGAAACCGATCTTAAATAAACATTTGTATGTAATTCTAATGCAACCAATAAGTCATGCAGTTTACTCTTTATAATTGGGAATATATGAACCTTTATGAATATATGAATATTTACATTATAGTACTGTTCCACTGATGTATCTATTTTCAGAGAATTTAAATTTATAAAGATGCTATGTAAGCAATTATTTATATAAATACGAAATAAGAGTTAAGAGGAACTTCATATATTTCAATTTCAGTCATTATTAAATATATTTTTTCTTAAAGATTAATTTAAAGGTCTGTCACAATAGCATTCAATATAAAATGGAAATAGAAAATTACATGATTTTATAAATTATGAATGGCAAACGCTTTATAATGGTTGATTATATTTACATATATTTGAAATAATGTTATTTCAAATGTATTATAAGGTTGCTTTTCATTAAAATTTTAATGCGTGGAGCTTTAATATTTTATAATTTATTTAAATGGAATTTATTTTAATTTGTTATAAGAATTTTTTATGTAAATTAAATATTTATTACCTAAGTTTATTTTTTTTATTCACTTGAATATAACTTCATTTCATATAAATGACTTATTATATTAGTTAAAAATTCAATGCATGATTCCCTTCTCAACTGTTAATTTGTTATTTTTTTGTTTGAAATTAACATAATTTCTCTCTTATTTTTTATTCATCTTAAACTAATTTAACTTAATTCCTTAAAAGAATCTTAATATTGCTGCTTAAAACGTAACACGCGAATTTCTTTCTTAATTCTTAACTTCTTTTTTCAGTTAAAATTAAATTTATTTCTTATTTCTATTGCTTTTATTCATCAGAAATTAATTTTCTTTCATGTAAATATCTTATTATTTCGCTTTTAAAAATACAATTATGTAAATCGTTTATTCCTTTTAAACTAATTATATTTTTCTAAGGTTTTTACTATTTCCATTTATAATTTGTCACGTAAATTTCAACTTTTTTTGTTAATTTAATTTGTTACAATTATCTTATTATTTTGATTAAAATTTTAGTGCACAAAGTACTTAAAAAATTCTCAACCGAATTTAGCAGAATTTCTTTAAGAAATTATGCCCATCAATTAGAAGAAATTTTGCTTAGCTGAACTTTTAATTAAAGATTTAAAAGAAATTTTGTTCAACGAAATTTAGCAAAAATTCTTTCCAAGATGCTGTTTAAAAAGCATCTAGGAAAAACTTTTCCCTGATTAATGACAATTAATGACAGGGAAATGTATAATTAAAATGGGTCGGTGTTTCCTTTATATACTACACTCGATCCGTAAATTAAGTACAATGCAAATCCAGACAAAGAAAGAAAAGCAAAACAAATATGATTTATTTGTAAAGTCTGTTTGTTAAACAAAAGGTAAAGAGCAAAAAAGATGGTATATGTTTGACATCATTAATAAAAATTGCGATTTTTACTTCCTGGAGCAAATTTCAAAAAAGAATCTATTTACAAAAACCAATATAACATGGTTGATATGATGGTTAATACTTAGTATGCCCCCCATACGATGCAAAACAGGCCGTACAACACTTAGGTACGCTGAGTATCAAACTATCGATTTGATCTTGTGGAATATTACACCACTTATCAAGAAATGCTCTCCGGTAGATGGAGTTGATGGGCTGCAATTTGTCGGCCAAGCATGTTCCATACGTGCTGTATTGGATTCAAGTCCGGTGAGTATGCTGGCCAGTCCATACGGGTGATATCCTCCGATTGAAGGCATTCGTTTACAATGTTTGCACGGTGGACGCGGGCGTTGTCATCCATAAACAGAAATTTTGCACCCATGGCGCCCCGAAACATACGTACATGTTGTTCCAGAATGACATCCCGATAGATGTGGTCTGTTATGGTTACATTCTGAACATGCTGGTTGGTTCTGGAACCCAGAATAATTTTCCCCCAAACGAGCAATCCTGCACCACCGTAACGGTGTCGTTCAATGGTTTTATCTTGGTGGTAACGGTTACCTGGCCCTCTCCATTTGAAAGTCCGGCGAGAATCAGACTTAAAATTAAACCTGGAATCGTTGGAAAATATCCCACAAGACCACTGTTGCAGTGTCCACAATGGATGCTCTCTAGTCCAGGCTAATCACAGGTAACAGTGAGTTGCGGTAAGTGGAACACATATCACAAGCCTGCGATCATATAGACCAATGTGCCCTAAGCGTCTGTACAAGGTCTGCCTTAAAAATGTCGTACCGGTAGCTGACGAGACAATCTGCTCCGTCTATTTCTTTTGGCAGTAACTGCCAAATACCGGTCCTCATTCGGAGATGTAATTAGGGGGGTGACCTGTGCTATAACGTCTACTCACATTACCATCATCTTGGAACCGTCGCCAAAGCCAGGAAATGACACTCTGAGCGATTACAAGTTCCTCGAATACTTCCAGCTGGGAGCGTCCACATTCCAGACGGCCGATAATTCTACCACGTAAAACATCATCCAAATGCTTCCTTTGTGCCATAACTATGCGGTTATTGCACTGTAAAACTTTTAAAGCGCTTGTGAACAATTTTATTTCTTTGAAACCAATCCATATATAACCCTCTCTTACACTCTCGTCATTGTGACGTACTATCGGCGCCATCTGGTGGTTTCTTGTAATTTGCATATTATTCTTCAAGATGTGTGTGATAATTCTGCATGTGAAATTTTTATTTTAGAGTTCAATTTCTGTGTGATTCTGAATTATCCTTAATTTATGGACATGAGTGTAAATATTAAAGTAGTAAAAGCATAAAAAAAATTTAAAAAAATTAACTTATAATCTGAAATTAAATTATAGATTATGAAAAATTATTTTTTGAAAATGTATCTCTCGTGGATGTTATGCTCCATTGCCTAGAATATACGTAAATGTCGTTGAAATTTAAAATAATTTTGCTTCAGAAATTGAATCGATTAAAAAATTGGGAGTCTTAGAGTTTTTTGCAAGAGTACCAGTCATAAACAACATTTGATGATTTAATGACATATGTTTATTACATATATGTTTATATATTTGCATGTTTATATATATGTTTATATATTTTTATATATTTGCATATATATATATATATATATATATATATATATATATATATATATATATATATATATATATATATATATATATATATATATACGTTTATTTTTACTGTGCAAGATGCAGGGTGGTTGTAGGGGTGATTCAAAATAGGAACGGATGCGCTGCAGTTTTAATTTATGTGAGCAGAAGTATGCGAGTTGGGACAGCGTGCACAGTGGTAATCGTGAAACTAATGTCTTGGAGGATGAAACCAAGGCTGGAGGGGTTTTCAGGGCCAAGGACAAGGATGAGACTAGAACTATTTCTTAATGATATGCATGTCATGATATCTTTGGTGTAGTGAGGTGTTGTAATTATTATCTTATAAGGGTGTAGTCTGTATCACGGCCCTTCTTGTTGAAGGTCATTTTGAAACACAAGAAATCTTATCGAATGTTAAAGAATGGAATCGTGAATTAAATGATTGACTTTTTGATCCAAGATATTAATATGCATAATGCGTTTTTTTTAAAAATAAATCTACTTGTTTACTGTTTAAAAAATGTTTTTCATGACGAATATTTATTATGGAATAATGAAAATACAGTTATTTAAACATTGCATTTTAGTTGGGTAGATAACAGTGCTAACATTTAATTATGAATTTCAATTAAAAACTAAGTAAGAAACCTGTGTACGATTTTAAGATTTATCATACTTTCCTTTTAGAAATAAAATACTTAGAAACGTAGAAATTCCCAATCTAATGTATTAAGACTTCATGAAGTATTACACACGTATAACTCTACTACCTTAAATTTATTCTAACACACATATTAGGAAAGTTTCACCTCTTCGACCAATGAAATTTTTTCAATCCATTTACCTTTTAATGAAATTGTTAATTTATACATTATATATTCTTCAGTACTTTAAAAACAACTATGCATTCATTGAAATTCTAATGACTGCTGAAAACTATGGAATAAATATTATTAGATTGTATTTTCATTTGCTTAAATTTTAAAATTTTGTTAAACTTTTGTTCTTAATTTTGTCAAAATTTTCTAATTGTAAGTCTTTTTAATAAAAATATTGAAAATTTTGAACAAAAGTGTAAAATAGAGTCAATTTTGTTCTTTTTTTCCAGTTTTCAACTTTTTATAAATTTTAATTTAGTTTTTTTCTATTGATGATTTAATTGCATTACTTTTTACAAACATGATGCTATTACAGGCTTTGTTTTTAGTGACAGAAGTAGTATATTTAAAAAGGGTGCATATGAATAAAATAATTAAATGAAATTCAGAAGCTTTGTTAAAAAATGGGGAAAGATATCTAACACAAATTTTCAAAAGATTGACCATGAAAAGACTTTCAATTTACTATATGAAAATAATTAACATTATTCTGAAAGTCCTGAAAGGGAGCTTTGAATGTTGGAACAATTACAGAATTCCCACTGATTTTAAATCTTAATCGCATTTTTGATTTTAAATCAAACATTTCTTTTTGCCAGTAGTTTTCAGTTCTCTTAAGATTAATGGATTTATTTTTAAAATATTAAGCTATACGTCTGATTTATAATATTCAGAAATATGTGTGAAACATATTTAATGGAAGAGAATTATGATGAGTTACTTCCCTTTTTCTTCAGATTAAGTACTGAAACACATTTTAGACACGTTTGTGAAATCTTTGTATATCATAGACTTATTTGGGTGTCATGTAAGCAAAAAGCTCCTTTTTACACGAAATTTAAAATCAGAAGAAATAATTTTTTATATATTATGTAAGCGAGAAAACTTAGTGAGCAACTGAAACATTATTAAAGATAATTATCTTCTAACAATATACAGCGATTTTGTTTCCATTGGAAAATGTTATACAAAGAAAGCTATTGAACAAAATTTAATTAACTTTGTTAAAAGTTTGAATTATATCATGCGATTTTCTCCAAAAGTCAATCCTCATTAGAGAAAAATAATGTTGCATGGAATATTGTTAAGCAAAATAAAAGATGAAATCTTCCGTTTAAAATGTGTTAATCTTTTGTTAATTACGTAAACCAAAAAGACTATTTTTATGACGACACTATAAGTTCTAATTTAGTTGAACTAAAAGATTCAAAAATATTTTTGTCAGAAATATTATTTTTAAGAGTTTAACAGTACGTGTTACGTTACTTAATAACGTGATTTAATTGACCTTAAAAATAGAAACTATATTTACAATTTTTTGAAATCGTTTCGGGAAACATTCCTTATAAAAATTTCAAACACCACATTTACCATTCCTTAATAAAGGTTCAGAAAATGTTTTATGTAAAACATTCAAGCACCATATTTACTATTCTTTTTAAGTATTTTAGGAAACATTGTAAAATGTTGAAATACTACATATTCTAGTGTTTATGAATGTTTCAGGAAAAAATTCTTCGTAAAACATTCAAATAAAACATTTTAAATTTAAGTATGCATGTTTTATCTCATTTAATAGCATTGCATGTAAAACCATTAACCACAATTAGTTATTTTTTTGTTTTTAAGTCGAGATAAAATGTGAAATTAGCTATATTTAATTTTCCGGTTTAAAAAAAATTATAGAGAACAAAATATTTCTGACATTGATATTTTTGTTTCCAAAGATATTTAACTAATTTTACTCAGTTCTTTACAAATATTCCTCAATCAGCATTATATATTAAATATAACAAGCATTAATTCAATGAAAGATTTAGAGAAGTCCTTGATCATAGATTATATTTATATTTAATTAAAAAAGATTTTAAACTAATTTGTAATTCTAAAATTGATATTAAATTTTATTCAAAACTATCGGAATTTAAATATTTTAATATTATATTTTTACATTCTGTAATGTTCTATTCTCAGAAAGCGATATCATTAATCAAGCTAATTAAATTTTATGACGCCATTCATAAGATTTCAGAAGGGACTCAATATTACAAATTATGCCAGAAATATTATGAAATAAAACAATTAAGTGAGTTTTTAAGCACTTTTTTTAAAAATTTGATTGGTTTAATGAGTCGTTTATTGCCCAAATTCTAAATTTTGGATTGTTATAAGCAAATATAGATTATCAAGTTTTGCTGCAGGATTTACATTTATTACTATTGCCATAAAATAATGGAATAGTGAATATTATGACTTCAACTGAAATTTATTGCAAATCAATTTCTGCAGTGTGCGCGAATTGAGTTGTTTATTCCATTTCCTGTATTTAAATGAAAGTTTTTATATTTCTTAAAAAATGAAATTTAATATTTATTTTATTTACAATTTTTTGACTAGCATCAAAAGTAGTAATGAAGCAAATATTTAAATTAATTTTTTTTACTAATTTTTAATAGTTCTTGAACAGATAAAATCAATACGATTTGTAATTTCATTTTTATGTTATTTTTGATTTTCAGTTTTTAATTCAAAATGAAAAACGAGTTCGCTTAATGCAAATGTTAATAATTAAACAATAAGTGTTTTCTAATATTTGAAATCAATAAAAGTTATATGTCTGAATATAAAGTCAGTATTTTTTCCAATAATCATGGCAATAAAGTTATAAGGTTATTTTTATCTTATTCAATATACATTAATTAATGTTTAAAATGAATTTCCTTTAAGTCAATAATATATGCTTAATGACAGCAAAAATTCGTAAAAATGTATTGCAAGAAAAAAATTTTTTATATAATTTATTAATGAACTATTATTATAAAAATACAAAAAATATCATACTCTGTTGTAATTATTATTAAAATAATATATTTTCATATAATGAAAGATCAAAATCATTTTAATACGTAGCTATTACCTATGCTTTTTTAGAAATTTAATTGAAATATCTTCAAATATAATAATCTTTTAAAGAAAAACTCTCAAACTTTAAAATGAATAAATTGATTTACAAATTATAACCATTTTTATAAGAAATCTTTATAGAAGAATTCATAACTTTTTCTATTTATTAACATATAAATAAGCAGAACACAAAACAAAGGATTAAAATTAAAGTAACCTTTATTAATCAGTATACAAATTACAGCAGAATTTATTACATTGAATCATAAGGAAATATTTTCATAAAATTTTGGAATACTCGATGGCAACGTCTATAAATCCGTATCCAAATCAAAATCCAAGCTCAGTCCTTTAGCTGCCTGAAAATAAAATTGTGTTTAGTTTAAACATAATTAAAATTGAAATGAATATTAATATTTTTATTTATTTAATAATAACATCATGTTAATCAATTTTAAATTTATTATATCTAACAGTAAATTTATTAATTATCATTATACATTGAATACAAAATAACGCATATACAGTTTCTAATTATTATTACAGCATTACATTATAAAAAAAAGTTATATATAGATTTTAACTCTATAAAAATGGTAATTTTGAAATAAGTAAAAGAAAAAGTTATGCAATTTTATGTTTTTAATTTACACAATTTATTTTTTTAAATAAGTAAAAGTAAAAATTAGATTAAAATTAAATTGCTTTCTTTTTTATTTAATTACTATAATATAAAAGTTTATATTAAATTTTAATTTTATTAATTTATTTGTTGATAAACATTTACTTTTTAAACTGAGTTATCCTTTAAAACTATTTTTTTCGGTAAACATTAAAATATAATTTGGCTTTGCAAAATGTGTTTAAATGCATGAGTAAGAGTCAAATTAATATCTTTTCCCTAAATAATCATTTGATCAAAATTATAAGCCAAATACTTGGTGACTTATTTATGATATTCATTAAACAATACAGTATTTAATGAAGTTTTTTCAATAATTAATAAAAAATTTGAATTAAATTTAATTTTATTAAGTATCGCAAGAAAATATTTAATTCTATTAATTCAGTTAAAATATATGATCCCAGAATGATTTCATGTACTAGAAAAGTGTTTTTTTAATATAATTCGATAAAATTAAGTATTGAGACATAAAACTAAGTTGAAAGTAAACATTAATATTTATTTAAAATAGGAATTAGTATGTAACATTTTTCATGATTTTTCCATTCATCAAGAAGTTCTTTAGACACAATTGATTGAAAACCCTACAAAGCATGAACTTTTAGTAAATTCACCTAAATATTTTCGCTTAAAAATTCCAGAGATTTTGTTAAAATTAGCTAGATTTTGTAAGAAATCTCTAGCTGCCAACAACGATTAAGGTTAATCGTAATTATTCAAGAAAAATATCTCTGAGCTGAAAATTTAAAACTATTAATTTCTTTTATGAATACTTATGTAAAATTTATAATATTAGAGTTAAAAAAACATAAGGTTTGGAATTCCAGTGACAAATTTTAAGCAGTTTACCTTTTGAGAGATGTTCATTTCTTCCAGAGGTAGCTGAAAGCAGGGTTGTAGGCAGCGTAGTTGTAGGCGTAGGGGTAGGTGTGCACTGGAGCACCGTAATAGTTGTTGTAGTAGTAGGGGTAGTACTGCGCCATAGCGCACACGGCAAGAGCCACCACGACCAAGAGGGCAAGCTGCAGCAAATAAAAAAGCTATTTAGTTTTATAAAAAACAAAAGTTTTTAATATTATTGATTTTCGTGTGTAATATTTTATTTATATGATTAAGTTTAACACAATATTGAGGTTTGTATATCAGATAATCTTATCACTTCAAACTGCTGTACTTTGGTTTTGTAAGTATCTGGGGGTACCGCAAGTATTTATATGAGATCATACAGATGTATTTCAACCTAATAATTCAAAAATTTTGTTTGTTTCTCAAATGCTTAGACGCAATATCTCAACTTAACTACTCAAAACTGTCGCAAGTTTGTTTTTCAAACAGCTTCGATAGCGCGCGCATATTTATAGGGAAACCACATTTAAATAACATAACCTTTTAGTTTAAAACAGTAATTTGATTTTCAAATAGTGTGATATTGTAATCGTTCATCTGGAAACAAAATTCAAAATATTTTACACTTATTGCTCCAAAATTTTGGTGAATTTGTAAATGGCAACGGTGTTGCAAACGCTTAGCTGAGTATCATATTCAAATATTCTATCCTAATTACCCAAGCCTCTTGCAAATTTTTTTTTGCAAGTAACATCGTCGTTGCAATTATGTAGATGAATACTGCATTCAATCTTCTCAACTCAATAGAAAATGTTAAAAAAAATTCTAACGATATATCCAATCAAACCGGAGAACAAAATTAATTTTTTTCTACTTATGTTGGAACTTCTATTCAGTTTATTGAAGAATTGTTTGAATTTATTGAATGAATTGTTTTTTAATAAATTCTTAAAACTATTGATTACAAGGGGCGATTTTACTCAGAAAGACTATTCTTCTAAAATTTTAAGAAATAAGATTTTTACAGTACATTTTTAAAGTAAGCAAATGAATTAATATGAAATTCTATTTAATAATGATTTTTTAAATTTCAAACTGCACTATAAAAATATTTTTATATAAATTCACTCATATAAAAAGGTAAAATATATACTGTATATGTACTTACCAAGTACTGCATGATGAGAGATTACTTTTCAAGTTTGCAACCAGAAAGTATGCTTGATACCTGCAAATGTTGCCTTTTTATATTGCATCCGAGAGGGTGAAAATATTTTGAATTGTATAAAAACTAGTTTAAATTGAAGGCTAAATCTCATCACTTGGATTTTTTACGGGTGTGGCTTCTTAACCTTGCTTCAACAATTACTTACACCCAAAATCAGGTGGGTTTTTGATTTTCTCCATTGAAATAAAAGCATAAGAGGCTCAAAGGGAAAGTTATGTAATTAATGGTGAGGAAAATTAACTTAATTCTTACCCAATATATTCGTAAAAGTAACATGCACGCTATCAAACAGCCTTTTTTCTTTCAATGCACGAGCTATATTTAGAATTTAAATTAGAATCCAATCATATTAAATAGGATGAAAAGTTAAGAAAAACTTTTTAATCATGCTAATATTTAACAAAGAATGTGAACAACGTTTATTGAATTTTAATTGAAGTGGGATCGTATGATTGGTCAATGCCGATTTGGACTTTCACATGTGTTTTAAAAATGAAAATGTAATGGATTTCTTTCATGTTTTTAGCAAGAAATAAGAAGTCCCAAAAATATTAAAAACATCGTCATAATGTTGTATTTGAGCAATCAACATTTATTTAAATTTTAAAATCGATCAAAATCCTAAATTCATAAGAAATTTCTAGAACTTTTTGTATGTAAAAATGATCATAATGTAAGAAGACATGTCGCTTTAATTTGATTTATGATTTTGAAATTAAAAGTTAGATGCTAAGTTTTAAGCATAAATAATTTTGGAAATTATTTTAAACTCAATATCAAAACTATATATATAATTATCTTTTGAATACGATATGTAGAATTTTTAAGTTATAAATTTGAATTTTTTTTTCCTAATGTGGAAGTTTCGTTTCCTAGTGTATAAAATTTGCAAATGTTTTTTCTTTTAACCAGAGGACTTAATTCTTTCAATTTTATTGTATTTTTAAAGGTTTCTAACCGCTCAATAGAGTCTTCATAGCATATCTTAAACAAGAAAGTCCAATATCAGCTGAAATTATATAAAATAAAACCATTGAGAGAGAAAGTAATTTCCAACCCTAAAGTGGCTCTTTCTTTCGTTACAGTTGAGATCCTGAGTTCACCACTTTAAAACGATTCTCATTGGTTTAAAATATCCATGACGTCAGATAATGTTTCATCTATGTCACATCGTATTGAGATAGCACTGTAAATCCGACGTATCTGTCTGTCTTCAAATTACATTCTTCGAGTGGCAGCAAACAAGGCGAAGTTCACCCTCGAATGTCTGAGAATAGTGTCGAAGTTCATTTTGTGAATAAAACGATTTCTTATATAAGCAGAGCAAAGCATGGGTTTGAGAAGTCGTTTTCCATTGATTGAAGCCATGACACACGGACAGTAGAGCATCAGAAAAAGCAAAATGAAAAAGACATGACAAAACATCCACTTTATGGTTAGTTTAAATCACCATTTATGGTTTAAAATTTTAAAAATTTCATTCATTAATAGAATTCTAAATTAATTATTTCAATATTTGTAAGGAATCTCTTTTAAATCTTTATGTTATTTACTGACTTGATTACGCCAACATTAAAAATTTTCTTTGTTTAAATTTTTGAGCAATAATTTTAATTGAACTAATTAACTAACTCGCCGTTCAATGCTTTCTTTAAGCTTAGAGCTATTGCTTTTTCTATAATTAAACCATTACAGTTAAATAATCTTATTATCATGAGTATAAATTCTCTTCATTTGCTAATTTCTCTCTCATTAAGATTATAAAAATTATTATTAAAAATTATATTAAAAATTTATTGTGATTGCAAGTCATTTTCATATAATCTATAGAATGAATAATCATATTGAAATAAATATCTCATCAACTTCAAATTAGAATATATCTTATTCATATATCGACTGATAAAAAATATAATGCTGGTCTTCAACAAAAATTTGGACAATTGAATAGAATAAAGGACTTATATACTATAGTATTGGCCACACAAACTACTCAAAATGAAACATTCAAATTTTGCGAACTGTATACCAGGCTTATATGCAGCGATGAATTATACAAATCAGTAGCATTGAAGCTCATACTCACATTACTAGTGATTGCAGTCAATATATAGGGAGAAGAGACAACCACTTTAAAGTACAATGATTGCTTTTTTGGTAAATTGTTTAACTTTATGTCCAAGCAAAAATCGAATGAGTTTCGAACAAGTTTCTGAGTTCAGAAGAGAAATCAGTGTTGGACGAAACCAAGCATTCACGGATGCAGGAGGGAACGGTAGATCCACGAGATCAATTGCATTCATTTCGTTCCATTATGAGATCTTAAGCACTGGCTATCAGTCATATTCCAACAAGACAGTGCACGACCACACGTGGTACGAAATGTTCAAGTGTTTTTATTTCCCCATCAGATTTCAATCATCCTTATAATGTTTGTTCTCCCAATCCCTCGTCAATCGAAAACGTGCGGCTAACACCAGCTTCTGGTCAGGATACACCAGGAAAACTTTGACGAAATGGGGAAGACGCGTGTATTAGGATACACCTGAAATTTCATTTAAAGTTAAAATTTTCTTGAAACTAGTGAAATTATAATATAGAGAATCAATATCATTTTTTAATTAAAAAATATTTCAGATGATGCATATTAGTTACATAAATTCGTGATTAATCTTTACAATTATTAAGTGAAAGTTAGTACTAAAGTCACAGGTCGCCAAGGTTACGTAATAATAGAATGCGGCAAAATTTTGTGGATTATTTTATAACGAAAAAATCACCAAAGCAAATAATTTGCCAAATGTTGAATGATGTCCGCGGGAAATTACGGTGTGTCACTTTTAATTAAAGAGATTTGTAATTCAAATTCGTGCTATAAGTATTTCCAGATTAATATTTCATGTAGCAAACGTAATCTCTTTTACCCATATCATTGTTATTTAATTCCCTTAGTTGGGATAAATTCGAAAAATAAAGGTAAAGAGTTTTCATTTATTGTTCATCTAGACAATTTTATTTAAATGTTTACCTCTTTCCCCCATAGCGAAAGCTATTGAGTAATTTTATTTGTTTGTAGGTTAACGTTAGAAAAAAGGACCATTTCAATATAATTTCTCATAATTCCATTAATCAAAATGTTAAATTAAGGAATTTGTTTTTGAGAATTCTTAAATTTGGCGTGTCAGAATTTTTATCTTAATTTCGTTGTATATATTATAAATAGCATTTCTATTATTTTATTGATAGTAGAACTGAAAAAAATACTTTTCCCTTTTTCATAACTTGTGAAAATCTGCTTAAAAACATTTATTTTTAAATAAATGCTACTAAATGGAATTATAGTTAAGAGCATCTATTCGACAAATCTTGAGTTCGTTATTTTATACTTCCGATTACTTTTCAAATAGAATTTTAAAATCATTGAAATCTATTTGAAAATATTAGATTCTTTTTATAATTATTTTATAAAACTCTAACTAGAGGATAATTCTTTACTTGTAGCCTATTCTCCTAAATCAATATAAACTTATAATATTTGAAAGAAAAATTAATTACTCTTAAAGAACTCTTAAAGAAGAGCCAAGTTATTGCTATCAGGGCTGCTGCCCCAAATTCCGATAGCAAAGTAATTGTTAGTTTAATAAGGAGAAGTTATATATATATATATATATATATATATATATATATATATATATATATATATATATATATATATATATATATATATATATATATATATATATATATATATATATATATATAATATATATATATATATATATATATATATATATATATATATATATATATATATATATATATATATATATATATATATATATATATATATATATAAATACATATATATATATATATAATATATATATGTACACATATATATCAAAAGAAAGTCGCTATATTGTGATCTTAATTCTCCCTTTTACTAATCCTTTTTTTAAAATGAATTATAAAATATCAGAGTGCATTAAAATTATAATTTGGTAGCCTTTTTATTGTTTAAATTATTAAAGTATCATTTATTCTCATTCGGCAATCACTTTGTAAGGACGGAAATTTTTACAGAACGTTATACTTCAAATTAGAAGAAATGATTAAATTCTATAGATCAATATATAAAACCAATACTATCCCATTAAAATAATTGAATGTTGTTTCTATTTTAATTTGGGTACAGTTATGGATAAAGTTAATTAAAACATTCAGATAACTTCGGAGAGAAATTTAATGGCTATTTCATCATGATAATGATGATGCTGCATTTATGACAATTATTTCAATATTTCCTCCGCTGTCCATTGCTATGCATTCCCAGGTATCTTGTGCGTAGCTCCCAAACAAGTGACCGCTTTATATGTATTTCCTTTGATAATGGTAGAACCACCATTTGGGTAAAAAGTGCCCAGATCATCCAACTTCACCGGATCACATTCTGGGTTGGATCAGAATTTCTAAGGAAGGCTTAACATCCAATCCACTTATTATTATACATTTTTTGGTAGTCAAAAACCTTCGGAAGTTGATCTAACATGTCAATTTAGAAGATAATTAACAACATTTCGTCATCTTCATTTAAAGGTCAAATTAAGGAAAATAATGTAAGGAAACATATCAAAATTATTTGGAAACGAAAATTTACTTCTTTGCTTTCCGTTTGTTCTATGTTTATTTTTATAGCTCCATTGATTTATTGTTATAATATTGTAGGTGCATGTTATACTGTTTAAATTTTCAAATAACAAACGAATTTTGCAATACATAGTTTTTAGGATGTGCAAAATCACTTTAGTTTTGTTATCCTAAACATAAAAACTGCAACGGCAAATGGTGAATGTATGCTCCTCTACTTCATGATTAGTATAATCGATAATTTATAAATTCAAATGAATTATGCATAATGAAAATATACTATAATGATAATATATTATTTTGAAATGATAAATTCAAAATAATACATTATCATTACTGTAATAAAAATCTTTATCACTATTGTGCACTATTTTGGTAACAATATTAATATATTTTCATTATTTATTAGAAAGCGATGAAATTTTATATGGCTTTTCTTCGGTGATAAACTTAGAAAATCAGCATTATTTCCATATTTATCTGGTTTTCCTTTTAATCATTTAAACTAAACTAAACCTGTGGCCCGAGAACCTATATTTTGGCCAAGGCCTACAGTACCAATTTCTGTTTTCATGACCGACAGCTCTGGGGTGAGAAGCATTTGTATCGGTTGGGTGGTCTGCCTAACGCAAAACCCCCAAAGGGTAGTTCCCAAGCATGTTTGGTAATCAATTTATCGACCCACTGAAGGAATGAAAGCTAAACCAACCTTGCCCAGTACGAGGATAGAGCTTTGGACCTCTGCCTTGGAAACGTGAAGTGCAAACACTAAACCAGTGGGATTTCATTCCTTGTAAATAACTGTAATACGAGCTTTCAGTGATATGATGACGACGAACCTTCCTATACATATGCGTGACGTCATTTTTTTCAGATCAGCCTTTCTTTTTGCAGCATCAGCGTTTGACAGCTTCGGTTAAAGTGCACATTGCTTCTGGGAATTCGATGTCATGCTAGAGACCGTCACGTGGGGTATGGGGTGCTAATGGGCATAAGTTTCGTTTATTTCTTATTGACATTGCTATTACTTTGAGCCTTGGCATTACATATCTTTTGTATTAAGCCTCTTTTTTCTAGCCTTTATTTGACCCGCAGAACGAATACGTGTCTGTAGAATAATGTTCACCATTGCCGGTACTATACTGATGGACACTGACCTAGAAAATGTTTCGTTGGTATCCTAGGCAGCACATTTTCCTGATGTGTTTCCAATTGAAAACGTCCTGTCAATGACAATAAATGTGTTTTCAAATGACGGGCTCGTCCCCAGTCACTACGGTCTCCTAATGTGATACCTTGTCCAAGTTGCTTAGGGCAGTTGTATCTAAACATGCCATTCGACATGTATTTGACATTACTTGTTGCTAAAAGATAGTAGTGTTTAGGTTAATAATTCAATAATAAAATATAATTATTATTAGAATTATAAAGAAATATGTTATGTTCATATTTATTTTACAATGTACTTTAATGGATATACAAAAATACACTATGCTGGAAATAACCTTTCGTTATTTCTAATATGATTTATTTGTGTAATAATTGGCGTTTTCTTACTTTTTTGGTATAGCAAGTTTAATAATAGTAATGAGTCATTATAAACCAATTTATGTTTTATTACCTTAAACCATTTTAAGATTTTATTGTTGACTTTATATTTTTATATATCAATTGTACATCTCATGATATATTCTTTTATTTTATAATTTAAATAACAAGTTTGGCATTAAAATAGTTAACGTTGAAACTTTCAGTTCAACTGTGTGTGAACTCCATCACCATTTCGTGAATGGATGATTATTCGGGGTCAGACTTTAATTAAAAATGTTGTTGTTGTTGTTTTCCTATGACACTTGGTCAAGGCCAAGCTCGCTTTTGCCTTTGGCAGTGCGAATTAAGTCAATAGGGAGCGTCTTTCGTTCGGATCAGAGCACCACGAAGGTGAAAGTACGACTTTGCTCTTTTTAAGGTGCCTCGTAGTTTTGAACCACGGTCTGGTGATGAGGCCACACCTGAGCTGGCACCCTCCTCTCCACATCCACGCCACACCAGCGGAAGGACTTTGGACGTCATAGATTAACGTGGAATTAAAAATGTAAATCCTGGTATTGTTTCCCTGTGTGAAAAAAAATTATTCATAGAACAAGAAGAAAATCTTTCAAACTCAGATTTAAATAGGTTTTCTTAACTGGCTTTTTAAGATATCAACTTTAGTCAAACAAATTTTTTAAAAAAAGTCTTTAACAGGATTGAAAATATAGTTGAACATTTTATGAAAATCTTAAATTTGTCTTGCATTTAAAAAAAAATTAAAGTTATCAAGTTTCGTTCTTTGTAGTTTTCGTCTCTTTACTGATAACTTCATTTCAAATCGTGTTTCATGTCAAAAATTTCTCATATTGTATCAGACTACGAGTTTAAATGTAAAAAGTCATTTACGGTTGCAGAAAGACAGAAGTAATTAAAACATTTTAAAATCGCATTATCAACAATTTTTCTTAAAACGTATTTTAAGTTAGATTTATAATTCATAAGGCGTGTCAAATTGTTAAATTTATGATTCCATCGCCAAAATTGTTTTAGATATAATTTGAGCTGCAATGATTTCATTTGAATACACATATATATATTTTTATATTTGAACTCTATGTATGCTTCTCATAATTTTTTCAAGCTGTTATGGAGTTATGAGAGCATAAAACAGCAAATGTGATAAGAAGAAAGTATCGTTATCTTTAAAATCAAAGTGAAATGGTGTAAAATATTTTTAAAGAAAATAATCAATTCTTTACGTTACGTTATCGCTTACAATATTCTAAAAATATACTTGAAAAATATGGCTTTGAATAATCACATTTTCGCACAACAAAATTAGTTTAACTGTTTTCGTTTTTTAGTGTTATGTTTCACATGTAAGTAACTAATAAAACATTATACTTGGATGTTATAATATTCAAATACTATCTAGAACATAATCCAGAACATTAAGTTTAATATGGCGTAAAATATATTCTGTTAAGGATAATTTAATTAATTAGTTGTTATAAAAATATTACAAATCTTTTTCTCAATATATTATTGTGTTTCCTGTAATATATTATATAGATATTTGTTTTAATATTTACCATTACAAATTACTAATTTTAACAAGATTAATCAATTTTACTTTTTACTGTCGTAATATTTGTGCCTGTTTGATTTTTTCTTAAATCAAAAGCTATGTATTAATTAAAATTAAGAAGTTTTCTAATATTATTTATCATAATTCAGTTTGTGTTTTCCTCGAAAAAAAATTGTTTATTATTGTAAAATATTGCAATAAACAGAATTTTATATTTTTATCATTTAGAAATCCAAAACTCATTCGTTTTAGTATTGTTTAATTTTATTTTAAATTATTTTTAGTAATGGCAGTGACAATTTTCCATAAAACTGAAAAGTTTCACTTAAATACACGAAAGAAAACATTTATTCATGTTTATCGTTTTAGTTAATTAGAAATTCTATTCAGATATTTATAAATAGATTATCAAAAATATTACTTAGAAAATTGAGCAACGTATATAAAATATGTAATAGTTTAAAATATCAATCATTTTTTAAACTTTGGTAATAGTAAAAATTTTTAAATTGTAGTTATATAGAATATAATGCCTACAGAAATTTTTCCTGAAGTTTTTTATTTTAAGAATTCTAAGAAAAATGTAGACATGTTAATATTTCTTTACTTTATAAAATATAAGAAAAAGCACTCATAGTTTATTAATTATATCTTTATTAATCCAATGGCATTTTAAAAGAGATAATCAAGTTGCTTTTGGAAATTTAGAATTTATAGCTGTTCACTGTTTTTGTTTCTCTTTGTAAATAATCCAAACTAGAATTGGTCTTCGTAGTCAGCTGTTTGCTGAAAAGAAAAGAAATAAATATAATTTAAAAATAATCAATGAATATTTTTATTTATGTGTTAAACATAAAAACACAATCACTTAGGATACATATACATTCATTGAAAACTGAATAAATATTTTTAAAATTATGATATGTTTATAAGGTAAATTAACGTAATTACTCTCACTATACTAGATTTTCCTACAATGAATTAATGAATTTAAACCCGTAAATTGCTGCATTTAAATTACAACGCTTCAATTTGAAACTTAAATTAGTTTATTAAATATATATATGACTATAAATAAAATTTTTCTACTTATATGGTGCTGACCTTTGTAGAGGAAATCACTGTTGATAATATTTTTATTTTACCACAAATTATATATGAATACAATTACTTATTTATGAAAATTACATTTTATGAAATGCATCCTTATTCTATTTGTTTTATTAATATTTGATAAAATGCTTTCATTTGTCATTCCTATGTTCTAATGTTTTTATTATATTTGATTTGTTGTGTAATAGTGAAACAATTATAGTTTTTTATTATCAAAATAGAAACTTGTCTCTAGTTCAAAATTTACATTATAATCAAGTAATTCTTCAGTATATTTTGAATCATTTCGACTGTTTTAAAAAGCATGTACTTTAAAAAATGAGAATTATTATTCACATAATTTTATTCTTTCAATTTTATTCAAAAATAACTGGATGCAGTGTATTCATTAATAATAAGTTATTAAGAAAATGGACGCACTTTATTAAATTATTTGCTATTAAAGGAAATACAGTTAAACTAATTGTATCAATAAATACTTTAATGGAACTTTTACAATAAAAATGTAACTATAACTAACTATGAAATATTTTTTTACACTTATGTCTCTCCCCTTTAACGCTTTTTGATAATTTAAAAAAGCAATGCAAGGAAAACATTTTATTTCCTGTCTTATAAATTAGACAGGAAATAAATTACTAACACACATACAGTATTATTATTCATTACTTAAGAATACAATTTTTATTTACATTATTAACAAATATTGTTTTAAAAAGTCATTATCATTTTAATTTAATAAAAATAATCAATCATAGAAATGCTAACAAATGAAAAGGATAACTACGTTATCATATCTTAATAACAATACATATATCTGAGATAATAATTCATTGTATTCTAAGAAGTGCCTACTTGTTATTATACATCTCATTTCTTCCACAAATAGCTGAAGGCTGGGTTGTAGGCAGCGTAGTTGTAGGCGTAGGGGTAGGTGTGCACTGGAGCACCGTAATAGTTGTTGTAGTAGTAGGGGTAGTACTGCGCCATAGCACACACGGCAAGAGCCACCACGACCAAGAGGGCAAACTAATGTAAAATATCGCGTTTTAGGAATATTATATTAGTTAAGAAATATATATGTTAAAACTTCAAAATTGTTCAAGTGTTTAATATATGAAACAGCTCCAATGAATAGCTATTATAATTTTCGATTTAAGACATTTTGTTGTATATATTAATGAAAACAGCTACTAATATTGTAATTTAATACTAGAATAATTAAACATGTGTTTGTTTATATATTTATAATTTAAAAATTTAAATGATTTCTTTATTAAATTACAAATACTTTGATATTACAATTCTTATTACAAATTATAAAACTTATAAATGACAACTAATAAGTTAATCTTAGTTATTTTACTATTCAGCAACAAATATTGTGTTCAAAGTAACAAACATTGGCGATTATCTGTTAATAAATGAAAATTTTCAATAATGTTGAGAACATAAATTTTTCTTTTTTATATCTTTCAATTTTCTTGGGTTTTATTTAAAAATATATTTGTATTTTTAATACAAAGTAATATGGTTGTTCATTAATGTTTTTACATCTTTAAGAAGAGTTTATTATGCGATCAATATGGAAATTATTAATTTTAATTTCAAATAAATAATATGCTTTTCTGTTAAGAATATCAAGTTATCTTAAATTTAAATAAAATAAAGGAAATTTGTATTTTCACATGAAATTGATTTTAATACAATTGAGATTATTTCAATTTTTGACTAAGAAAAAAGAAAAATTAATTTAGAGTTTTATATATTTTCGATAATTTTATGTATAATAGAATTACTTACCAAGTACTGCATGATGAGGGATAACTTTTCAAGTTTTCAACAAGAAAGTATAAAGATTCATTAAAATGCTGCGTTTTTATACTAAATCATGAGCAAAAAAACTCTTTATATTTTGTTAAAACTAGTTTAAATTGAAGGTTAATTCCTATCTTTTTAGTGAATTTTTTAAATTATTTTTTTAAAAGGCGTGGTTCAGTAACCTTGCAACAGCAAACACTTCTTTCCTGAATTCATCCTTATTCTTTTATTTTCCATTCTTCAAAACAAAGAATATTCTGTAATAAAAGATAAATAACAGTTCATAACCATCGGAGTGAAAGCCGAAATCGCCAGCTGTTACCACTGTTGATCTTATTTTTAAAATGCATTATTCATGAAGAATTAGTGGATTCTCTTGAACATTTGAGACTGGATCGTTTTTGAGAGCGTAATCACAACAAAGGAATAATTTGGTGCAGAAATTTATTATTTTTATTTTAATATAAAATGTAAAGGTGATAAATTATTATATTTTTTAGTCTTTAAGAAAACACTTCAATAAGAAGTAAATAAACTATGGAGTGAACTAACAGTTACTGATTTACCTAATTTATTTACGGTTAGTAAATATTAAAGTGGTTTTGGATGTTAACGAAGGGAGCTATTTAGTTAACTATATTTTACACTAGTAAAAAGCTAAATTTGAAATGACAACAAATTTTTTACAAATTATTGAAAATTGTTTTAAAAGATTATATGCATCATATTAAAGCATAGCTATATATAGATGATTTTTATTTATAATTGTTTTAAACATGACAATTTGCAAGAAAACCTCTACAGAATTGCAGCGCCAGATTCCCCCAACTCTGCTTCGTGCGACTCTAATTAGACTGTGATTATTGAACAGTTAACTATCGACGTTTGCACGCTCTTAACATGAAACATTGGTAAAAAGAATTAGCTAAGTCGCAAACTAATGGATTAAGCATTAATGTTTGCCACACGTAAAACAATAAAAAGTCTAATATTTTTGTAAATTCATCAGTTATTTAAAGTGTTTACTCCACATATTATAAATGAGTGAGGAATTTATATAAAGTAATCAACTTTTATCTTATTATTCTATGATCTAGTGGCCAACTAAGTTGGTGGCTGATCTAGCTTTTTCATATTTGTTTCAACAATTCATCTATTCAACTTCAATCTCTAGCGTATATGTTTTTAATGGTTTTGAATCAATTTAAATATTAAATTCAAGTTTATTTAATAGCTGACAATTAACATAAACACGGACTTGAAGTTAATTAAAATAATAGGAAATGTATGCCCTCCACTGAATAGTTATGGAATTGAAAAATGTTTATAAAAGAATCACCAAATGAGTTTTTTAAGCCATAAGTCTAGTTAAATACAGTTTATTTCATAAAATAAAACATTATATTCAAAAATAAAAAAATTCCTGGTATAATTACATTTTCAAAACTTTAAATATATTTGCATAAAGAACGCACTTACTAGGGCAGGAAATTGTAAAATATTTTATCAGTGAAAAATGGGCATATTCTCATTTTTGTAATATTTATGCATTCATAAGAGATCCTTGCTAATGAGGGAAAGAGTGAGTTTCTAGTGAACTCACTCCTTATTATCATATATATATATATTTATTATATATATATATATATATATATATATATATATATATATATATATATATATATATATATATATATATATATATATATATATATATATATATATATATATATATATGTACATACAGGGTGTCCAGAAAAGGACTCCCTGATTTCAAAATTAAATATCTCGAAAACAAAGATAGATAGAGGAATGCAGTAAAAGGTATGTTTATTGTGAAAGCTGTAAGAATTTTATACAGCAATTTGAAATAAAAGTTACAAAAGCTGTTAACAGATGGCGCTGTACGATGTACAGCTCAAATCAGCATACATAAATGAAATAATCGTATGAATACATTCTTTTCAAAAAATCACATCACAATGTTTTCAATGCTAACCTCTTTTCACGCTTGAATAGTGGTACTGATCGCTCTAGGCTTCGACTATTTATACTAAGCATTACGTATGGCGATTACAGCGCCATCTATTTGCAACTTCTTTTACTATTATTTCAAACTGATGTATTAAATTCTTACAGTTTTTACTATAAACATACCGTTTACTGCATTTTTCTATCGATCTTCGTTTTCGAGATATTTAATTTTGAAATCAGGGAGTCCTTTTCTGGATACCCTGTATATATATATATATATATATATATATATATATATATATATATATATATATATATATATATATATATATATATATACATATATATATGTACATATATATGTATATATATGTACATATATATATATATATATATATATATATATATATATATATATATATATATATATATATATATATATATATATATATATATATATATATATATATATATATATATACATATATATATATATATATATATATATATGTATATATATATATATATATATATATATATATATATATATATATATATATATATATATATATATATATATATATATATATATATATATATATATATATATATATATATGTACATATATATATATTTATATATATATATATATATATATATATATATATATATATATATATATATATATATACGCATTCAGATATATCCCTTCCCATAGTTAAAATTTTCATATCGAAGAAAATATAATTCTGTATTAATTATAAAAGGAACTAAGCGAATTTTTTTCTAGATACTTGAAAATATTTTTGTATTTTAAGTATCGAAATGGTTATGATTTTTCAGACTATGTTTTAAAATGAGATTTTAGTAACAAATAGTTGATGATCTAAATTCCGAAAGGAATTGTATATTTTATAATATATATAAAGAACAATAATCTCCCCTATAACACGGTAAAGTGAAAAGTCAGTCATATTCACTTTCTTCTATAAATCAGTTAATAATACGACTTTTAAATCTTCCAACTCACAGCTTGCTGACTAGTGGTAACTAAAATACTGGTTAACCTCTTGGTCCAGATTAACGGTGAATATGGGGAGTAAACCACAGATGGTCTTAGCAGTATGCCTTATAAATAGTTTGGAATTATTAAAATTATTCCTATAATCAGTATAAAAAATAATATACACTTTTCATCTTCAAGAAATTAAGAACAAATCACTAAAGTTTCAGAAAAAATGAAGATTTAGAATCTGGGGAATCAGTATCTAAAGAACCGTTACTGACAGCAATAATAATGTGCGTCCTTTTGCGTATGAATCCGAAAAATTGATTTGAGGACATGTACTGGCGCAGCAGTTAATAAAGATCCAATGCTAAGCTCCAATTCATGGATCGTAGAAAACAGTCGAGTGGTGGTAAGACATTAACTTCGTTCATTATTGACAAAATTTCTTAGGCTGGAGGAAGGAAAAAGGAATATGTTGTCCAGGCTAACAGTTTATTTTTGCCAAGGTCATGAAACTACCGACATTGTTGTGGTATAATGATGAAAAACATCAGAAACATGGGTGACTCATGGAACTACATAGGTTAGTATGATATTATCTTACTGACAAGTTGAGTTTTCTATGATAGAATCAAATTCAGACATGGCCATACAAATCCATATGCAGAACTGAAATACTTGTGAAGGAGTATGTAGGCGCCCTTCCTTTCCTGCATTAAGGATTATCGTCCTTCGCACTAATCAAAAGGATCTTGTCTGTAGTGCTGTTTCAATATTTACCGAAGACATGATTCATGGTGCTACAAATATCACTGAATGGGTAAATTTGTTGTTTTTCAAACAAGACTATGTTTTCAGAAAGGGCTCATGACGTGGTTCTACAATTACATAAGGACATACAGGTGGCACGTTCACTTTGAAGTCAATAGGGTCTAGTAGTAGGACATCACTCTTCGAAATATAAGATCCTATGTTTGATACCAGACAAAAATGGTTAAATAATGGCAAATGGGTGTTGCGCTTCTGTCACTTGCATGCACACCTATAGAGGTGGGTGCTTGGTAATATTCTGGGTTTTGAATATAGCGACACGTAAATACGGTTACTACTTATGGAAATTCCACTCAGAATGCAATTTATACTGTGGACTTAAAATGCCTTACAACGGCCATCTGTCGTGAGGCTGTGCACTGCATGGTATCTGAATCATATCTATCTTCTCGGTTTTTTAAGAGGTGTGGGTAATCCAAATTTTTACGTGACTTTCTGTTTGACTGTTATGAGTCCAGCTTATCTAATTTCTTCGCCCAGTTATAAAATTTTGACACACGTGAGCAATAACAAGTTTTCCTCTTGCGATAAATAACAGGATGAAATCCCTTTTGATTTCTTTTTCCCTCGTAGTTCTTCTAAAGATTAGATTTCATATTTTTATTTGTGTTTTTTCATTATTTTCGTCTTTAACACATAATTTATGGAAAAGATTGGCTTATGTGTCACAATTATAGCTTACAACTTATTTTTAAAATATTATTTGGTAAAGAATTGTATGGTTATCACAGTTACGTCCATGTTATAAATGATTCTGTTTAAATAGCTTCTTAAAAAGTAATCCATCATATCTCTATAGACAATTTTGGATGTAAATTCATGAGATTTATTAAAGAAAATTAGTGGAAACGACGGCACAATCACAAAGTGGAAAAAATTAATTAAGACTAAATATATTTTAAGATGTATCAAAACTTAAAGTAGATCACGAATCAATAATTAAAACAGAGTGGGAGAGAGAAATCAGGAAAGAAAAATAATTTTCGTAAGAAAACCCGGATGGCCAAAGTTGAGATGTTTGGATTAGGATGAGATAGACCTGAAAACAAAGAGCAGGAGAAAGAAACTTGGAAAGAAAATACTGTATAAAAAGTAAAAACCAAAGGAGAATTGTCAAGTTAAAAAAGAATATAGTTCTTATAGATAAAAATTGTAATATGTTTTTTTTAATCTGATAAAAAATTGATGTTAAATATTATGTATCAAATGCATAATACAAGCCTAATTTGCTGCAAATGTTTTTGCACCTCATTAAAAAAATCATGACAGAATACATACATGAAGAATTCTTATTACTAAATTTTCCGCTGTGTTTAGGTTTTAAATTCGGTTTTAAATAGTTTAATTTATAGGCTATTAGAAAGAAGAAACACCCGAAAAAATTTCTGAAGAAACAATGTTTGAACATCAAGAAGCAGCAGCAGTTAACACTATCATTTCAAAAGCAAGTCTTCCCATTATGATTTCTGTGGATCAACACACATCGGTAAAGGAGGTCAACAACTTAGTGTTTCGTTTATTGAGCTCTGATTCCAAGTTGTAATCCGCTGATGAGATGAAGACGCATTTTTACTGAAATGTTGTCCGAATGTTTTATGTTTGGGTCACTTCCGTGAGTACATTGGCCAGTGTATTCAGTCGAAGAATTTGAATCCATAGAAATTCATTGAAGTCCTCGGCCTGAAGCGAAAAGAATAATTTTAATGAAGTGCTTTGATATCGTTGCTAAAATGATATTTTCTATAAATTTATAAGTGTCCAAATATTTCTAGATTTTTTCAAAATCCAGTTTTTTATTTGAAATACATGATATTTGTTTCTATAATTTGTAGCTTAGCTCAAACTTGCTTCTTTTTTGTGAATAATCTGTGATGTTTTTTCTTGCAATTCTCTATTCACAATGACTTACAGTTAATCAATGATCTAAAGGTTTGGAAACCATTAGTGGTACTACAGAATCTATGCCGTTTCGTTGTACTACAGAATCTATGCCGTTTCATTATTGCAAGTTTAATGACTTTTTTATTTTGATGAATCCCTTTTGTATATTGCTCTTTTGATTTTAACTCCAGACAATTATTTTTAAAAGTCTTCTATACGACATCGGATACAAATTTCTTTATTCGCTGTTTTTGTTACTGAAATTATCTAGAGGGATTCAATTCTAAGAAAAGATTTTTTTTATTCCTTTGCTTTATCCTTTTTTGATTCTATGTGAATATGAATTTGGTTTCCGCCTTCCAGAATTACATATGATGTAGAAAAAATTTAGAATAAACCAATGCAAAAGAAGTTTTTTGTTCTTTTGCTTTGCCCTTTTTGATACTAGTTAAGTTTTGTTCCTTTTTAAATTCTAAGAAGGGTATTTGTTCCTTACCTGATCCTCTTTTTTGATTCTATATGAATAGGAATTTTGTTTCTGTTTCTAGAGTTATATGTGACGTAGAAATAATTTAGAACAAATCAATGCAAAAAATGTTTTTTTCTTTTGCTTTGTTTTTTTTAATTCTATGTGAACATGAATTTTGCTTCTATTTCTGGAGTTATACTTGATGCAGAAATGATTAGTACAATTTTATGTAATTCAAATGTGTACTTTTTGCATGAAGTAAGAACTTGAAATAATTTTCTTTTTCTTTTAATGGCTGTATCTGGAACTGATGCCCCAAGCAGTTCCATTCATTATTTTGCTGAGAGAATTATGGGGAAATGTTACAACTGCTTGTTGGATCCGCAAACCATTCAAGATAGCTTTTGTTACCGAAAGCCACTTTTACTACATTCAATAGTAATCAAACTTAAAGTTTACTTCTCATTTTTATATCAAGATATGAACTATAAAATTAGTCTCCTCTAATTTCAACAAAACTCCATTTAAGTAATATCAAAGAGTAGATGTTGTACGCACATTCTAATTTGTGTACACCCACTCATTCATACATGCACAACGATTCGGTGGAATTTCGACAGTAACTTTTCTTTAACTGTTTCCCCTTAGAATTTTGACTCCATGCCAGTTTTACACATAAGGTTCTTTGAAATGTTTCTAATTGAATTCTTCATTCATTTCCTTATAATTTTAAATCAATGACAATTTAATGCGTCCTTCATTCTCTGACATTTTTATTATTTAATTAAGCTTCAAAGTTTATTATTTACTATTACTTGTGTTTGGTTGACAACTAATTTTAACTTAACACAAAAATTTAAATTTAAGTCCACTGCGTTTCAGTAGGTTTTTAAAGATGATTCTATATACATAATTCTAAAACATACACCCTATTGAGGAAAAAACTAAGACAATAATTTTTATATTGTTTTTGTATTTTGTATTCTATTAAATTTCTTTTAGAGAAAATTTAAATTATCATATTTAATTTTAAAAACGCATAGTACAGGAATCAATAGGATTCGCATCAAATGATAAGGGAACAGATGATAATTATTAGTCATTTTAAATGGTTTTTCTCAGCAAGATTTGCTGAAGGAAAAATGATAATCGTTGAAGCAATTTGCTCATAAAAGTACAGAAACAAAATTATCATCTGCAAATGTAAAGAATACATGCAGTAATCCTTATATTAACTTTGTGTCAACGTTATTAAATGATTTATCAGTGTCTTGAAAAATATTCATTTTAAATGTAGTACAGAAAAAATAAAGTGTTAAATAATAGATGATTTGGAAATATGTGATATGTGTGATATGTTTGGAAATATGTGATATAAGATATGGAAATATGTGATAATTATTAGGTTTGTTTTATGATTATTTTTGCTTAAATTTTTTTTAGAATAAAAAACAAAAATCCTATAATTTTACATAAGTATGTATTATATGAGAAAGTAAAAAATAAGGCAAATATTGATATAAAACTAATTTTTTATATGATTATTTATTCTGTTTTAGAATGATATATCGCATAAATGTAATATTATTTATATGAAGATTTTATACATAAAATTGTCATAAAAATTTAAAAGAAATGATACTTTTTTATTTTTTAATGTCTGTATGATTAATGAAACAGTACATAGATATGTAATTTATTCTTTTAATAATATATATAACATTTAGATTATTCATACAATTACATATTAAAGATAGTCTCTTTTAGAATATAAAAGAATATCTCTTTTATCATTTCAGTTTTATTCAATTTAGTACCAAATTAGATGTCTATCTCAGAGCCATTTCTTCACTGAAAGTAAAAAAAACATAAATATTATAAATTAATAATATGTATATATCTATAAACCAATGAAAATATTTTCTCTTAATATATAGATAAAGTTTTCTGTAAAGCTGAAGAAAGAGTTTCTAACTTAATATGCAATTATAAAATATCTTTTTATAGTCACAAAATCAGAATCTGAATTCAGTATTCTACAGATATTGTAATTACTTAGCATGGATTCGAATTGAAATTTTTAACTTAACTTTTGTTTGGGGCAATATGATAGCAAAGGGAAATGCTTACACTTCTATACTAAGTGATTATAATAAATTAATCAAATTTTCCTTCCTTCTAAATAACATTCTGAAAAAATTAAGATACTAACTTCTTAATTAATTAATTTATAAAGCAATACAATTAATTCATAAAAAATTAATTCTTATTGACTGTAATTATATTTAATTGACTGTAAGTATCCAATGATTAAAAAATAATAGAATTCATGAAAAGTTAAATGTTTTATTTTTTAATCATTGAATATATACAGTCAATGATAAAATTATTGTTAATTAATTGTTTTTAAATAATAATAATAAATACCATATCAATGATTAATCAGCTTATTAAATTCAATTAATTTAGTAATGATATATTCAAATTAATTTCAAATTTAAATTTTAAAAATTATATAGAATATAATTTTTATTTTTTGGAAATAATCTTAGTTTGCAATGCTTATCTCAATCACTTCTCAGATTTGTTTAATTACGCCACAATTTAAAAAAAAGATAAGTCTTTCTCAATTTTAATCATTTCTTATTCAGTTTTAAATTTTAATTTGAATTTTAAAAATAATAAAATATTAAATATATACACACAATTAAGACTAAATAAAATTCATAAGTTATTGATAGAAATATCTTAACAAAAACTAGTGGAGAAGAAAATTTCTTTTATATGTAATTTAAAGGACAAAATAAGAGCCCATACTTGTGTTTGTAATGAGGTTCATTTCTTCCACAAATAGCTGAAGGCTGGGTTGTAGGCGGCGTAGTTGTAGGCGTAGGGGTAGGTGTGCACTGGAGCAGCGTAATAGTTGTTGTAGTAGTAGGGGTAGTACTGCGCCATAGCACACACGGCAAGAGCCACCACGACCAAGAGGGCAAGCTGCAGCAAAAGTCATGTATTAATTGACAAAATTGTACGAAATTAAACAATACCTTTGTTAATTCTAATTAACTCTTTTGCATCGCATTAAATATATCTCTATTTTTAAAATTTGTTCTCTTATTTGTTAAGAGAAAATATTATTTTCAGCTATTATCAAAAAATATTTTTAAGTAAATCTATAGGGAATTTGAAATTATTCACTACTTAATAAACGCCAATATTTAAAAAAATGAGTATAAACTTTTGATATTACGTTAGTTTTGATAGAATGTTTCAAAATTTGTTTTGGATAATATAATATATCGAATCTCAAAAATAGAAATTCTTTGTAAAGTGATTTATATAACACCTCACTCACTTAATTATAATACAAATAATGTTGTTGTTGTTATTATTTATGACACTTGGAAACGCTATGCCGTTGGCTATGCGAATTTAAGTCAGTTGCGTCTTTCGTTTAACCAGAACAATACGAAGCCGAAAGTACGACTTCTAAATTCTTCCGATAGATGGCACCACCAGATGATTCACTCCCTCAATTTTTACATTAATTAGTAGGGAGAAGAAATTTACTCCAGACCATTACACCCATGGTAATGCTCAACAATACAAATAATAAGTAATTTATATTCTAAAAAGGTAATTATTTGAAATGAAGTTGTTCATTAACTATTCAATAACATCGTGAATTTATGTATAATACAAGTAAAAAAATATTATTTTGTCTCTATTGCTATCTTTGGAAAGTTTAATTATAAATAAAAAATTATAACCTCCAGAAAAATTAAGACTTTGCATCTAAATTTGTTTTTAAAAGATTTATGAAGTTTAATAACAAAGTTAAATAATTTGTAATAATATTTAATAAATAAGAATATAATTTCATTATGCTTACCAAATACTGCATTTTGAACTGTTACTTTTCGAGTTTGAAACTGGAAAGTATACAAAATGAGTTCCAAAAGAGGGTTTTTATACTAATCCCAAAGTTTGAAACCATCGGAAAACCCGTTTAAATTGAAGGTAAAATGTCATCTGCTTTTCAAAAGCATCTATTTTTTTTATCTTCTTCCACGGGTGTGGTCACTTGAAAGGTATTTAACAATCACCTAAAACAATGTTCTTCTTAAAAAATACATTAAGTAAAATACATTTAATTACGTCAATAAAAGGAGATATCGCGAACTATTATCAGGTGCTTTTTCTGCAAACTAGTTTTCCTGGAATATATTATTCACATGAATTACACACACTTGCTGTGTTACATTAAAGATATCAGTTCAGATGAAATATTATGGATGAAATTAGTTTTCTCTTCGATTTGTTAATATGAAATGAAATGAAAAGGTATTGATTAATGTGCAAACATATTTTTGTTTATAATACTGATTAATTTGTTGATATGTTTGAAAAAAAACATGAGAATTTAAACATCAATAATGGCATATTGAATAAGTTTAAGTCCTCTAAATATGAAAGAAATAGTCGATTTATAAAAGGTTAATTTTTGCTAATAATATAAGTGAAAAATATTAAATGGGAATATTTGTTAATAAGAAAATTATTCACACATTTTTCTATGGTAAAAATTAAGTTAATTTATTTTATTTTAAATAGAGAGATTTTTATTGTCATCTACATACACTTTTATTTTCTTATTAACAATTTTAATTGTTTTAAGAAATCAATTGCAACTATTAAATTTTTAAGTTCACCATGAATTTTGTAAAAATATTTGAAGTTATTATTTTAATTATTTTAATTCATGTAAATAGTAATTTCACATGAGTGTTCTTCTTTATTGGCCTGACAGTCCAGGGTGGGCTTTTGCTTTCCTCAGAAGTGCATACCAGGACCCCTATTTTTGGACAAGGTCATCCAGTTTGTCACTTTTAGTGTTTTTAGGTCGTTTTCAATGCAGTCACGCCATCGGAGTTTCGGTCGTCCTCTTCTTCTGGTGACAATGGGGCGAGCCAAGAAATTTTTTTTGTCACCCGATTGTCGTTCATCCGGCTTAAATGTCCTGCCCATTTTAATCTCTGTATTGAGATAAATTTAACAATATCTGGTTCTTTATGTAGTTTATAGAACTCAGAATTAGTTCTTCTTCGCCATGTATTCTCACGTTTAATTCCACCAAATATGCTTCTTAAAGTTTTTCTTTCGAAAGCGAAGATGGTTTCTTTGTCCTTCTTAGTCAATGTCCACGTTTCAGATGAATAAGTGAGAATGGGCCGAATCATGTCACATGAGTATGCCTTGTATTCATAGCCGAATATTTACATAAAGCAATGAGTTTATATTTTGATGCAAAAAAAAAAAAAACCCTTTTCAGTTGAAAGTTTATTAGTTCTTTTACTGACAGGAGAGCTTTATGAATTTCCTATTAATTTCTTAATTTTCTTATTAACTGAAATATATTTTTACTTTGAATTTACATAAGGGATACATTTTTAAGGCTAATTAGATGATTAAGCGAAAAAATAAAATATTGTCTTATTATTAGCAATTGTACTAACTATCTTGACTAAAGTATAAAAGCTTTCTTAATTATTTCTGTAAAAAATGTTCCAAATTGATTTGTTTAAGAAGAATGAAATTAATATATTTCCTAGTTGGATAGAATTGGAAAAAGACATTTAAGGCATCTTTTTCGAAACCATTAAATGAGAATTTCAGATCTTAGATTAAGAAAATCAGATTATAATAACGAGCTGCAGAACGAACTTTAAAGAGGATTTTTGAAGCAGAGTGTGAAACATTTTAAAGGATGCAAACTATTTTGTCTTATCTCAATTTTTCCTTACTTAAATGTTTATATTTTTAAAAAATATGCAGTATTTTATTTTGGATGATTATCATAAGAAAATGATTTCAAATATTGATGGGTAAGTTATTTTGTTATGAAATAAAAATAAAATAATGTTACAAAATTCCTTTAATAACACCATAGTACAGTAGAACCCCAATTATTCGAACTGCGATTATCCAAATCGCTTTCAGAATTAAAAAATAAAAATAGGCTTAGGAAGAAAAGGAAAACGATAAAAAAGAAAAAGCCTTAGAAAAGGAACGATAAGAGAAAGCAGATGAGAATGAGGAGAGGGAAGAGAGACGTGTCACTTAAAGAATTCAATAACTTTCTTTCAGCCGTCCATCCTGTCTAGTGGTCAGCGTGCCTGGCTGCGGATAGGGAGGTCCTGGGTTCGAATCCCAGTTTGGGCATGGATGTACTTTCTTTCTCTGTGTATCCTGTCTTTGCACTTCTTTTTTATGAATAGGTTGTGAATGGTTGCCTACCCTATAAACGGGTGCCGATACCATGTGTGTACTGAGGAAGTTGGACTCCACACCTAAATATGGTTCAGTTGGAAAAGTGGAGCAGCGCACCCATAATGTCAGCCTAGCTGGCACACGACAATAACAACACAACATTTAAAAGAAATATTCTTCTGCTGTTATTCATATCTCTCCACTAGTGTGCCGAGAATGTCAGCTAGGGACTGCTTTGGAGTGGATTGAGTCCGAGTGTGACCACCTCCTCCTGTCAAGCGGACGACCTGCCCGACAGCTGATGAAGGCAGCGAAACAGCTTACTCGGTTCAAGATATTCAGCAAGCAAGGACTTTTATTTACAACGCGGTACAGTACATATAGTATTAATTAATGTACAGCACTTAAATCTATTTTAAGATATAAAAGTGTTGCATTTTCATTTAATTGATTAAAATACACTTTCTTGTTTTTTTCTTTTCTTTAAAAATGTCTTATTTTTTTTTAAATGTTTCTTTTTCTTTAAAAAAATGTAGTTTTTTCTCCTATTTTCAAAGTATAGTTTTATTTTATCCAATGGCGGGCACACTTGGGTGACGAACCTTATGCCACAACAAGGCCAGAAATTGCTACTTATTTATCGTTACCCAGCTGGCACCTGTGAACCAAGTCACGGAGGCGAGTAGCGTTACCTGCGCCATACCACCACAAACCCGTTTATAGGGCGGGCCACATTCATACTTCACCACAGAAGAAAGGACAGAGAAACACAGCGAAAGAAAGAAACATCCATGTCCGAACCGGGATTCGAGCCTGGTACCTACAGCGCAGGAGTCAGGAACGCTAACCACTCAGCCATCGGTCGGCTTTCAAAGTATAGTAATTAATTACAATTTTCGTTCCTGAGGGTTATAACTGTGAGGTGCAATATTCTTTTTTTTTTTTTTGGATTAACGTCTGTCTGGGTGCATGTTTGACTGATTCTCCGATTTCACCTCTAGTGATATGATAATACAATCTTTCACCAATGAATCTGGAGGGCAAGGAATTGGGAAATGTGCAGGTGCCTTGTGGCAACCTTCAGTTGTCCAGTTCATGATGTCAACTTGATTACGATAAAAAAGACTTGGTCAACATTTGTGCTTTATGTTTTAAGCTCTTGCCTTTTCCATCAATTTTCCATTAATTAATGTCAGATTGATTTCGATAGGGAAAAAGGAGTTAACATTCATGCCTTTTGCTTAAAATGTATGTCTTTTTCCTTCCATTTTTCGTTATATTATATCAGATTGATTACTATAAGAAATATCGTGATTGACATTCATGATTTTATTTTTAAATCCGTGGCTTCTTCATCACCGGTCCGTTACATGAGATCAGATTGGTTACAATAAAAACACATTATTGTCGACAGTCATGCTTTCCCCTTTAAATTCCAGACTATCACAATTGATGGGGAAAAAACAAACTAATTGTTGAATTAACTTGTAAAACGTAATGATTCTCTGATAACATGTGTGAAGGATATCATTTTTATCTTATATATATATATATATATATATATATATATATATATATATATATATATATATATATATATAATAGTAAATTCTGTGTCAATTATACTAAATGGAGAATAATAAAGTGATAATTAAATATAGTAAACAAATGGAACATTTGTTCAATAGATAGTTTAAAATTTAAAAGAAAATAGAATAAAAGGAAAATGGAACGATGTGCCACATGGTCAGCTGCTTCAGGGGGGAGGGTTAACCATATTGCCACAAAGTATGACTTTTCTGCATTGGCTCCAGACTGATTGTCTTAAAGAAGCCAATACACAATTAAATTCATAATAATCAAAAATCAAATCCAGATCCAAACCCGCAAGAAATGCAAATAAATACTGAGTGTAAACCAAATAAATACATAAATATAAAGACTAAGTGTAAGCACTAACTACGCCTTACTTCACACTTATAAGCAATGCTCGACTGGACAAATAGTTTTTATAAAGTTAATTGCTGTGTTATTATTAGTCAAAATATGTTTCAGTCTTCTTTATTTGTTTATTGATTCTGTTAAAATTATTACATATATTATAAATTCTATTAAATTGATTGAAAATAACAATCCTGTTAAGTGCATTGGCTTCATTAAGACAGTCAGTCTGGAACCAATGCAGAAAAGCTATACTTTGTGCCAATATGGTTAACCTCCCCCTGAAGCAGCTGGCCATAATATGTTGGCACATCGTTCCATTTTCTTTTTTTTCTATTTTCTTTTAAATTTTAAACTATCTATTGAACTTATGTTCCACCTGTTTACTATATTTCATATTTTCACTTTATTTAGTATTTGATTAATTTTATAAAAATTTACTATTAATTAGGCAGAGGCTTTTATACCTGATTTTGTGAGTAGATCTAAGAGATTCGCCAAGGTTTCTGGAAGGTTCTAGTTCATCTTGCTTAATAGTGGTCTTAGAACTTTGGTGATGGATTCTTCCAAAAATATCTATTTTTGGCTAAGTCATCAAATCATTAGAAATGCCCCTTTTTTTTTAACTTAGAATATGCCTTAATTGTCGAATTTTTTGCGCAAAATTTGAGTGTTTCAGGTCTGTCTGATATATATATGTATGTATATATATATATATATATGTATATATATATATATATATATATATATATATATATATATATATATATATATATATATATATATATATATATATGATATATATATATATATATATATATATATATATATATATATATATATATATATATATATATATATATATATATATATATATATATATATATATATATATATAATATATAAAATTCTCGTGTCACAGTTTTCGTTGCCATACTCCTCCGAAACGGCTTGACCGATTTTGATGAAATTTTTTGTGCTTCTCCGGTATCTATGAGAATCGGCCAACATCTATTTTTCATCCCCCTAAATGTTAGGGGTAGTACAACCCTAAATTTTTTATTTTTCATTTTTTTTGGTTAGTTCTGTAAGTTCCTAATAGATGGCGGTTTAGCATCTAAGTTGCACAGGTATTCGGCAGATGGCGACGTGTTTATTTTTCTAGATTATACCATCTTCGAGAAAATTATCGTGCGCGCGCAAGCGCGTGGTTAAATATAGAATTTACATATATTTTCATGATGTATAATGATATTATATCAATTTTTCGTGAATCATTTTCATAATTATACTTTGTATTGTGTTATTATTGTGCAGTATTCAGTTTGAATATTTTTAATATTATAAATAGTAAAATAAAATTTTATTTATTACTGTTTTTCTCTACTAATTTTCATACCACCTCGAAAATATGTAAGTATTTCTTGATAGCCTTTTATTATTTTTTATTTTATAATTTGATAATTATTAATTTATTCAGTAGAACATTTTGATCTAATTTACTTATTCAAATGATAAATTCTTTTAATTTTTTTTTATTTCAGTATAATGCCGCGGAAAAAATTTTTAGTTTTAATATAATTTAAAATTAAAATAATAATAGTTCGATGTCAATGTTATCTACCTCATTTATAACAATTTATTTTTAGATTTCTTTAATTTATATAGTATATTTTATAAGTAAGTCACTGATTACAAACTATAATTTAATATAAGATGAATAAAATGTAAATTCAGAAAGTATATGTTGATTTGTGCTTAATTTCAAAATTTCGATACTTTACCTATTACTATTAAATTTTGTTGAAACGTTTTATTTTTAATCTCCTATGAGTGAACCTATTCTAAATTTTTTTAGAAAATATTAATTTGATTGAACCCAAGAATTAGTAAAAAATTGATTCAATGTATTTTAAAAACTCAGCCACTGCAACGCGTGGCTGGGTCAGCTTGTATATATATATATATATATATATATATATATATATATATATATATATATATATATATATATATATATATATATATATATATATATATATATATATATATATATATATATATATATATATATATATATATATATATATATATATATATATATACAGAGAGAGAGAGAGAGAGAGAGAGAGATATGAAGTGTTGAAGTGTGAAGTAAACCAGAAACTTGCCAAATTTATAAATCCTCTAAAAATATTAATTATGCGCCTCTTTGGTGAAAAGACATACGTAAAGACGATAATCAAAATCATTTTATTCATTTTGAAGCAAAGAACTAGTATCTTTAAATTTTCTCATTTTGCTTGCAATTATTGTCGAATTTCTTAAAATAGTTACTACTTTTTAGAAATATTAAAAAGTGTAACAAGTAGTTCATTTTAAATTGAATGGCGCAATCTATTGATTATCTTTGAATTGGTAGAATATTTTGACATTTTTTATGCTTTATCTTCAAAGATTGGTGTCTTTAAATTAAAAAAAAGTATTTTTATATCTCTTACTACAAAAATAATGCCTGTATCATGGAATAGTTAGCCTACATTTAAAAACTACCTTCAATCAATGCACTACATGGTTATCACAAATCAAAATGATCATTTACAAGAGCATTGAAAGTAATTTCTTCTAAAATATTTTCTCTCTTGAACTCTAAAAAATTGTGAAATGTTGTCGAGCAATATCTCAATAATTTTTGCTTCGCCACTTCTTTAAAATATTGCAGTATTTTGTATATAAAGCAGAAGAATATCATCTAATTCCCTATTAATTATTTCATTCTTTGATAATTACTTAAATTGAATGTGAAATTACTTTGCAAAGATATGTCACTATGATAGTGTAAATAAATTTTTAAAGTCAAGGACGGTAGGCGCGTACTGAAAATTATCTGTACTAAAATCGGCAATACTGAAAATTCCGAGAACCTTTATGAATATTTATAATATTGATAAATATCAAGTAATCCTAAAAAAATTGAAAACAATGTAAAACAATAAACATGCCAAATTAATTTTTGGCATGTAATTAATGGAATTAATAAAACATGCCAAAAATTATTATTTTCAATGTTTCAACAGGTATAATAGAGACTGAAATTGTTCTGATAATTCTAGTGTAAGCTATGTAATTTATTCACTGAAACAATTTTTAATAAAACCATGTGCAAACGGTTTTAATAAAGCTATTTATAATCAGTTTAATCAGTTCGTGACAGCAGATTATCATTAGTTAATACAATAATAATCCGTTGTCATGTTATAGGTAATACATGGTATATTACTGAATGGTTTTAATTATACTGTCATATTAAAATAATGTTTTTTTAATATTATCATGTAATAAATTAACTCATTAATCTGTAATGAACATTATTTGTACTGAAATGTTATTTGAAAAATGGGTAAAAGTTTACATTCGAGTACCTCTTGGTCCTTTGGCGACTTTTTTGACGCCAAGCCAAGATCGGTGCCAAGATATAACTGACAATATTGGCCGCCACATAAAAGCTATACAAAGATAGGGTTACAAAATGACGAGAAATTAAAGTCTATTGCCAAACTTAGTGGTATCTGAGTCTACACCGAACCCGAAAAATGATTTCTATAAAAATTAAGGCAATTAATTATACTAAAGATATCATTTAGTTAAATTTATAAAATACTACAAATTTGAAAAATCTGTTAAAGATATATTGTATAACTATAACTAGTGTAATTTTGCAAAATTCTCTCTTATTTAAAATCAATACTTTCCAACAAAATGAAATTTCTGAGTTTTACAATAGTTTCTGATAAATTACATTCAAAGAACCTAATTCTTATCTTAATTCATTTCCTTTTCTTTCTTTTGGGTTCTAATTTTTTGGCTTTTCCATCTCGTTGCAAATTTGTCGCCGTTTTCAGTCTGGTATTTCCACTCTAACGCCCGATTCCACATAAATCACAAGATCAGATATTTCGCAGCATAAATGACGTCATATCGTGTCAACGTTATTACAGACATCGGCATATATCAAGATGTTAGAATTACGAAGACATTTTATATTTTATATTTTTGAAATTTAAAGATATCACTGGAACTTAATTTGCATGAAAACAGCAGAGAAAGCGCTACGTTCTTCGAATAAAATTAAGGATTGCATTTCATCTGTAGATAAATATAGATAAAAAGTTGAATTTTCCCAAATCGTGCTTGACAAATCAATTAAAATCTTAAACAGATTTCTGTATTAAATGTTTCGTATCGTGGTAAATATGCTTTCTTATTCATTGTTTCTCAAGAAGTGAGAAGAATATTTAAGGAATGTGACCTTGACCCAGTAGAGGGGCTTAAAATTAGATTTATTTAATTTTATGTCTTTTGCTGGTGTATAAATACTGCTGCAGCCAACTGAACGCTACCAACTTTCTCTAGTTTGAGCAAAGTGTCCATCTACTATGCATTCTTTGGTATGTATTCATTTCTCATATAATATTTCGAAAAAATTAATCAAAATTATTGATATTTTATAAACATTTATAGGAAAACCTTCCATTCAATTTATGAAATTTAATCTCGGAAAATACGTTTGATCTTGACCTGCGTAGTAAAATTTAATTTGAAATTTCATTTATAGTATCTAAAATGAAAGTTGCTAAAGCTACAATTTTTTTAACATATAACAAATAACATTTCTTTATTGTAGAAATTTCATTTTTAAATGGAAGAATTATATAAATGAAAGAAAACTAAAATTTAAAAAATTCAAATATTGCTATTAAATACATTTAGTTAACTCCTTTCTTCTGCTGATGAACATTTAGAAATTTCAATGTATCGTTTCTTAAAGAAATCTTCACAAATTGTATTAAAAAAGAAAATTATTTTATATAATGATTGCAATATGACTATTTCAACATTTCTACATTGAAATCTAAAGTAAAAATTTGTACGCATCTATTCTAGAGAAAAGAAAGCACGAGAGGATAATTTTGTGTGTTTGACTAACGAATTGACAAATGTAAAATTTTTTCATCCTTCGTGAGCAAATGTATTGAACGAAACTTAACGAAATTATGTTAAGGTTCACAAAATTTTAAATGTTTGGCCATGCTATTAAAGCTAACTTCCAATTAACAATAATAACTCTTATTTTATCGACCAATAAGAATATTGAATACTTTTTATAATATTTTAATAATATTATAATATTTTCAATATTGATAATTTTAAGTAACAAAAGTGATGGAAAATATTTATATGTTTTTATATTTAAATATAAACATATTTAAAATTACTATTGTTAAAAGTTAAAAAAAATTGCTAAACACATTGAAAAATTTCTAACTATATATTTTAAAAATATATTTTAATTTGAATAGTTTGTTGTGCATTATGCAACATAATTTTCACTTATTTGAGCTTTTTTACATATTTAGGAATTTTAATATTGTTAAAAAAATTCTGTTTTCGAAACGTGATACCAGATTTTTGCTTTTTTGTATATATTTCTCTAATACTTCTTAAAAGGCATCATTTTGCTGTAATTAATTTTATTTCAATCAAATAGTTATAATAATATTTAATATAATATTTTATTAGTTAATCATTTTATTAATAAAAATTAGTTTTTCATTTTGATATTCTGACAGTTAAATTATAGTATTAGCAATGTATGCATAGTACTCTTATTTTTATTCGTAATCATAACTATTTTCAATTATAGATGAGAATAAAAAGAGCAAACAAAAAACTATTTAGAAATGAAATAATAGAAAATATATTTTAAACTAATATTGCTATCAATTGGTGAGTAATTGTAATTCACAGAGAAATTCTGTTGATAAATTAAATCACGCAATTTTAGAAAAACTTCTTTCTTTCAATAAATCTACCTGGTATCGAAAAAAATATTTTGATGGCTTAATTAAAACAAAGAGTTTTTTAAAAAAAGTTTCAAGGCGATTTCGATTACGAAATTGTTATGGTTATTAACTCTATATTCTACGCATAGCAAACATAGCATGGAATGTTTTTGATGAGTGATTGCTATAATTTCTGTATTTTCTTTTTCAGAATATGCTTCAATAATTACAAATTAGTCAGTCAGTAAAAATTTAAAGTCATTTAATTTATTTTATTCCATTTTATTCTATTATATTTATTTTGTTACCAGTTTTCAGCTTTGAAACAGTTTTGTACAAGCATATTTCAACTAAGATTATCTGTTATTAGTTAGGGATGATTTGTTTGGAGCTATATCTAACTGCACTTATAAATTTTTAGTAAAAGAATATTTTTAATGAAGCTGCTTAGTATCTAACACAATTTAGAAATTCAGAAAATGATTCTAATCATATTTAATTAGTTCAGGAATTAGAGTCTGTTGTATCATAGTTTTTTACTTAGATGACAATAAATTCGTATAGAGAAATTATGAATTTTTATTGCAGCTCTTATTTTCTTATTTCTTGTGAAAAAGAGAAACTTGCCTACTTTCTTTTCATTTATATTCACTTTATTTTATTATTTTAAAGAAGGGAATTACTCCATCTTGAAGGCTTTTCTTCGAGCCCTATATATTTGCTTGCGTTTCTTTCATATCTTTTCCTTAATAAGTTGCGGAAAAAACAGCTAATGAAATCTCTTTTAAATCTTCATCCTTTAAATTTTTAAACATTCATCATTAGCTTATTTAACCACAAAGAATACTTTTGTAATCCGATTTCCATAATTTTCTTTGTTAATTAAAAATTTCGATGTTTCAAAAATGTCTTTAAGCAGACATTCTTAAATTTTGATCTATGTTTTAATATTATCCTAGCCGACTAACTTGAAATTTACCAATCAAGTTCATCAAGATGTTTATAAAGGCATGTTTCCTTTATTGCGTTTATTTTAAGTTTTTAAAAAATCTTGAAAATCCCTCGAAAATTCTTTTAATCGAAGAAAATTTATTCCAGAATCTTTGACAAATATTTAAAATTTTTACTATTGTATTGTATACTGCTGTACATTGAAATTGCAGCACTATAAAGAATTGAAAACATAAAAGGATTTGCTGTTTGCAATCACAATGGCAGGATAACAAAATGATAAAGCAATTTTGGAGATCAAAAGGAGGGGGGAAGAAATTAAAGAAAATAGCTCTGCTGATTAAAAAAAATATACGAAATTTATGAGAACTAAAATTATTAATACGCACATAATTACTAATTAGGAAAGTTATACTTTACCATAAATAGGATACACTACCATCTAATTTTGGAATTAAATTTGCTAATGTAAGTACAGTAAAAGTTAATTTTTCGGTTTCTGTAAGTTTTAATTTACAGACGTTATCTCATTTGAAATGCTTCTTTATCGCCATTTTATTCCGATTCCAGTTGACCTTCTTGCTTTTCGCCGCTTTGGTGGCATGTGCGTTTGGCTATGTGTACTACACCGATGTAGATGACCTCCACCACTACCCCCTAACATACGCATATGGACATGGACTGTACAACTACGGAGGACTCTATGACCACGACCTCTACCACTATTACATCAAGAAATGAAGGCCCTTAGGTGAGTAGATAAAAAGAAATTCATTAATACTATTTAATTTTTCAATGCACTGAAATTTAAATTATACATCAGCGAATTGCAAAATTATATGAAAATCTGATCTTAAATGACCCGAAAGGTAACCAACAATGATTGCTAATCAATGAAACATTATTGTCTGTTTCAAAGAGCTGATCAAAAATTTATGCCAATTTTCTTATAATTTTAATCCTATTTTTCACGCTATTTAATTTAATATCAGTTAAAATAATCCATTCTTTTTATACAGTAAATGATCATTTTTGAATCATCCATTCTTGTTATTTTTTTGATAATACTTGTGATTTGATTGCAAGATCATTACAACAGCATAACTACTTTGATATGAGCAAATATAAAAACGTTAAAAATCGTTAAGCGAGATTGGGAAATTCCCGGAAAAATACTGCTGCCAAATTGAAATATATATTACGTGTATTAATGAAGAACTTCTTGACGAATAAACTTTAAGTTAATAAAAAAGCTTATTAGTTTGATTTTTATTAAGATGCAATTATTTGAATAATCAAAATTACATAAAAAAAACCTCTAGTTTTCTAATTTTATGGGTTTAGAATGAAATATATATATATATATATATATATATATATATATATATATATATATATATATATATATATATATATATATATATATATATATGTGTGTGTGTGTGTGTGTGTCTTTTAATTGTTACAATTTTATTAATTTACCAAACATCTTCTATCAAAGAGCTAGACGTTCTATTAACTATAAGAAAATTTACTTTCTAGTATGCCTTTTATTAAGAAATTAAGTTTCTTTACTGGGTCTGTTAGTAATTTTGCTTTCTGGTAATAAGTTAAATTAATTGAAAAATATTTTATTTAAAATTTTCTCTATTTAAAAAAAAACAAATAAGAAAGCTTCTTTATATAGATATATTGTAAAGATATCCTAAAATAAGAAAGAGATTATATTCTTTTCTTTTAAATCAGTTAATCTGTCAAAATTGACATCATCAACAGAAAAATGTTATGAGATTGTGATTATTAACATAGAAATATAATTTCAAACCATCATTTCATGCTATCTGCTGCTGAAAAAGAATCCATTTTAATTCAAATAGTCATTTTTTTAAAAAAAACAATTCATAGAAATACAAACTTGGGTCAAGTTTTCATTTGAGTAAGATCGAGTTGCCGTCTTCAAAGTGTGCAGGGGCTTCATCATGCAGCAAAGAAGTGCATGGAAGGAAATGCATTCTGGGCCTTTGTAACATATCTATGTAGTTATGTGGGAACTGCCTGGAAACAAACTGGGTGTTTAGATTATTATATTTGCCTATAAAATTCAAAGATTTCTCCATGAGATAGATTGACAAATTTCTTATTTAATCCTTTCATTATGTAAACAACTTAAAATTGATATTTTTGTGGGATTAAACTATTTACTGTCAAATAAATTCAAAGAAGGAATTAGCTATTTGTGTATCATTTAAACAAGTGATATTGGTTATGTTTGGCGACATTTATTTCACGAGAAAGGAAAGGAGAGTTGCAAAACAAAACAATAAATATTTTAAGATCACAATATGGTTATGAAGTATTGGCCTAGTAGAGATACAAAACTTTTCTATGAGTGGCAAATACAACCATTGAGCTTTGAGTAATATTGCCACAAATGAACAATTTGAGGCAGATTTTGCGCTTCATATGCAAATATCCTGGAGTTACTTTTTGTTTCTTATATTTCTATTCTATGTGAGACAGAGCGCAGTGCAGTTAAATGACGCTTCACAGTTTTTTGGGGGAAAAATTTTCTACAATTTTAAGCGATAAGAAATTTTATATATTACTCACATTTTTGAGGAACTAAAGAGAAAATGTTTATTTTTACAATAATTGTTACAGATTGTGTTTATTTTTCGTTAAAATAATGACAAAAACAATAAATGATTGGAAGATTTAGATGAAAATGAGCATAGTATTAATATTCAAAATTCTCGTATTTTTAGATTTTAGAGTCATAGTTGCCATAATACATCAATACAGGAAATATAAGACTCAAGTTTGTTTGCTTTATTTTACTACGCTTGAAGCCCAGTGGCTTAGTGTCAGCGTTTCACGCTCCCATGACACAGGTCCGAGGTTCAATCCTCGGGCTGGGAAAGGTTGACTCAGCCTTTCATCTCTTCAGTGGGTCGATAAACTGAGTACCAAGCATGCTTGGGAACTAAACATTGGGGGTCTTACGTAAGGCTGACCACCTAACTGGGACATATGCTTCGCACCCCAGGGCCCTCGGTCACGAAAACAATTATGGGCACTGTAGGCCTTGGTCCACATGGGTTGTCGTGCCATGGAGTTTAGTTAAGAGTTTTTTTTACTACGCTTAAAACACTGGTGAATTTTTGTTATGGATATTCGTATCTTTTCGGATAGTAGAAATGCCATCCAGCACTTGGCCGATTGGTACAACGTGAGGGATGGTACAAGTGCAGACATCCTGAAAAAACTAAAACAACTTTCCCTTTGTCATCGGATCCACTTCCAGTGCATTCCGTCCCATGTCAACGTTGTTGGAAATGAAATTGAGGACAGTTTGGCTACATGTGATGTTGGCGATGTCCCAACGCCTGCCGTTTCTCTTGCTTATATGGAGCTGTTTTCTAAATATAAGGCAATGAGTAAGGTCATTTGGATGATCCCGCCAGTGCACCCGTGGTATCAGAGCAGGTGTCCTAGTGGATCCTTTGTTCGGAGCAGCAGCAGACGATAACAAACTGCTTTTACTCGTTTCATTGGTGGTCGGTCACCTGTCATCAGTGACTTTTGTTGGAGGCATTAAGCATTTCGAAATCTGCATTAGGTGTTCTTCTGCGCAAGGCTCTCCTGGTCACAGTTTATCTTATCTGGGACTTACCAGGCAAGACCTGGTTCAATATTTCCTATTAGCACTAAATGTCTTCAAGGTGAATGAGCTCATGAATCTGATTTAGCACTGCTGATCATGGGGGTGCGAAACAACAACAGCAACACCTTTAAAACTAGATCTATTAATCACATAAAACTTTAAACCGCTTATGCGTTTTATTAATGTGTAAATTACTCATTATATTGTGAAATTTATCTATTTAAAACATGTTTCAAGATACATTTTACATAGTTTATTGTAATAGATTAAAATAAATTTGAAAATTAATATCCATTATTAATCTAGTGTCGTTTATTAGTTATAGAATGCTTAAATTGATAGGAAATTAGTATATTTCATATTAATTTGTTGAATGTTTAATTTATACAGGTGGCAGTTTGGGAGATGTGGCATTAATTGTTCCGCTGAAAAGACAACAATATACTTTTTGTGAAAATTAAAAATGTAATTGTATTTTTCTATAATTAAAACATTTTCGTACATTGTCATTTATTGGTCACAAATAAAATAAAGTATGCAAATTATATAGATTGTCTCTCATTTTTTGTTTGTCTTTCATTAGAAAACATTCTAATTACATCATTACTGAAACATTGTTGTAATTAAATCATAATTATATATTTTAAGAAATATATCCTTGAATTTGGTAAATTTTATGTTTTTAACAATTGAACGTATTAAGGAAATTTTTAGATGTGCTAAAATCGTGCATTTAAAAATAAATATATTGTCTCAATATAAAGGATAATAAACTTTCATAAAAATCCAAAATATCATCGTTAAAAGTTAAATTATATCATATATGTCATACATACATTATCTAAACAATTTGATGATTTTGGCATTTTAATATCTTTTAGTGTTTTTGTTATGTCCATTACGTAGATTTGTAGTCGATAAAAATTATCAAAGATAACAGTCACATATATTAAAATGGGATGGAAATTCAAAAATGAATGAATATACTCAAATCTGTTTCAGTACAATTTTTTATTGTTACGATTTTTGTGTGCGATATATGAAAATTTCAATCCAATTGGAACTGAAATTATGAATAAAAAAGAAATGATTCAATCGGCTATTTGGTTTTTCGGTTTCTCATATGTGTTTCATCATATTATATATTATATAACTACTGAGTATTGTTACCTCATTACGAACTAGATTTAAATATCCAGGGCTTTCACTTTCTTATATAATTATAAATACTGGTCTATATATATAATTTTCCTATCACTATATTTATCTTTCATTTAAAATACTTGAGTCCTTTTCATAGAAAGTTCGCTTTCCTGCTTTGCATTATTTCTCCTGAATGCACTAGCCTCGTGTCTTCACTTCATTTCAAAAATCAAGACCTATTTATTTCATAAGGTTTTGAATTATTTTCTTACTGAGACTTTTTTGTGTAGTCGCTATCCACCGAGTAAAAAATACTTTTTCATTGTGCTGCGAAAGCTACTTTTAGAGCTGTATTCGGGTAGTTTTGGAGAATTTTTATGCATTTTCTTTTATACTATTTCTATCTATCTCACAAAAATAGGCTTGAGTGTAAAGGAGCACATCTTGAAGGTTTAATTTACAAAGAAGCATAAAATTCACTGTCTAAATGTCTTAAAAATTGTTCAAAACATTGTTTACAAAATGATATTTCAAATGTCAGTTAAAACAAATAAAATGAGGTGTTAAATGCTTGAAATTTTCTTTTAGTTACAAAGCTGCAAAAAATACTGAAGTTAAGACTCAATTCATTGAAATTTCAAAGCATTTTTCAATCAGCGGCAAAGGCAAAGACGTACTTTGCAATCGGCATTTTCTCTTAGACAATCTCAAGTGAGAGCAGATCAAACTCAGCACCGTATTTATGTAATCTGCACTGCCCTGCTTGGCACTTTAATGGTCGCTACAGTGCATTAATTGCGAAATATTTTACAGCTGAAAACACTTTGATGGTGTGCTCAAATCGTTTCATTAACACATTCCCTGTTAATTATAATTTTTTAAATTCGTCGCATTTTTCATTAACGCTTATAGTCTCGCACACCCATCTATAAATATTTTTTTTTATTGTATCAACGTATATTACGATTTTATCAGAAACAAAATTATTTTGTTTAAGGATATTATTTATTGATAATTTTGAATATTAAATCTACGTGACCAACCTCTAAATTAATTTTGTTAAAAAAATATTATCTATGTATCGTACCGCAATATTGAATAGAATAACTGAAAACATTTAATTCGGTTCTGTTTTCAAAACACAAAAGGCTTACTGACAATATGAATTAAAATTATAATTTAATTAATATGAACTTAATTTTTGGTTCTGAAAATTTTAAAATACATTTAGCACTGACTTTAATTCATTGAAAAGTCTATTTGTTTATTGCAAAGTACACTTTTGGAGCTCTTTGCTAGAATGTTTTTACTTTAATCCTTTTTATTATTAATAAACGGTGAATAGTGATGCCAATTTTTCCGAAATTTTTCATAATACAAAGACATTTCTTCATTAACATATCAAGCGTTTTCAAGTATTGTATAATTACTATTTATTATGGACATTTAAACAATAAAATCCTTAATGCAAATTTTGATTTCCTTATAATAATCACAAGTAAGTGATGAGAATGACATCTGAGATGGCTGTTTTCTCTCTAAACTTCTAAACTGATAACAAAAAATTGTGTTTTTGGTCTGAAATCTTCTGCTATGTCAAATAAATCTGTCTGATATATATTTTGAAAACTATTTGCATTGAGAATTGTTTTCTTTGAAATGGAAGCAAAAATAATTCTCGTATTCAGATGCACAAATCATGTCATAATCCATAAAACCCATTAAAATTTAGGTGAATTTTATTAAAAGCAAAAAATTTTGATTGTTAAATTGCCGAAAATATTTATTGTTATAAAAAGATGAGCATTTTCTACAATATTTTCAAACATAAATTTTAAAACTCAATTTTAAGATTTAGTAAAAGCTTTTCATTCCTGTTTTTTAATGTTTTATTATTTAAATTCCTAAGTGCATTCTTTTCAGAATAAAGTCTAAATATTCCTTTTAACCAAGTTTTTGTTTTATTGCTTCTGTTTTCATTAACAATTTCTTCCAATTGAAGATGTTAAAAAACAATGCTTCTTTTTAAATCCCAACGAAGGGACGAGAACGACAAGCTGGATGGCAACTTTCTCTTTGAATTTCACATCACCTCAATGACAGGATATAAACTCTCATGTGTATTTACCTTTAAAGTCCTTCCCAGTATGATTATCTTTGACTGTGTGTGAATCTAATACTGATTTCCCTGCTTTCAGTACCCGAAAGCGAAGTCTATCCCCATGGTCTTCAAATCGGTGAACTACTTGCAGTAAATAGCTTTCGCATTAAATATCGGGATTTATAAATCATTTGATGACACTCTTTTTAAGTGGTGTCCACAAAATAATATCAAAACTGAAATCTTTGTAAATGCAGGTAAAGCCATTGCAGAAACGTTGTTAACGATTAGTTTTTATTCTGCAATTAAATTACTTAAGTACAAAGAATTTTAGGAAAATAAAAAATTTAATGAAATAATTTAATAATGATTAGGAAAATAAAAATTGGGTAGAAGTTCACTTCTTTTGGCGATTTTTTGACGCCAAGGTAGATGCCAAATTGTAAATAAAATGACAACCCTAAAACTTTGTTAGTTAAAACAATAAAAATATCAGGGTTACCAGAAATTAAAATTAATCGCTAATATTTATTGCCCAATTTTTGCAATCCCCAAGGGGTACTGATCTCAAAAATTGAAAATAAAACATATGACAAATAGAAAACGAAGAGACATTTTAATTTTAAGTTTTTTTTATTTAAGTTTAAAAAAGAAGGAATCAACATATACAGTTGTTCAGTCTTTTTATACAAAACTTAAAAAATCTTTGCTGATGATGTTAGAATCAATCTTCTTTCCACAGTGTATTTTAGCCATTTCCAGACCTCAAGAACACAATATCCTCTCTAAAATGTAAAAAATATAATTATAGTTGACAAATTGTAACTCATTTTCTTCTTTCTAAAAATAGTTTTGATACATGAAGTTTTATATTTAATTATTATTCTTTTAAAAAATTAAGAAATCAAGAAACTTTAAATTTGAATTTATTTGTAATATTTTATGGTGCCAATAATCAAGTCAATTTACTTGATTTCCAAAGTTAAATAAGTTAACGTTAGAAAGCGACTTAGATAAGTATAATTCTACCGAATTGCAGATTATATCTGCTTCACAATGCTTCCATAAATAAATATTTATAAGAGGAAAACAATCTGATTTGAACCAATAAAGATTATATTTCGTTCTCTATATATTATTATTATATGCATTCATACATGGATATAAATTGTTTTTCTTACATGAAACTTTGGATATTTGAGAATTTTCCTGGTTTTACCCTTTGCAACATGCAAAATGACCTATTATTTGTAAAAATCCTAATTTGAAAGAAAGCACATGCTGAAAAATGCTTCACAAGGGATTGTTTGCTTTTCGGGATAACATTTCACCTATAATATAGGGCTAACCATTAAACACTGCGAACGGATAGCGCAGTTCAACAGTTTGTGAATTCGAATCCCACATTGGGCTTAGTTGCGTGCAGTGGTTTGGGATTGACTTTTATCTGTAAATCCTCCTTTAATTAGTCCTCGTGGGCAAAAAGTGATCGTTGAACGAGAAACAAACCAAACTATTAAACACTGTTTCTTTGGCTATCCATTATAAAATTTGTTTTGCTATTTATGAGCCTTATCTGTCTTTTAAGTGTTGCGTATTTGGGTTCTTTGTGGCAGGGCACAGATCTTCCGTGCGAAAGGTCCCGGGTTCGATGCCACTTATTGAATAATGGAAGATGGATGTAGCCTTTCTGCGTTCTGCATGCAACTTTGTAAGAGAGGGTGCTTAGGATTTTCCTGGTTTCCTTCATTGCGAAACATGAATACGGCACGCTAATTTACGAAAGATTTTCCGAAAAGGCATTTTAAATGGTGGACGTTAAAATACCCGACAACACACTTTGGCCTTTAAGTTGTCTGACTGTGTAGCGTCAAAACAGTTCTGCCTGTTCGGCTATCCATTAAATATTGTCTACTCATTAAGCACCGCTTCTTTATCTATTCATTAAATATAGTTTATTTTGCTACATACGAAGCATTAAATGTTGTGCTATCCATTATGTGCTACCTATTTGGCTATTCTTTAAATGTCGCCCGCTCGGCTATGCCCTAAGCATTATTAAAAGTATAAAAAGCAAATTATTAATATATTAATAAAAAACGTAAAGGAATTTTTTTTGTTATGTGTTTTGAAAAAGTTTAGTAACTAAAATTTATCGAAATAATTAATCACGAAAGTTTAAAAAATTCAACTTCTTAAGACTTAAGTAATTAGTAAAAGTAAGATTTTAAAAATTAAGAAAATTAATCTCAAATGAAATTTAAGTGTTAAATTTACTATATTGTAATCAAACAAATTAGAAAAGTTGTAATTATGAACATTTTTGGTCGCAAATATATGTTAGCATGAATAAAATCTACTTTTGAGAATTTAGAATTAATTCAACTAAAAAATTATTTATAAAAAAAGGCAATGTAAAACTGATAATACCTTAATTTCTCTTCAACGCATTTTATTTCTTCCACCATTGAGCGTAAGGAGCAGCAAGAAGACGAGCATTATTCCATCCATAACCATAGCCGTAACCATACAGCCTTGCAGTTGGATCGCCATAAACGCCGTAGTTGTATCCGCTGTAGTATGGGAGTCCGTATCCTCCGTACCCATAGTATCCTAGGTAGCCCTGCGCATGCGCGCAAGCAACAAACATGGCGACCAACAATAAAATGAACTAAAAATATAAGAAATATTACCGATACTGAAGTAATTAAATCAGTTCAATTTCAGATTAAAAAAATTATTTTTATTGAATAAAATAATCATAAGAAAACAAAAAACTAACTATAAATGTAATTGAATTTCATTAACGATAAAATTGTTATTTTTTGTTGTATTTCTTGTTGTTGAAATAAATTGAATTATAATATGTAAAAATAGTAATATTTTTGTAAAGAAATAATTTAGATATGTGTCAAGTTCTGCTAAATTATATATTTTTATTTTTATATGATGATTTATCATTGAAAATTATTTTAAATTATGTTTCGAAAAAATTATTTATCATATTTTTTACTGTAGGAATATAGGACATCCTAATGATAGCTTTATCTTTTTTTGAACTAACTATACGAAGACATTTTATTTACATACTTGCTGAAAACTTCTAGAACACTTATCTAAAATAAATTATGAATGATTTTATATACATCTAAGATACTAATAATAAATTAATCTGCCTGTGAAATGTAATATTACAGGATATTTATATTTAAATAAATGACCGAATTCAATACCGTTTTTCATGATAATGATTTTTAAAAAAGTTATAAATAACAGTTATGAAAATATCTTTTAAATTAGCTAATCATTTCATTTTATTTGTTAAAATATAAGAAATTAGAATATTTTATAAACAGTAGTTTTGCAAGAGTCTTCTTAAAATTATTATGAAATTAGTATTTTATTCGGGGATTTTTTTAATTTAAATAGATATCACATTTATTGGACTAATTGTTTGAATGAGTTTTATTCAACTGAAAACTAATTTTTCTGATATGATTAATCTATTTTATAATAATTAAAAACTAAAAAAAAGCACACTAAAATCAAAATTCGAAATAAGAACACAGATTTAAGATCGAATACATGCATATTACATTCAATTCACTGAATAATGTTTTTCTAAAGTAAGCATCCATTGTTTAATTATCACAAAAAGTTCCTCGATTCCAGATAATATTGTATGGAATTATATAAAACTAGTAGAATTATGATTTTCGTATTTTGGAGCATTTGTTCGATTGGTTGAGAATATTAATTACACAAAGTGAGAGCAAAATGTCTGTGTTAACGTTTAATAATTCACATGATTCACATTCACATGATCACATGATCATGACTTCTAATGATTCATAAAATGATGTAATAAACACATCACATTTTATGAATCATTAGAGAAGATAAAAAACACATTAATAACATTAATGATGAGATTGATTGAAAGCACTTTATATCCCTTGTCAATGGGTTTTCACGTGTGTGCCCTTCGTCTCTCAAAGAAAATAAAAAGTCTTAGATTTCTTTTGAAATTCTTTTCTGTAATCCAGAATCTCTCTTGATGTTCAATAAGGCAATCTGCATACCCAAGAAATATATTTGTATTTTCCTTTCTGGGAAATAATTAACGTATATGGTAAAAACTTATAAGCGAAATTTTCTATAATTAATAATACGCGAAAGTGATTTTTACAAATGAAAGAGAAATCGGTTATGTAATTCTTTCAGGCTGTAAAAGACATGAGTTAATCATATAAATAAAAAGCCTATGTTAGAGTTTATATTTTTATTGTTTTATGAATTATTAAACATCAAAATGTGTATTACATTTTATAGTCTCTGTATAGTATAAAAATAATAAAAGAATATTATGCCTTGTAGCAATTTCAGTTAAAAAAAATCATTGAATTCCATTTGTAAGCGTTTATGAGTAAATTAAAAATCGTCAAAAACTTCATATAAAACAACATGAAATCAAGAAAAAATGAAAATGTGAGTTTTTTTATGATGTATATAAATGAAAGAGCTATAGCAAACGTAGTTTTCATTTTTGAAAATTTTAAAAGAGTATTTAAGAAACAAATTTAAAATTGTAGAGAGTAGTGGTTTCATATAAATCTACTTTCAAAATAAAATAATCGGTAAGAATTTTTTCCTGATCAAAATTCAAAATCATTTATTGTAGTAGTTTAATAATAACTATTTCAAAGTATTGAATAATTCAAAACATTTTCTGCATAATTCTTCAACTTAGGCTTTATTTTTCACAAAAATTATGCTTTACAAGTGAATAGAATATTTTTGATAATATTTACAACATCTTCTCACTAAAATTCTTATGTTCAATAAACGTAGCTGTTTTTTTATTTGGACAATTTATTATTCATCAATAACCAAGCATTATGCTAGAAATAATATGAGAGCTATAAAATCATAAATAATCTAAGAAAAAACCTTATGTAAGATAGACAATATAATGGTCTCCATTTACTTTTTATCTTCTATATTTAGAATTTTTCCCACAAAGAAAGAAATTGTACGCGTTTTATCATTTTTTTAAAACAATGCAAGTATCAGTCATTTCAGAAAACCATCTCTGCGGAACTGGAATGCTCCCTTTGTCTCATTTATTGTTTATGATAGTACTTGAACTTATATTTCTAAGTTTAGGGAATTATGCAATTCTTGTACTTCTACAGGATTTCTCCGATATTACAAAGGAATTTTTAACAATTACAGAATATACCAACTATAAAAAATGGTAGTCCAAGAAAAAATATTCTTAAGAAAGAAAAGTTTCAAAAATACTACAAAGAAAAGTTTCGAAAATACTACAAATAATACATCGTTTCTCGTTTTATTAATTAATATGTTTATTTGAATCTAAAGTGTAATCAATAAACCAATGATTGATATTATTGTATTTAATCAAGAGAGATTGTTGTATTAATTTAATATATAATACTTCATAAACTAATTACTGAAATTTTTATTCATTAATTTTGTTCAATGACTAATTAATTCATATCATTAAAAACTATGAAATATCTGCAAGTTAAATAAAAAATAAATTTTGAAATTAGATGGTAAGGAAATAAATGATTAAAGTGAGACATATAACATAATTAACTAAATATATTTTATATTTTAATGTATTTAGTCAATGAATATTTAGCATTTTTTCATATATTTTTGTTAAATAAAAAATGAATTTAAATGTATTGCTCATTACATCAAGTTTCATCACTTGTAACAAAATTAATTTTTCAGAGTTCAATACATATTTAATAGAAATTAAATAATACATTAATTTCATTGAGTTAAAATTTACGAAACTTATGTTTTATGATTTTAAAGAAAGGCACTTTAAAATAAATTCTTTGATCTTTTTGGCAATTGTCTCACTATATTTACATATACATAAACAGGAGATTGGAAAAAAATATGACGGTAAATATTTCAGTTGTTAATTTTCTAAAATAAAAAAAGTTTAGAGTACATTTTAAATAAGTAGAAAAATTAAAATTTTTAGAAAATTTTATTTGAAAAATTAATGTAATGCACACATAGTTAAAAACTGAAACTGAAAGCTATCCTGTTTAAAGCATGGTGTCATTGCATTTTAAGCCCTGGCTGGCTCAAAGGTCGCAGAAACCTTCTCCTACCTACGAGCTTTTATATCAATGATTGTTTGAAATCCATGCTGTCCAAAGCACTTGCCCGTATTCATTTCTCTCATATTTTAAAATATTATTTTCTCATCCAGTGATTTTTCATCATACAATAATGAAAATAATTTTCAAATGAATATTTTTGCTTAAATTTGACTATTATGAACCTGTAGAATAATTTTTATAAGGAAGTTCTATTAATATATATATATATATATATATATATATATATATATATATATATATATATATATATATATATATATATATATATATATATATATATATATATATATATATATATATATATATATGGATACATGGCACACTTGAAAATCGTCTGAATAACAATAATCGTTTGGTTTAAAGATGAAACATTGTTACTGGCACATAAAATGGAACTTTATAGAAATTTTAAATTGCTCTCTATCTAATCGAATTATTTTCTTTAGTTCTTGTAACGAAAGTGATTACAATAAAAAGTAAATTTATAATTTTTTGATTATTTTAACCTAGTTTAGCACTTGTTCTCTATTCTGTAAGCATCTTTAAAGATATTTTTAGAAATTAGAAATCGTTTGAAAAATAATTATTTATTATTTGAATTATTTAAGGCAATTTACCTCAGAATATTTAAAAAATAAATAAAATTATTAAATAAGCACAGAAGTCTTATAATTTTTTAAAATTTTTTTCACAAATTTATAATTTTGAACAGTAAAAAAATTCTCACCACAGGCTGCATTTTGGTAAAGCTATCTCCTTCTGAGCGCAGGACAGATGACTCTGATTCCCGATCTCCTTCAGCTTTTATAGCAAGTACTGAATTAGGTGACTTATTCCGACGAGAGAGTGACTCAAGGTCGTGCGAAATCGTATTCTGAAAATGAACAATGCTTTCAAATTTTGGAAGCATAAACAAAAGATTTATTTATATTTAGATGGAAAAACTGTACAAAACTGCACATACGGTTGGGTTTCACCATTGTAATAAATATTAGCCTTGCCTCCCATCCAAATGGAAGTGTTACTTGATTCCTTAAATACAATAACAATACGTCATTGTCACGCTCCCAGAATGCCTTGCTGCCCTGACAGTGCTATATTAAATATACCATTAATATGAGAGGAAGGAAATCAAGAGTTTGAGTGAAATACGGTGGTAGGGGAAAAGGAATTTCTACAAGACATCCATTTGCATCCATTTCAAAATGTTTTCGAGATTGACTAAAACTATAAATACTATTAGTTTTTCAAACTATTCATTGATTATACTATTTTTATAACTGTACATTGGGAGATCAAATATACCCAATCGACATATATATATATATATATATATATATATATATATATATATATATATATATATATATATATATATATATATATTGTAATCTCACCTATAACATGGTATATTAGCTCCGCGTTACAGGAAAACGCGTTCGTATGACCTCTATAACGGGTTATGTACAAGTGATTCACGCTTAACTTTTTTCGTTAAAGGGGGTTTAAATTAAATATTAAGGAAAAACTATGAAAACAATATGTGCGTTATGTTAAAATCAAACAAAGACCATTTTAAGAAACTTGCACATATGGTATTAAAAAAACAGTTAATTTCAAATCAATAACAAAAATTTACTAAAATAATTGAATTTAATTTCATAAAAGCACAATTGACATAATGTGACAACGTACACTAAATTGATTGCGAACTGTATATAAATCATAAATATCTCAGTACAGAAAAATAACGCAGGGAATCTTACGATAAAGCTAAGTGAAGTGGCAACACTCTAACATTGAGGTATATAATGATTTGAAGCTTGTGGGAGACAATTTCAGGCATTGCTGGACTACCATAACTTTACTTGCGAGTTTAAACAGAGATGAAGACGTACTGCGCTTTGTAATAGTGATTATTTTATTTATTAAAACTTAATATAATCCAAATTTTTTTATCATCATTCTTTACAGCAAATGTTGAAACTGTTCACCACCATTTTGAAGACAAACATGAATTAGTTGAACCAAGTTTTCTAACACACTTTCCAACATCATAAGTATTATTGGTGAAATTATTTGTTTCAGCTTATTAATTTTTTCGAGAATTCTTCTAAAAACTCTGTCTTTGAGACAGCTCCCAAAAATACAATCTAACAGAAAAGTTCTGGTGATCTCAGTGTTTAAAGTAATTCTGAAATTAAGAAAGTCCTCAAAGAATTCCTTAATTAGTCCTATTGTGAGGCAAATGCAGTGGCTCCATCTCGCTGAAATCAGCAAAAACGGCCCTATATTAGCAATGAAGTAATAAAAGCTAGAATCGTGTCCAATTACACTTTGACGGTTTGGGTAAAAAGAAATGCACCCTATCTTTATGTTCTATTTGTGAGATTCAATAATTTGAAAAACCTTAAAATCAAGTTAAAACACAAGCTTCAAAATAAAAATAATAAAAATTTTTCAAAGGAAGACGACGAGTGATTGTTATCATCGGATTAATAATTACTAAAGATGCTTACGTGAATTTATGTTTGAAAACGAATTTTCATAGTCAGAAATTAGAGAAAAAGGTACCCGCACCTTAAACTCAAATATATTGATGTTGAAAGTCTGGTTGTTTGTAATTATAGATAATGAGAAATAAACTAATAATTTCTCGTTTACATTGGTCACGTTGCATACTCAGGATACCCAAAATGATGTCCAGCATGTATCATAGTTATGGGTTAAAAATTACCTCATATTAAGTAAAAAGGCTGTCCCAAAATTTTCATTACAATTCAGCAATTTTTAGGGAAAATAAAACATGTAATATGGAAGATAATAAACTATGTAATACGGAAATAATTAAATATGAGTCTAAAGTAGCACCAATTTTATGCAATTGCTTGTTTATATATATATATATATATATATATATATATATATATATATATATATATATATGTATATATATATATATATATATATATATATATATATATATATATATTTATTTATGTTATAGTCGATTGTTAAGCTTTATAATTCATAATGATTTTAATAAATGAAGAAGCAACAACTACAGCGAATTTCGTAAAAAAGAAAGCAGCTTATGAAATTATTCAAGATTATTATTTTCATTTATCGTCCATTTTCATCACTTTTAAGTCATTAAATATTTCAGAATGGGAAGAACAATCAATTATCATCAAGTTTCGCAGTTGAATTGGCTGCTATTAGCTAAAACATGTATACAAAATATTTTTGTAATTTCTTGACATATTTTAGGGAACGAAATTTTCAGACTGTGCAAGCAGGAGATTGATATTCAGGTACCATCTAAAAATGGCAAACATATCAATGGGCATATCGTATCTCTTTTTAATTCTATCATTTTGGGAATTCTAAACTCCTTCTTTTTCAAAATCATAGTAGAAATGATTAACTTTGAAATTGATTTTCTCTCACATATTTTATACCACTTTTGAAACAGGAACCTTAATATACTATTGACTCATTGAAACAGTTTTAGATGATTATGTTTAAATAGACAGATGATACTTTTAGACACCGAAGTTGACAGTCTTCATTCTAATAATTTTAATGTAGATGATGAAATGCCTTCTGGAAGTTCTTTTCATAAATGGCCAGCCTTATTCACTTGTCACAAGAGAGCAAGCCTGGAAACATTTCAAGCATCAACAGCGACACACAGGAGAGATAAGGCAACATACATCTCAAAATAGGTTCACCTTGACTAGTAGTTGGAGATATCAATTAATGTATAGCACACTTGTAAGTACCTTAACATGTAAAAGTGTTGCATTTTCATTTAATTGATTAAACGTTCTTAAAATATGTATATATTTTTTCACCCATTTTGAATACGCAAAAGTTGATTCAAATAATTCTTTTTTTGAAAAATCTAATTTAGTTAATATTTGATTATTCGAATGTGGTCCGGCCTCCATTGATTCGGATAATTGAAGTTCTACTATTGTATGCAGTAATGACAGTTTGCTATTATTCTAAATTAGTTTTCATTAAAGTTAATCACAAGGTAAAAATAAATACTTTCAAGTTAATTAAATACTAGTAATAGTAATTAATAGAGTTAAAATTAATGATTGATATTCTCAATGTTACTTCTGATCAATAATTAATTTATTTGAAATTTTTATTTAAAAAAATACGTGTAGAATTTATAATTAAGAATAAAATTTTAACTTCCTTATACATACACTAATTAGTTTTTTTCGGTGAATAAAAAAAACCCAGCTTTTATTTTAAATAATAATAAAAAATTAATTTCAGATCAATTCAAATTTTATAATTATGGAAATTATATTTTTTGATTAAACTTTCTTAGATTTACACGATTCACTACATTTTTTCGTCTTCTGATACAAATATACATTTAAGTCTCTATTATTCTTGAAATTAAGAGGTATAGCAACAGCAGATACATTAAAATTTAGTAAAAAAGGAATAAATTAATGTAAATATCCCGTTAAATGTTTGTGGTTTATGAAACATTTACTATTCGAAAAATAATTAAATTTTCTATATATGAATTTTTAATTAGAAAATTATTCAAGGAATTCTGCTTATTTTTGATTTTGGGATGTTTTCAGTGGTTTAGCAATTTCTGATAGTTTGGTGTTTACTGGATTATCAACTAAAATTATTTTTAAATGAAACTAAATCTGCTTATTTTAATAAGCAAATATTTGGTAAAATATTTGGTTATTAACATATGTAGTAAAATATTTGCTAACAATAAACAAAAAATTCATCAAATAATTATCTAATATACAATAAATAAATAAATAAATACTTTTTTTCATTTTTGTTTATTAGTAGATTCCTTTAAAAATGTATATTGATGAATACTCGATTTTGAATTCTTGATTTTTTTAAAATTTAAAAGTAAATTATGAATCAGAAAACGTCTTAGACAAATGCGAAGATTGCATAATGTAATGTAATGCATTTCTTCACTTGTGTATTTTATTTTAAGATAAAAAATGAAAGTTCTTTGATGCTTTTTATTTAAATATGAGTATTTTGTTGTTATCCTATCTTTCAAAGCTATGCTCTATTTTCGAATTCAACCCATTAAAAGAAATGCCAATGCTCTGGTTTTATTAATTCTTTCAAATTAATCAAACTTATTTAATAAAAGTTATCTAATGTGAAAATAAAGTGTTTTTGCTGATTAAAAAAGGAAAATATTCAGTTGGATATTTTCGATCAGTCGTATTTTTTCATCCAGTTGGAAAATATACGTATAAAAGCTGAATAATTTTACTCATTTTAAATTAATAAATTGTTGACAAATCATATTTTTCAAGATAATTATAAGAAGTTTATTGTAATTAATAGTTAAAAACATCAATCATTCATGAATAATAATCATCACAATTGACCCATCTTCAGTTATAACGTTCATTGATAGGTTTAATGTTTTCCGGATACACTCACTTTTTATCAGATAAGGAATGTGAAATTACTATGCTCCCGAATATCTCTTTTCCTTACATTTTTAGAGATTTCCTTAATTTAAGTTTTAAAGGTATTAACAGTGGTATTCAATACGTTAAACTGTGAAAAAGTTAATTAGTTTAAATATACACTTTAATATAATTGATATAGTTAAAAATTTTAACCGAATGCTTTTAGTAAAAAAACGAAAATGAGTAAGATTTTTTTGCTTATTAATCAAAGTAACGTGCAGGGGCCATAACAAATGAATTATTGCCAAAATTTAAATCGTTCAAACTTTATTCACTGAAACATTTAAGCATTTTTAATATTTTGTAATAGAAATAAACAGTAAAATATAAGCTAAAATAATTAATAAGATTTTCAACTAATTGTTCTTTTTTGTAAAATGTAAGAATGATTAAGATTTTTTTATTTAGGAAACACCGAATAATCAATAGCAATCCTCAAAGAAGATTGACATACTTAAAATGATCAAAGTTTTAATTAGTAACAAATTTAATAGAGTTCAAACTTTTTCAACATGTTATGATATAAATAATGAGAATAATATAAGTTATAAAATATTGATGTGTTAAAATTTTTAATAAATGTTTTTCTGAAAAATAAACAAATAACTGATTTTTAATTAAAATTAATGTTCTTATACTTTTGTGATCTTAATCGTGGCAGATAAAATAATATTTGATTCTGTAAATTTAAAGAGAAATATTTTCTTAGATTAACAACGAAAAATTGATTTTTATCACAAAAAATTGATTGAAAATAAGAGATTCAACATTTGGCATTTTTTAAAAATTTTATTGACACTGAAAAGATTGCAGGAAAGATTTGGGACAAAGAGGAGCTTCAGACACGGAGAAGAGGAAAAGTATCAAGAATATTTTCCAGGCGTCAACCAATCCAGAACTAAATCTCATGTTCCTGTACCAGTCCAGTCGTTACCTGTAAGAGAAAATTATTATTATTACTTTCAAAAGTTTATGAATTCGAAGATGGCAACAGTCTTCTAAAATCGTGATGAACTATTTTCAATAAATCAGTTAATTTATAAGGGCATAGTATTTATTTTTGACTTCCTCAATGAATTAATATGTCTGAATGCAAAGTTCAATTTTATTTATCTCCTAGAATTCGATAAGAATTAATAAGTCCAACCCTTTTAAGTTCGAAAATTGGTCATGTGACTATTTTTATAGTTAGTTTAATAATAATTAATTATTACCTTACATTTAACACATCATAATAATTTGTTATTTTACACTGACTTGGTATCATATGCCGAGCAGGCAGTCAAACGGTTAGTGCTCTGGCTTTCGATTCAACAGATTTCGCGTTCAAATCCTTCCTTGGACATCGACGTTTTTAGTGATGCAGAATACTTTTTAAAGCATGTATCTCAGTCTTCTACTTCTTCTTCTTAGAATTGGGTTTGTATGTCATTGGGCACCTCTGCTTTTATCAGCATTTTGTACCATTAACTCCAAACCCAATGTTTCCTAGTTCCAGTTGCTCGGGTCACCCACTTTATTAATAAAGTCCGATAACCCTTTAATGGAGTCTAGGTGTAACTCTCTAGTATGGATGATGCCTAAAGAGGTTAATCTAGGGAGGGCAAGAGCCTCGCATTCATAAATGATATGCTCTGCCGTTTCCTCTTGCGTATGACATTTCCAGCAGATAGGGTCTTGCTGAAATAGCCCCATGTGGTCAGAGAGTCAGTCATACAAGGGATAGCTTCCTGACTTTCACCAGAAGAAGATGGTTGGGAGGTCATTTCTACCTCAAGTGAAGGATTCATTACTGCCCCTTTACAAGACAGCCTCTGAGTTCACTTGTCTTTTTCCGCAAGGTCAACTTCAGAGGCATCACCTGTAGATGCAGGAAGGATTGTTATTTCTTGTGTCTTTTCAGCCACAAGATAACAATTTATAAGCTCAGGTAATATAAGTCCACCCAGCATTGCCTGAGATACTGGGCAAGGCAAATTACTCTAGAAGTTTGCCAGGCAACTAGAGGCTCCGTTAAGACACCAACACCGCGGTGCCAATTAGCCCTAGGCACGGAACGCATAACACCAGGGTTTACGGGAGCTGGTTCGCGGCCTCTGATTCTATATTCAAGGCTATCCTGTCATTCCTACAGGACGTTCGGTGATCCACCGCCTACCGACGCGCCTGGTAGCTGCTCAGGCCCCAGGTGCATCTCAGTCTAGATAATTCTTGTACGCGAAAAATGCCCATTGGATGATAAAGAAACCAACTTGCATCTACAGAACTTTATTTCTTACATTTACAAAAATATTCGGTTAGTGGTTTATCTTATTGGTATACGCTTTTTAAAAACATCCATTTATTTGACACAGTTTCATTCGATGTTAAATATATTCATCTACAAGTAGTTGTCATTTTATTAATAAAACCCAATACAGTAATTTTATTTTTTCATCAGCATTGTGAAAATTAACTGTTTTAAGAAGAAATTTAAAATTCTATTGAAACTCAAGCATCAACTTGACTATAACTATTCACTTTTAATGTATCGCTTAAACATTTTCTGTTGTTTATGATACTACTTTTTAAGGATTGCTAGCATTGTATATTGAGATAAACGTTTAAAAATACAAAATTTTATTTAGATTTATTAAGAAATTTACAGGAATTAATTTCTAAGACTGCTGAAGAGAAGGATTTCAATTAATCAAGAATAGCTTGCTAAATATTATTAGAGCAAATAAATGAAGAATTGTCCTTCCAAATTCTGTCACTTTATTTAGATTTAAATGAAATGCTTAGAAAAATTACGTACCAACATTTTGAGATAATACCACACAAAATGTTAAGAAACGCAAGCGAATGCTTTAAATTTTAAAAAGCAAATTATTTTGATGCACTTATCATAGATAAAAAATTTAAATGAATACTTCATTTTTTATAGCTTTCAGAAAACGAATAAATTCTATTTAATGTAGTTTGAAGCACCTATGGAAGTAAAAATGAAAAATAGCCAAACTTTTTTTGTATTCTACGTTTAGAAATTATTATCATAACTTTCACTAGAATGATACTCTTATATATTAATTTAAAATTATTAAAAATATATAATGTTACTATATAAAATATATTTAAGTACAAAATTTGATTAAAATTTGAATAAGTTTAATAATAATTAAACGTATTTCATGGATGTATGTTAATATGCTAATGAAAATAATATGAAAGATAAAATAAGCTATACATTTTCAAACATTCAATTTAAAACATATTTTTCAAAGCATTAAATTATTTAAGCTTTCCAGGTTATTATCGTATTTTAAAACATGAAATATTAAATCTCAGTGGAAGGAATTCCGTTTGATGTATTGAACTAAGTTTGTCTAATAGTGAAAGAGAAAACTATTTTTGAAATTGATTGATAGAATCATATAAACTGTTGCATTACCGTTGATTTGTTGTGATGTTCACTTCCACAAGTAGTGGGCGTATGGGTATGCGACTCCATAGTTGTATGCGTATGGGTATACTGCTGGGTGGGTGTTGTAGTAGTAAGCATACTGGGCAAATGCCACAGCCATCAGTGCCACGAAGAGAAGGGCAAAGAGCTGGAAAGAAAGGAAAAATACATAAATTATGAAACCGATAACGTAAAATGCTGTGAAATGCATAAACAATGCTGTGACGTTCAATTCAAAAGAAGCGACAAATATGGAAGTTAGACTTTAGATGTCAAAAGCTAGGCCAAATATCACAATTTAAAAATTACGTTTTAGTTAGATTTTTTATTTAATTTAATACCATTTATTAATTTATTGCGAGTCATGTAACGACCTTTTCAAAGAAATTTTGGGATTATCAAACGATTATAAACTTAAATTTTAAAATTTTCACACATATTTGGCAACAATTAAAAACCAAAACACAAATGTGAGATCTACTTTTTTTCAGTAAAGAGGATAAATTAGCTGTAATAAAAAGACTTCTTATAAATGGTCAAAACTTTTTTATTTAAATATTCATTCTTATATAATTGTACCTTTTCGAATATATATATTTGATCTTGGATCATTAATGTTAAAAATTTTTTCGTGATATTTCGAGAATGGAATCAAAATTTATTAAGATAAGAATTCACGCAAATTTCACTTCAAAATCCAAAATAATTGGCAAACTGTATCATACTTAACAAAAATTACTTTGGAAATTATGTTCTAAATTCCGACTCAATTTAAATAGCTTAAATAAATGGAAAAAATCTAAATAAAACATTTTCCCAAAAATATCACCAAAATGAAGGATACCAAATTTGGATTTATACGAAAAGATTTTCATTGTGATATGTAAAGATGTGTATCACAATAAAAATACGGAAAGATGTGAATAAATAAAAAAATATTAATTTTACATATTCCTTTCTATTTACTGTTAAAATTGCTGGATTTCTTTTCATAAAAATACTAACTTCGTAATATTTTACTGATAACTAAATATTAAATTATTTGATAAAAGTTTATTTAGGAATACCTCTTGATTTTTTTGGCGACGAAGTTTTGGTCTTTTTTGACGCCAAGGTAAACATCAAAATTTGAATAATAAAATGGCAACTGTAGAACTACTTTAATTAAAGCGCTGAAAATATCAGGGTTACCAGAAATTAAATTGTATTGCCAATAATTATCACCAATAATTTTGCCAACCCAAATGGTAGCCTATTCTACTTTGAACCCACTTATTTTACTAGATAGCTTTGATAAGAATTTCTAAAAGCTAAGGCAGAATCCAAAATTCTAAAGCAGGAAGAGAAAAACTTACCAAGAAATTCATCTTGATTGATAACTTGCTGAACTCACTGCAGGAGGTAAGCAAACATGCCTGTGGTGTCCACTCCGCCACTTTATATACACAGTCCGAACCAGGAAAAATCTTTCATCCAGCGAGAAAGTAAAGAATGTCAAGGGCGATTCGTGGCAGACAGGGGGAGAGCTCTTGAGCCTCTTGATGATCCTGAAAAGGGTGGAGCCCCTTTGGAAGAAGAACAAGATTTGATCTTGAAAATCTCTTCAGCTGATTCCTACGTAGTTCCGTAGGCAGGTGGCCTTGAATAGTCCCATCAGTCGAAATACCAATGCAACCCTTCGGAAAGAAAAATGAATGCATTCTTAATTAACTACTGTAATTTTTAATGGCAGAAACTTCTTCACAAACGGAAATTGCGTTGGAAAAAAATAAAAAAATGGAGCAATTTCAAAAACATTAAGATTGTTGTGGAATAAAAAGTTGACTTTTAAGCCATTTTATTTTACTTAAAATCTAAAAGTATAGCAAAAATATTTTGATTTATAGATGGCCAAATACAATACTTATAGACACAAACAAAGCTCAACATTTACCACTGAATTTTGTTTATCTCTGTATCTCTTAATCATCTATTATTTCGCTGATCGGCGAAATAATAGATGGAATCACGGATCCCATGCGGATAGTTGGAAAACTCAGTTTAACAGAATGGATTTTAAAATTTCATACAATTTCACATAATAATTAAAATCGATGATTCCTTCAAAAAATATTTTCAATCTAATTTTTTTACATTAATATAAATTTTCAGCGAGTATATTGTACTCATATATTACATACATATACAAAATGAATATTTCTATGTTTTTATGTAATTTAACAGTCGATGTGAAGATTGAAAATTAGAACTTTTTGACTTTACCCTGATTTAAGAAAATATCATATTGGCTTTAATTTCTTAATTTAATTGTTAATTAATTCCTTTTTTAAATTAAACTCCTTTTAGACGCAACTTAAAAAGAAATTAGCTAAAAACTTGTTTTAAATTCCGTCTAAAAATAATCGATTATAATGCCATGAAAATTAATGAAAATTGAAAAGCGAGTATTGTTATACGTATATTACACAGCGTGTAATAATATATACTAGTTTTAGAGCTAGTTATATATTCAGATTAGTGTATTTGTATTAATATACACGCGTATCAGAATACTCTATTTATCATAGCATTAGTGCTATATATGCAATTATCCCTTGAAAAGATGGCCCATTTCGAAATTTTTACAGATATGATGTAGACAATTGGAATAAAGTGCATCCGTTTCAGCCATGAAATCCGTTATGAGTCTCATATTTCCATTTAAAAAGCAGAAGTAGAGAGAGGATTCCGCTCTTTAATACTGAAGGTCATGGATTCGAACTTTGCAATTTTTGAGAAACAGAAAATGGATACTTTTCGCTTACATAGTTTTCTGGGGATGAGGGATCTTTTGGAATTTCCTGAATTTTCTTTCTTGTGGCAAGTGATAAGGTTGAAAAATCTTCGCAGAATGTGGTAAGCTTTAAATGTTCGAATGTTGAAACAGATTTAAACTGTTAGTTTATTTACCGAAGGATAGTAAATTACATTCAAAATGACGACACTTCATATATAATGCACTGAGTTCACACATGTTTGAGTTATTTTATTTTGTATTCAACTTTTGTAATGTTATTCTCTTTACTGTTTAGATTAAATTGACAAAATACTAGAGTCTTTTTTGAAATACAATCGCCAAGCTGTGTACACAAAATTTAGTTCTTTATTTTTTTTTTTTGGTTCAACACACACAGTGTGTAGATTCAATTCCCTCTTAAGACACTTGGATTATTGTAGTTGAGATCGGATCCCACTTAGATCCACGTAGATTTCGATGCAATCACTTTTCGTGCGCAAGCAAAAAAAAAAAAAAAAAAAAAAAGGAAGAAAAGAGGATATATGAGAAGATATTAAATAAAATCAAATTGAAATATAGTCATTCTCTCACGTATATAAAATTCATCTATAGTGATTTAAGTTTAAAAATTTTCCCTCAAAATGATATTCAAACTGCTGAAGAATAAGCAGATTTCGTTGGAAAAACCTATTAATATTAGTATACTTAAAAATAAATTCTTGACACACGCACTTTGCTGTTGTTTTTGTGCCAGCTAGGCTGGCAATATGGGGTGCGCTGCTCCACTTTTCCAAATGAACCGTAATTTGGTGTTGCATCCGACTTCCTCATTACACACATGCCATAGGTACCCCTTTATAGAGTAGGCAAACATTCAAAACCCATTTATACTAGAAAGTGACAAAGACGGGAGAAAGTACATCCTTGACCGACCGGGTTTCGAACCCTAAGCCTCCCTATCCGTAGTCAGGTAGGCTGACCACCAGACAGGGTCATCATGAAGTTTTATCTTTCTCTCTACGCTGTCTTATTCTCTTAGCATTCAAGCAATCTGAACCTACTTGATAAAAAAATTGTTTTCTTCATCCTTAGCAAGCGTTTAAATAAAAATCTCAAAAGTGCCACATTCATTGGTCAGTTTACATGCTCATGTCCATAAATTAAGGATAATGCTGGAACCGACAGCTAAAAGTATACGGAAACAAAACAAACGTGATTTACACATAAAGTCTATGTGTTAAACAAGAGATGGTGTAGTTATGATACAAGACACACAAACCACGATTATAGCTACCCAGAGCGCTTACATCAAAGATCACAAGTAAAATAATCGGACAGTACGTTATTTATATGATGATTAATACATCGTATGTCTCCCTTACAAGGAAATACAGTCCATACAACGCCGAAGCAGGCTGAGAATAACATTATCAAGCTGCACTTGGGGCAAAGAACTCCATTTTTCAAGCAATGTATTCGAAAGGTCCATCACAGATGTAGGAGGTGGCTGACGGGTTCAACGGCCAAGCCTGTTCCACACATTTGATTCAAGTCTGATGAGAGTGTTGGCCATTCCATACGGGTGATATCCTCAGCTTGAAGGCAGTCATTGACAAAGTTCGAACGGTGAGGATGGGCGTTGTCATCCATAAACATAAAGGATCCTAGGCACCATAAATAGCACGGATTCAGAGTCTACGATACCCCTGGACATGTTGTTCCAGAACGATGTCTTAATAAACTTGGCCAGTCATGTTTCCAATTTGAACGTGAAGATGTGTTATGGGGCTCAGTATAATGCCTCCCTAACGAGCCCTCCTGAATTACCGTAACGTTAGCATTCAATAATAGTGTCACTGTGGTACTTGACGTTCTCTATATGAGCATCCGATGTGAATCAGACTGTTATTCAAATTTTGGCTCATCGGAAGACATAATACAAGTTCATTTACTCGTAACAATTCAGTACCGAAATATTTCAATAGATCTGTATTATTCAAAATGGTATCTGGGAGAGTCTTGTAAAGACCATAAGAAAACCTTTTGAAATATTAATTTCATGTTAAAAAACAAATGCGACTAATTTATTCAAAAACTTTTTTGGTTCAAGAAATTCGAGTAATTAACACAATTGAGAAACAATATATTCGTCGAATTTTAAAAATGTAAAATGCCATAAATTACCGCTTGCAATGCTAAGCATAAGAATTACATGAAAAAATTTCATTATTAATCAATACACGTGTAAGGATCGTAAAATGAAACATGTGGAATCTTTAAAAGACTTCCTTGGTTAATGTCGGAAACTGTCACATTAAATAAAAAATACACTGTATTTTCCGAAGCAGATAATGTCATACGCCTGAGAACTAATTAATTTGCAAACTGCATCGAAGAATCGATAAGAGAACGGGTATTTCCCAAAGCTTTGTTTTTTGATTTTAAAGATAGTTCAAGGATTACTGACTGAAATAATAAAACACAGCAATGAATGACATATTGCCGATTTGGTCAGATAGCTTGATTTTAAATAAGGCATTGGTGCATGCAAGTTGACAGATTTCCTTTGAAAGAGACTTGATTTCTAAGTCCCCCATCGAAACATTCTAAATATATGATTTGATTCTTTTTTATCATTTTCATCGAAGAAAATATTGATTCAGACTGTTTTTCTATGACAGAATATAAGAATTTGCTTAACTAAAAAAACACTGACTTAAATTTAAATATTTATGAACTCCCAATAGGGAAATTATAAGTTGTCTTCAATTTAAAGGTAAATAGAATAACATTAATGATGACATAAGATAAATCGTATTTTAAAAAGAAAATAAGTTTTAGATATTATATCATTTTATCACTTTTTTATTATTCGGGATTAATTCAGTGTTAATTTCAAACTACATTTTGTCGCAGTCTTGAGTGGGAAAAATCTTATATATATATTTATATATAAAAATTTATATATATATATATATATATATATATATATATATATATATATATATATATATATATATATATATATATATATATATATATATATATATATATTAGGTTGGTGCGTATGAAATGTCGGATTCTTAAGTGATTGTATAAAACTGCATATCTTTCTTCAAAAGCTGTTTATTCAATCAAAGTATGCTCCATTCGCTTCAATACACTTCTCCCAACGAGATTTTAAAGCGTAGATGCCTGTCTTAAAAAAATTTTGGTCTTTAGAATTAATAAACTCTGATATCGACTTTTTTAGACTGTCTTCATTTTCATAGTGTTTGCCCCTTAAAAACACCTCTAAATGCTTAAAAAAATGAAAATCGGTCGGCGAGAGATCCGGTGAATTAGGGTGGATGCTGCCATGATGAGCATACGTTTAACCGATCCAGCTTATTTCGCTCTGTCAGTGCGTGCGGTACCCACTTGTCCATCTTCTTAACCTTGCCAATCTCAGAAAGGTGTCTCAATATCGTTGTATGGTCAACTTTCATCCTGATAGCAAGTTCCCTCGTGGATACGGCTGGATCCGATTCCACTACAGCCTTCAGGTCATCATTCTTCACAGACGTTTTGGGTCTTCCGCGCGGCTCATTTTGCAGTGAAAAATCGACAGTCCGAAATTTTTCGAACCAACGCTGCACTTTCCGATCGTTAACCGTATTCTCCCCAAACGCTTGGTTTATGTTGCGTGCAGCTTTTGCAGCACTATTACCAAGTTTGTACTCATATAAGAAAATGACGCGAATGTCGGCAGAATTCATATCGGCAATAAACTCAAAAGAAATAAAAAAGGGAAGACCTTCGAGAAAACCTATTTTGCTGAAATGAGTCTCTGGCAATGGACAATACGAGTATGAATGAGGTTATGCCAAATACAAAAGTATAACGAAAACAGGGAGGAAAACGTCCGCATGTAAAGAGAATCCGACATTTCATACGCACCAACCTAATAAATTATATATATATATATATATATATATATATATATATATATATATATATATATATATATATATATATATATATATATATATATATATATATATATATATATATATATATATATATATATATATATATATATATATATATATATAGGTTATTTATGATGAATTCATATCCGAATTTTTTAATCGCAACTTTAATAATTGCATAATCTAAAATTAAAAAAAATATATATAGAGATGAGCAATATTTTGAAGGATGAGAAATGTATTTTCGAAATGAAAGTAAATTCGAATTACTCTAGGGGTCAAATAAACTTAACACTCCAATAATTGACCAAAAATATAAAAATAATAGAAAACTGTGATATTTGTAACTGTTAACGAATCAATATATACAACTGTTACAAAGTTTAAAAATTTTTATATTTTATTGAAACATATGTAATGATTGTAAACATGAAATTTTACGGGATTGAAGCACTAGTTATAACAAATATACACCGTTTGATGTTTAAAAAATTACGGATTAAAGATACCTTTAATATAATGAATCATATTTAACACCAATGAAAAAACTTTATAATAACTTGCTTATTTTTTTACGGAATTATTTTTTACAACATTAAATATTTTCTAAAAAGTAATTGCGAATGAAATTATAAAATGTATAAATTTAAATTTTCTCAGATTTAAAAAAAGTTATGGAACGATCTTGTTCAATTTGTATACAATCAAATCAGTTTTTGTGCGATTTATATGTGGTATATGAATATATCAACCTTTCCTTCAAATTAGAAGATAAGTGACGAAATTATCAATTAAGAAAGGAAACGGACTAGCCATTTAGTTTCTTAAATTTTTCATGTGGATTTCATTATATGACACAGCTCCCAATTACATGATCTGTGTATTGTTACCAAGGTACAAACTAAATTTAAATATCCACAATGCTTTCATGTTCCTAGTTAAATACTGGTGTGCATAATTTTTCGCTACTATTCCATTATACGCACGCTTTTTATCCTAAATAAATAGCATGTTTTTTACGGAGAAGCGAAAATACTATAACGTGGATGCGATGATTTTATTGGCTTAAAATATTATTTTAAATTTAATATACACTAAATCGAATTTTGTTTGAGCAAAAATTGATTACAAAGTGATATACAACAATAAATAAGCTAAATGCTAAACAAAGCTAAGCTAGTTGATGAAAAAGATTGCTTGGTGACAATTTTGTCGGTTAAAAAAAGCATTACGGTCACAAGTCACCAAGTGGAAAAAACTAAATACAGCAGAATTTGTCTCATTGAAGAAAAGATACTATTACAATACCCCTACGCAATCGATCACCGATGCGATTGCTGAGCAGTTTCCGCATAAACATTAGCGTCAAACAAGTTTTTGTTTTACCAATAAGTGATAAATTTTTAGTTAGTATAGTAGTTTCTGAAAACGCACGTAGAAAATTACTTAAAAGCTTTCAAAATATCTAGGAATCACGTTTTTTAAAATTATTTTTTTAATTACAAAATTAAGACACGAGTCTAGTGCATTTAGCCACGGCCAACTAGTTGGCCATGGTTTAAGAAAGCTATACCCCGATAAGGCAAAGCAGGAAAGCGAACTTTACGAAAATAAAGCAAATATTTTGAACTAAAAAATAAATATTGTAATCAGAAAAATTATAGACTAGTCCTGGAACCCTACCTTACTAGTACACGTACCTTCCTGGGGCTTGAGCAGCCACCAGGCGCGTCGGAAGGTGGTGGACAGCCGAATGTCCTGTAGGAATGACAGGATAGCCTTGAATATAGAATCAGAGGCCGTGAACCAGCTCCCGTAAACCCTGTTGTTATGCCACCCGTGCCTAGGGTTATTTGGCACCGCGGTAATGATGTCTTAACGGAGCCTCTAGTTGCCTGGCGAACTTCTAGAGTAATTTGCCTTGCCCAGTATCTCAGGCAATGCTGGGTGGACTGTCATATTACCTGAGCTTATTAATTGTTATCTTGTGGCTGAAAAGACACAAGAAATAACAAACCTTTCTGTATTTGCAGGTGAAGCCTCTGAAGTAGACCTTGCTGAAAAAGACAAGGGAACTCAGAGGCAATTTAGTAAAGGGGCAGCAATGAATCCTTCACTTGAGGTAGAAATGACCTCTAAACCATCTTCTTCTGGTGAAAGTCGGGAAGCTATTCCTAGCATGACTGAATTTCTGACCAGATGGGACTGTTTCAGCAAGACCCTATCTGCTGGAAATAACATACGCAAGAGGAAACGGCAGAGCATATCATTTACGAATGTGAGGCTCTTGCCCTCCCTAGATTAACCTATTTAGGCATCATCCATACTAGAGAGTTACACCTAGGCTCCATTAAAGGGTTATCGGACTTTATTAATAAAGTGGGTGACCCGAGCAACTGGAACTAGGAAACATTGGGTTTGGAGTTAATGGTACAAAATGCTGATAAAAGCAGAGATGCCCAATGACATACAAACCCAACTCTAAGAAGAAGAAGAAGATATAGACTAGTACTAAACTAGGAAATTGAAAGGACTTGATATAGAAATCAAGTTTGTACCAGAATAACAATACATATGTAGCGTTATTGACAGACGCAATACTTATAAAATGAGATGAAATACATATGAAAATTCGAAAAAACGAAATGACCATTTGAACTATTTTTGCAATGATATTTTCGGGATTTATGTTACAATTTGAGATTGAAATATTTATATTCCACACTAAAAAATCACACAGCAATAGGTTTGAATATTTAATCTGACGGAGAGAATTGTCAACTTATTTTGATGCTTTTTGAATTATCAAAAATTCTGTCAACCTATACAAAGTCCTTTTGACTTCTGAAATTTCGAAGAAAAGTATACCTTCAGATTGTTGTGAGAACATGTTATTTTATATATTTTTATAGTTAATCAATATTATTAACAAATTTTAATTCAAACAACTAAATCAGAATGATTTACGATGTGTAAAAATTGTTGAAATTTCATAATTTTTATTAAATTAATCATTTTTTTTCCTATTTTCTTATACTTTAGATTTTTTTTCATCTTGTGAAAAAGTAATAGTTTTGATAAAAAGAAAATAATAATACCTAGCTGTCAATCGAAGGATTAGCCCTCTATCCTTTAGTTCATCTGTTCGTGAATTCGAATCCCACTACGATGTGAATGTTTTCAGGGGCTCGGAAACTGTATTAATCTCTATAATATCGATTTAATTAAACACTTAAAAATGACCGTATGAGCTAAAAGCAAAATAAGCAAAAATATATAAAATTTTATAGATTATATTTTGCTCATTTTTCTTGTTACCGAATGTAAACAAACCCATGTATGAATTTAGAATGTGCGCTCGTTATCAAAAGTTCAATTTAATATTCCAAGTTTCGTACATAAGTTTAAATATAAATTTAAAAATTGACCCATAATTTTCGTGCTTTCGAATACAAACGAATTTTTTGTACGAATCCAGAATGTTCTACTTCAATATATATATATATATATATATATATATATATATATATATATATATATATATATATATATATATATATATATATATATATATATATATATATATATATATATATATATATATTTACAAACATCGTAAGATGCTCGAATAATTTATTGTGAGAGTGAAAATTTCCCCAGTGAATGTGAAACTGCTGGAAGATTTTTTCATTCAATAGCTGTAAAAAGATAACCGTTGATTGCAGCACTTTTCCCCCGTAATCTTGTGAGCATTATTATTAGTCTCATTTTATATGTAATTTTGTATGTCGGTGTAAAAGTAAATTAGCTGAAATTATTAAACCCCCAAATTTTAAAAAGAGATGATTTTTTCTTCTGGAAAATTCTAACGGTATAAAATCGTGAATGAGCGTAATGAAAAAACAATAGAACACACTGCATTTGGACTATTTTCATTCTCAAATTTAAGATTGAAAATGTGTTTAATTTAATATAGCCCGTACATTTGTTAGAATCGTGAAGCTTAATTTAGCGATATTTAACATTTTATAGCATCCGATTAATACTGACGGATTTATATATTTATATGATTAGCGGATTGTATACAAGTGGAAAAACTCCTGAACTTTAAAAGAAAATCCGAAAATGTTCGCTTTATTTAAATGGAAATATTCAATTTATGGTTTGTAAGATGACCTCCTGTGCTAGTGTACGATTTTTCGTATCAGAAAATTCATATTGAATAACTTAAAAAATTACTGAATGTATAACATACTAGAACCGTTTAAAAAATCACAATATTTATTTGAATAAAAAATACATGAAAACTGAATGAAAATATTTGAATAAAAATATATATAACGATTCATCTTTTTATTGCCTCAAAGGATTTAAAAATTGCATTCGATTACCATGAGTAATCTATTTTTAGATGGAATGTAACTGCAGACTTTTTCAAAGAATACTTTTCTGAATTTATATGGTCTATTATATTGGATAGATCTTCACATATAATATGTCTTAAGAAATGTATCTTAAATGGAAATCACAATTTCATACAGTGGTTATAATTTTGTATCTAATATATTTCAACCATAAAACTTTTATTTGTTCTAAACTTTTGTGGCTCGATTGTTGTATTTAAATATCTGACCCAATTCTGCAACAATATAATACACCTACCATATTGAATGCACCTTTATATCTGTGATATCTTCAGGAGTTTTTCCTTAATTCTTCTTAAATTTTGCTTAAAATATAAATTATGGTCTGATATGCAAATGTTTAAAAAAAATACGTGCACGATTTTTAAAATAAAAGTATATTGAGGCCAGCGTTTTAATTTTGTCAATTTGTATCTTTTAGTGTATCATGCCCATTCTAAATAGAATTTTATATATGATGTGCTTCAAAAAATTATACTTTATTTTTAGGTTTTTCGAAAATTTTAATATTGTAAAATGTTATTCTCATGTATACCATCTGTGATTTTATTTCTGATGTTTTTAATCGATAAATATTTCATTCTTTACATTTGATATAGTAAATATTACCAAAACTATCATCTTCTATGTTGGATATACTTTTATATCCGATGTGCTTTTAAGAAAATGTCTGCTATTATTAAATTTTAAATATTTTGAAATTTCAAAATTAATTTGATAATTTTTATAAATAAATAAAATTTACTAAAAACTAATTAAAAATTATTTAGATTTTAAAAAGTTTATCTAAAAATTAAATTTTATATAGAAAATTTAAATAATGGAGAAGGTACGATCTTTCACACCAGATTTATTTTTGTACTTTATAAGGTCCCCCCAAGAGATTCATCGCCAAATCTGTCGTCCTTTGTCTTGATTATAGTGTTTCCGATGTTCCCTTTGATGATGCCAATTTGAATTTTTTTTTTGCATTTTTGGATTTTTTTTTTGTAGCCAGGTTTGGTTTTTTTTTCGTGTTTTATATCATTTTTTTGTCACATGTGCGGTTTCTTAAGTGGCAACAGTGTTAGAATTGCTTAGCGACGAAAAAAAGTTTCAAAGTTCGCCAATGGAAGATACATCCTACTCTAATTCCCTTTATAAAAACTCTTCAACACTTGGTTTACGGGAAGTATCATTTAGAAGCATTTTGAATTTTTTAGGAAAATTACGAAAACAGATAAAATTTTTGTTTTGTCTCTTATACTAATTTTTATCTGCTGAACGAGATAAATATTTATTGACGACTATTTATTTAAAAGATTTAAACTATTGTGTCTGTGTTTATATTCAAACAACCTGTCTGTGGATATGCAGTCGCTGGACGTGGTTGTCATAGCTTTTAGTTAATAAGTTTTACCCGTACAAAAATAACCATAGCAATGAGTATGAATTTAAAATGGTTTGTTTTCTAAATGAAATAATTCCGATTAGCAGCCGCAGAAAGAGCGAAACGCAACAAATGGATTACATTCAGAGATTAAATATTTGTATAAAAGATGAGCGAAATAAATGTAGAACACACACACACACATTGAAGTATAATGAACTAAAATATTCTTTAAAGGTAAAAACTTTTTATAAATATATACCTCAAATCTTTTTTTTTTTTACTTTACTGTTTCATTTTGCGGTTTTTTAAATGGTTGCCTTTTTTAAGCAGATGCATTCTTTGATGCGTCAAATAGATGATTGTTAGTACAGATAAATATATAAGAACTATCCGAAAATCTAGTGCTAAATTTTTTAACGTAAGCGTTACCAAAATGTTAATTTATCATGCAACTCATACATTTGCACCTAAAAATGTTAGCACATTTATATTTTTTAAATTTTGTTCACATGACTTAAATTTAAAACGTTTTTTTACGTTTGCCAAATTCCTCATCATTTCTCTTTGTAAATTAAATGTATACAATGCAACTTCTGGATTTTCCTCAACGATAAAAGCAAAGACCGTCATATGGACGAAAAAGCGAAAAGTAAAATGAACAGCATCCAAAACCGTTCTCAGTTGAGACATAAGACTCAAGTGTCGTTGATTTCCATTTCACAAACCTCTGCCGCGTCGTTAGCTTAAACATACATTGTATAAAAACCTTCTGATTGTCTGTAAACACATCCTCTTTTATAAAGACACGATTTTAATTCTCCTCTTTCCAAAACTAACATTGTTGTAGGAAGCGACCCATAAAAATGTATATTGCCTCCCATATTTATAGTAACAACTGATATCTCCGCTTTGTATGGACACGCCACTAACCAACGCTTCACAGTTTTTATGAATGGCAGAGAATAAATTTATATTAAATGGTACCCAAAAGAAGAGGGACAAGCGCTGGCACAATTCTCATGCAAACGGGGTAGGCTCATGTTTCTGAAATAGCGGCGGATCCACTCCTATCTATGCATGAGTCGATACCTATTGTTAACTACTGGCAACAATTTTACGGTTGGTTTGCATTGGAATTACAAGGACGACGGTAAAGGCTGCCAATTATTTACCTATTCCATCGTTAGAAGGGAAAAAACAAATGACAAAATTATGCATTCGAAAGTTTTATGGCCGCTTTATATTACGTGCGTGCGCGATGGTATTTTTATATTCAGTGTAAATTATATTAGAGACCTTATCACTCTTAACGCTGAATGGAATTGCAGGAATTTAAAAGTATGAATGCATAAAGTTTAAGCTAATGGGACTTTTTTCTGATAGAAAATGCAAATTGCTTTCTAAAATCGTCGGCCGTGTATTTAGTATAATTTTAGAGGGACATTTTAAATCTATTTTCGAATACACACGTTTTCTTTGCTCAAGTTACTTTGTAAAAGCATATTTAAAGTTGCGTAATCAAATCTTCGGAAGGAATTTAGTCTTAAAAATGTTGGCATTTCAAATCAAAAACTAAGGAGTTGATTATTTAAGGAAAAAAGCGATGTGTGAAACACTAAACACTGAATGCACTGTGTCGGCTTTATACATCGTTCTGACAGCATGCTATGGACTGCTTAACAGAGAGACATTTCAATGTCAACCCCGCTATTGATTTCCAGTGGACTTTTCACAGACAGTGGGCCGTGTTCATGTGTCGCAAGGGAAGAAACCCGGAAAACTTCCAAGCATTCAACGCCACAGACTTCGATGCAGAAGTCAGAAATGCAAAATCCATTTAAAGAAGTTGCATAATGTCCGGGAACGTACCCGAGACTTTTCGCTTTGATGAGCGCTATTACCACTTGACGAAATGGTTAGGGAGTCGTTTTCACAGTCGAAAGGTTCGAATCCCCTTTTAACCGAAGATACGTCGGGTTCGCAAAATCGGCTGGGGCACATGAAAACTGGGCGTGGTCGCAATGTCCTCCTAGTGAAATGGTATTTCTGCAGATAAGTGTTCGGGGAACTTAGCCCCTGCTTCCAAATGAGAAGGCTGGCAATTCAGGGCTGGGGAGAAGGAAGCACGCTGGTGCAACAAATACTAAGTCACGATAAGCAATCACTCAAATAATAATTAATAAATATCATGAATAACCGAAATTGTGCTGGGACGCACATGAATATTTTTTGAGGTTCTTAGCTTTTAACAATTTTTAAAATACAGTTACGATTTAAAAATTAATACTGTAAGAAAGGAATATTTTGATTTTAACGAAATCATTAGAAAAAATTTCCCTTTTGAAAAAAAAAATACTTATAAAATCGGTACATTTATATATTTAATTAATTGTTCTTCTACACCTTACTTAAGAATATCTCGAGTAAAGAAAGGTAATTTGTTTCTGGTTTACATTGCTATCCTTGTTAGCATTTGGGAATCAAAAATATTCGTAACTTAAGGAGAATTCGAGGTTTTATAAGCAGCCACATCTTCAGTGAGAGCCGAATCAACAAGCTGAGGATTAGAACACCGACCATTCACCAAACTCATTAACTGGAGTGCTTTAAATAATCAGTGAACTAGGAGTATGCTGTCTGCCTACCACGAAGAAAGCTCCCGCCAATTTCTCTGCGCCTATCTGTTGTCGTGGAAACAAGACACGATCCATTTCCTTCAGAGGAAGCCAGAGGAAAGTCAACAACTTTGGTTTATTGAACACCTTGTGAGAATAAGATGAGGTAATACCTTAAATACCAACAATTCCTAACATTCTTCACTCCCATTTTTTTAAAATAAACATCTTTTATTACTATAGCAACCGCCACTAACCAGACTGTTTGGCGGAAGATATTCTTGTAGTAGACAAATAAGTATTAGCGAATCTGTTATGATAATTTATATCTTTTCATGATAAACTTAAAATAATTTGTTATGATCTGAAATCACTGGATTTTGTTTGGCTCGAATTTCTTGACTGAAGTCATATATTTTTCTCACATGGTTGAGCCTTTCATGGAAAAGACTGAAGTTCTGAGTTATGATATGAATTCATGAGTTTTAAACAAATTCATGTTTCTTTACTAAAGTCTAATTCTTGAATCGGATGTAGTACAAGAATTGAAGTTTTTTGTTCAATAGTTATGGCTTGAATTCACATAGATATTTGAAAGATTCAGATTTCTGAATTAAAAACGTTAGCCTTTTCTTATTTGAATCTTTTAGGGAAAGAAATTGAAGTTCTTGAATACTTACTTATGTCTTAAATTCATAAATTATAAATTGACTCAAAATTCTTTACTGAAGACCGGAATTTTTTCTCATCTTTGAAGCTCTTGGAATGAAAGTTTTCAATTCTTTAATCATGGTTTGAAGCCATATTTTTTTCACTGACTCGAATTGTTTGACTGAAGTTATACAGGGTTAGCAAGAAATAAGTTTCCCACTTCAGAGGGCTGTAGAATACGTTCTATTTGTCCAAATGAGATAAAATTTGAACTACAGATAATTCAAATGATGCGCTTGACATTTATTAAAAAATAGTGCAAACTTTCAGCGATAGATGGCGCTGTAATACACATAAAAACATTTGATATGCTTTATAAATGTTAAAAAATAATAATGAAAAAGTAGCGTTACAACTCTTCAATATGCCCTTCTTCATTTTCAACAATGTGCTCTAACCGCAGAACCATATTTTCGACAGCAGACCGGTGTGAGTCTGTCGGAATATCAAGGATATGGCGCCTAATGCTGTCCTTCAGATCTGATACACATGCTGGCCTTTTACGGTAGACATTGCCTTTCTAAATGAAGAAGGGCATATTGAAGAGTTGTAACACTACTTTTTCATTATTATTTTTTAACATTTATAAAGCATATCATATGTTTTTATGTGTATTACAGCGTCATCTATCGGTGAAATTTTGTACTATTTTTTAATAAATGTCAAGCGCATCATTTGAATTATCTGTAGTTCAAATTTTATCTCATTTGGACGAGTAGAACGTATTCTACAGCCCTCTGAAGTGGGAAACTTATTTCTTGCTAACCCTGTATATTACTGGCTCAGCTGATGTTAATGAAAACAAGAAAAAAAACTACTTAAGACTTAAAATTATACTTTAGAAATCAGGTTGAAGCTTGATTTGATGACAGCATTCCCAAGGGACAACATTCCATTTACGGGACATAAAGTCGTAATCAAACAATAAGCATGGATCCAAGAGATATGCGACACGTTATATTAAAAGTTGAAAAAGAAATAATATCTCTGTGAAGGTTAAGAATGTGGATTTTAATATAACATTCTTTAATCTTCATTTAAAGAAAATTAACTTCTACTGTACCATACAGATCCAAAAAGCTTTCGATGCTCATTAAAAATAACCAAGTTGGGAAAAATGCAATTATCCGATCCAAGGCAACTTTCATTATCAAGAAATGCCATGTTTCAAAAAATGAGTAATAAAAATATATATAATCTCTTTTAAATTTACATATTCTCCTCTGAATTGACAAGCTTTCTGTTTTAACATTATTGAAATTAATAAATTTGATATTTTTTCAATCATGTTTTTGCTAGATCTAGTAAAAATGCAATCTAAAAAAGCAACAAAAAGACTGCTTTCTGCATGAATATTTGTTTGTAAGAATGCGTGGGTGTTGCCTGTGATTTCTCCATTGCAACACAGTTAATTATAGGAATGGATTTCCAATGAAAAAATACATTGAGCTGAGTCTCACACTCAGGGGCGTAAAGAGGCAGTTTCATTCTTCTCCCGTTTTCCATTCCTTCTGCCTCGCACCCCATTTTCACACTCAACCTCGATCATTTTAGACACAATGAAATATTCCACAGGCATAAGTTTCGAAGATTTTGTAGCAAGCAATTCTTCTGCAGTCAACAACTCACAACTATCTACTATCAGCTGATTTGTCCGTGCTTTCCTGTTGCTATGAAAACAAGGCATATTCCATTTTTTCGATAAAAAGAGCCTGAAAAATAACAACAACTTTGGCTTCCTGAACACTTTGAGAATAACATTACTCTAAATACACCGCCAACTCATAACACTCTTCTCATTTAAATGGACAACTCTTGTCACCATAGCAACCGCCACTAACCGGTCTACTTCAGGAGTTGTTCTTGAGGTCAGCTGACAGTACGCGACTTCTTTCATGGTACATAGTAAAGCTGAAGGGGCAAAAAAGCTGCAAATAGTTCACGTTGAAAATGGTTGTCTTCGCTTCTCTTAATGAGAGTGCGCGCTTTTCTCTGTGGCACATACTGAAGCTGAAGACACAAAAAAATTGTAAATAGTTCTAATGAAAAGTTCTTCGCTTTCTTGATAATTTTAGCGGCACTATAACCACTCTTGATGTATGCTTGCAATGAAATTGTAATTGTTTTCATATCCTATATTAGTATACCCATAATACAAGTTATACTTGATTTGCAGCAGCTACAATCTAGCTATAAGGATTTTCGTTTGACTCCACATTCACATCGGTATTTTGTAAAACTTCTATTATTTATGTTTCCTTCAGTAAAGACTTTGCAAGTTTTTCGGAAGGAATTATGTGAAACTATATCAAGAATTACGGTAGTAATACTGGTAAAACCATTTAAGTTTATCAAAAGATTCTTCGAACAACCAGTAGTGCTGAAAAATCACAGTTTTTTTTATTGAATATAATTTTGTTGTTCAGTTTTTATGTCCTTTTAAAACAAAATGTTTTGTTACATAAATTTGCATTATAAAAATAAAATATCTGCTTGATTTTAGCAGATTAAACATACAAATTTTAACAGAACTCTCTGAACTTTGGAAGAAATTTTTTCCTCGTCTCGTTATACGTAAATGTGAATGTGATCTCAATACTGTTGGCAACTGCTTTGTTTCAATATTAAATAAATATAAGAATTATATAAATATTAGAAAATCATTGCTATTAAATGTATAATACTCTCTGCCAGGAATATATATGTATAAAAAATAAAATACATAGGAAATAAAAAATAAAATAAATGTTATTAACGTTTTCTCAAATATCTTTCATTAAATGGGGTAATGATAAAAGACTCTCATCAAATTCATGTCAGAGTAAGTTTACCCAGCAGTGATGTGCCCTGATACTGCAGTTAGCGAGTTCGATTCCCTCCTCGAGAAGAAATAATTGTAATGGCTCTTTAAATAGTAGGTCCTGCTAGTGTTAGCCCTGGACGATGCAACAGGTGACAGGAGAGTTGTAAGCAAATAAAGCAAACGAGTCATTCACTGACCAGCAGTGAATAGAAGAAAGATATATTTGTGGCGTCATAGTATGAAATAAATGTTAACCTGAGCATAACGATATCAACTATTAAAGACAAATATTTCTTAAGGAACGCATTCATTGCATTGGAAATATTCATTACAAAAATATCAAAAGAGAATTGATTATAGATTGTTATCTGAAAAACATGCAGATGATATTCCCATGAAAAAAACCTACTTTGAAATAGAATATCAAATTATTAATAATTATATAAACAAAGTGAAGTTGAACATAATTTCATATATAACTCGTTTCTCAGGGTTGAATATATTTGATAAATGATGTTATAATAACAGAGCTATTCTCGGTCGGATAATACTTAAACCAAAAATTCACGTGACGAAGAAAGAGCAGAAGTGAAATGATTACTTTTCCATCCATCATGCTCTTCCGCCGCCCTTCCTCTGGAGAGCGGTCCGACTTCCAATGGAGAATCGAATCCAACCTCCCGAGATTCCGTACCAGGATCCTGGTTGCTCCCCAACCGCCCATGCTTTCAAGGACGTGGGGGGGGGGAAGGAACGACGATACGGGATGCTCAGAGAGTGGCACATCACACCAAATTCTGCACATCAGGTAATAATTTTTTTTTATATCAAGGATTTCGTTCGAAGGTGTGTCACGGATGTATTCGTTTGCGCGTTTTAATAGTCGGCCCTGGAAAATGCGAAGAAAGAGGGAAAAAGAAAAAAAATTCTCACTAAAATTTTTATTTTCAGAAGTTGTCACACAGTTTGGAGGGATGCTGTTAATTTTATTATTAAAATAAGTTAATTTCTCATTTTATTTATTGGTAAAGAAAGCTTATTGACGAAAAAATATAAACTTTTAATTCGAAACAGTGAATAAATAATTAACTGACATTCTAATTATTCATTTATGCTTTATATATATAAAAGCTTTTATTAATTAAATCTGTTCATCATGAAGAAATAAATGCAATTAAAATAACTATGCGTTTCGATGAAAATGTTGATAGGTATTTATAAAACGCCTGTCAATTATGCTAATGTTTATTTTGATTCATGTATTTGAATGTTTATATATTTATGGATATCAATTAATAATTAATAAAATTTCTTTCTTAATGAAGGATTTATATATTCGTAGCATTAAAAACAAAATATAGAAAAAATTATTTAATTAGATTTATTAAATTGAATAAATTATTAATTAGTAATGATTAAAACGATGATAAAATTAATGAATATGAAACAGATTTATTTAATTCAATATATATTGTAAATATTAATTACTTAATCAGCATTCAAAGTAATTGCATCATTTATGCTTAAATAAGATTGATAAAAACAGTAAGAAAAATTAATACTTTAAAATAATTATTTTTTAAATATTTGGTCACCAATTTTTATGTTTCAAAATAGGCTCATTAAATTTCCTGAGTCATTTTTTTACGCAATGTAAATTTAATTTGTTTATATTCAGAAGTTACATGCACCTACATGTTAGCCATTAATATTTATTAAATCAAAATGACACGTTAACACACGCGAAATTTATTACAAGTAGAAGTTGCGGCGTTATTATAAATGATTAGTTTTCCTACGCATTCACGTAAAAGGAATTTAATCAGCGACAATTACGCGATGTGTTTTTTTAAAGAAGAAATTTTTAAAAGTTTCTTACAATCACGCAAATTGTATTACTACGTTGTTGCCAGACGGAATGTTGCATTATTTCGTGGAAAAAAAATCTACTTACACGATTTTGGCTTATTTTTCTAGAGATGGAACTCTTGAAATTACGGTTCCTCGTATAGCTAGCTGTAGTGTGGCCACGTAGATGGAGATATCGTCGCCGTCTGAAGGACAGGCGAGGGTTGCCTTTCCTTGTACCTTGCTCAGAGTTCGACTCTGTCAATTCAGCGGAAACTACAGAAGAAAAATTGGGGTTTTCGTAATTTAGAAGTAGGGACCAAGCAGAAGATCCTTCAATATAAAGCTGACAGTCAGTGATATCATTTCACTGGGAGGACATTGCGACCACATGCCCAACTCTGCCATAAGTGGACACGATGGCTTTTCGGTTAAATAGGGAATCGAATTAACTACCTTTTGGTTATAAGAATGACGCCATAACCAAGCACTTCAGCTAAGTCTCATAGTCTGTATTTGTCAGGTTGTCTATTTTGCAGAACCCAGTTTCGTTGATGAAAACAAATTAAACATTCGTCATATATTTTAAAGGAGTTTTGCATCGTGTTGGACTCTTAACTAAAAATTGGTTAAGTGCTGCCTATTCAAGGGTTCACCTTTGCCTATTGATAGGAGACTTGCTCGGAACGTAAGGTACTAGGCTCGTTCCCCATCAAAATTATATAACAAGAGTGGTATGATGCATTTCTGCTTTCTTCACGAATGACTTTCAAAGTGGATGCTCGGAAATTCTCCGGGTTTCCTCCATTGTGATACGTCAATACGACCCACTCTCTATGAAGAGTCCATTAAGAAGGCAATTTACAAAGTGGACCCTAAATTACCTTTTAGCAGCCTTAGGCGATTAAGCTGCCTACGCGATGACTTCATTTGAAGATTTAAAAGAGAAACTAAGAAACAGTGATAACTGCAATCAAAGATGGAACTCAAATAAGAAAAATAATTTAAAGTATAGAGCATCATAGCGTAGAAATCTGTTGAAATCGTTGTTCTCGTAGTTTCGATACGAATTTTTGGTTATCGGAATGTTACAGATAAAAACGAAAATAGCTATCAATAAGCTATTACTCCGTTTCTTTAACCTTACTATCACATCTGTGTGCAGACACTAGAAATGACGAAGTAAAGCTTATAGAACTGAAATTTTTCATCATATTAACCCAAATATTATCGGAGTATATTCATCCACAATAAGGGAGAAAACCCAGAAAACTCCCAAACCCTCATTCTAACAAATGGAAACGATGAAACGCAACATCCAAATAACTGATATGGAACCCGGAAAATTCGAATAAAAACGTTTACTCACTTTAAAATTTTATTCTAAGCAAAACATAATATTCTTCTAATTTTATTAGAAGCCAGATCTAAACAAGACATTGTGCGGTGAATAGCCATAGAAACAGTATGATTTTATAACCTTCCTTTGCACATCCATCGTGAAATGATTTCCTGTAGAAATTTCCTTAGATAGTAAGCACGGTTTACATGACGCAAAGAAGAAAACCTGGAAAACTCTTAAATACTCATACGCATAGATGTGGATGTAAAAGCAATAAAATAGTACCTAACTTCTGCTGCTCAACAATGACTGGAATCGAACTTGAAACATTTCGCTTTAAAAAAAGGTGTCAATTTTGAATTGCGAAGGTTTACCTTTCGAATATTTCCATTAATTGAATCGATTCATGAAATTGCCTTCTTTCATCGATGCACTTAGCAGAAAGCTTCAAAACTCATTGCAATTTTTTACCGGCAAGATAAACTGAGTATGAAATTTTGCAAATTTATGAACTGTATGCTGGGATTTAAATTTAACTGTATGCGTGTTAATTAAACTGCAAACAAATGCCATGCAATATAGATTACAAATGATACTTTTTCAGAAAGCGAAAATATAGTAAATATACAAATAATTTCCCTAGTAAATATAACACACATCCATATTTTTCTCCGTCTTCGAAAATTATAAATAAATGACGATTTCAATTAATATTGCGGGATTTATATGAAATTTAAACAACGAATTCAAATCTGTTTTAATGACTGTTTTCACGTGGCCGCGGTCGCCTGGTTAGTTAGGGCGTCGTCGTTTGAATCCGAAGATCCACCGTGTTCGCTAGTGACGTCACGTTGTAACTGGGCGTGGTCGCAATGTCCTCCAAGTGACATGATACCTCTGGAAGTGGCAGACCAAGAAGTGGGGGTGTTCTGCTGCTTCACAATCACGGAGACTCCACCCGGCTGCTTCTGTCTAACTGGTAGAGCCCCACTCAGGGCTAGGGAAGCACGCAGGTGCAGTGATTACTGTTTTTATTAAATATTAATGATATGATCAAAATTCCAAAATGAATCATAAGCTTCAATTTAATTGAATTGGTGATTAACATTGGTGATATGAGTGTTTCTTTCCCTTCCCATCAGCTGTTTCAAATGAAAATGCCATCATGAAACATAAGGTTTCAATTTCACAAAGACAGTCCATTCAAATGAAAGAAACAGGGAAACGTAAGCTTGTTTTTGTATGCATTATTCAAATTAATTATGCTGCCAAAATAAATAAATAAATAAAAATTTCAAAAAAGTGGGAGAAAACATTTACATAAATCACCGCTCACTTTTATTCCTTCCTGTTTGCATGAAATGTTGGCACAGATATAAAATCACTTATTCTGAATAATAAATGTGTCAAATGCTTCATTAGATAAAATAGAAATGAAATATAGCCTATTCCGACTGGGAAACAAATGACATTACACATAAATCCTGGAAACGTGAATAAAAATATCCTCTACCATTGTTTTCTAACTTCGGTTCCACAGAGCATTTTATTTAGTAATAGTAAAGACGATAGGTTATTAACTATTATTTTTCTTACAAAACGGAGTATAATGCTTCAAAGTGAATGACTTTCATTTTAATTCATTTAAAACACGTAATGTTAAACAATGGATTATTAAACCTTTTGCACATGGTTGCGTTTGTACGGATATCAACCCAGTATAAATATGCATTCATAAATATTTTATTAAAATAACCACTTTTAATAAGGATTTAAATTATTCTTAGATAATTTGTGTGTGCTGGGTATTTTCGATTTTCAAAAGTCATTGCTCTGTTCGGATAAGGAAATTTTGTGAAATACATGAATTGCCACGAAGAAAAAGTCTTTTTATAGTCTTCCCTTATTTTGAGTGCATACTGTTGAATGACTTCATTGGTATATTTAATTTTTCTCATTAAACATAAATTGGTTGCTTCTTTCGTTCCAGTTGAGATCATAACTACGTAGCGCTTTATTCTAATTCTCATTGCTTTAAAATACAAATGACGTTAGATAACTTTCAACTACGTTACACATAATTAATTACGGCGTCGTAAATCCAACTTGACGACGAACTTCAAATCCCATTCTTCGAGAACACAAAAGAAGGCGAAGTTCACTTTCGGGCATAAATGCCACATAATCTAGGATAAAAAAATTTGAATTTTTTGACGATGAAGAAATGCTGTCAAGATAATGTATTTTGACCTCTTCGATGACATAAATACTAAGATTGCAAAAATTTAATTTTCGGTAAAATCCTAGGAAAGCCCACACCCTTAGCGACAAACTTAAGAAAAACGCCAAACCAGAATGAAATTCCAAAAATAATTTGGTTTATCATATCTGGTGTATTGAATAGGGTTGCCAAGATTTGCGCAATCCAGAATTGTCATTAACCAAAATCATTTGCACTAATGGTGTGGGCTCTGCTAGGATGCAACCGAATTTTCTACATATATCTCTCCATATTTGATATAATAAAAACCAGATTGCCAGATAAATAAGAAAATCTGGTAAAAAAAATCACCAAACTTAGAATTTGGCATCCTGGATTATACGGCATCTGTGCCGAAATATGTTGTTTTAATTTTATCTTCATGAAAAGTGAGGATTTTAAATTTTTCTTCTATACACAAGCAAAATGTACAAACTATCTTTTGTTAACTAATTGACTAATTTTTAAAAAGCTAGTGTTTAATTATAAACTGATTATAGGTTACTTAGTTTTGCAATTTCTTAAAAATCAATCAGAGTTAAAAAATTTTATTTTTTCTTTGATTACTTGATTGTAGATTTCTTTATTTGAAAATGCTCCTCAAATGGGCACATGTGCCCTAAAATGTTTATTTTTGAATTGATGTCCTTTGTAAAAATTTGTATTTGGTACGAAAATATTTTAAAAATGCTTCGATCACATATTTTCTAACAAAACTTATCTTTCATAATCAAATGTCTGAGAATAGTGTGGAAGTTCATTTTGTTAACTAAAACGATGGAACAAGTTCAGTATCCCCATACACTGATTTCTCGCCAAATCTGGAAACCGTTGTTTTCGTTGTAGTGTTGCCGATTTATGCTTTTGTTTTTATTGTAGTGTTGCCAAATTTAGTTTTTGTTACTATTATTTTTTCGTTGCCAGATTCCGTTTTTCTCGTGTTTTAAATAATTTTTATGTTATATATGTGCTTTTTTTTAGTGGCAATAGCTTTTTAGTTTCACTTCGAGAACTTTCCCGAACTTTCTTTGCTAATTGTTCTACGTTTTAATTGGTAATCACTTTAATTTCGTTTACTGTTGCTGCTGGAATCAGTGGATTTCCCGCTGTTGTGTTTCGTTGTAGAGTGTCCAAACATCGAAAATTTTTCTTTTTTACTGTTTCTTTTTCATTATTATTTTTATTTGGTTTAATTTTAATACATATTTTTTATTAAATGATATATTTTATTTTATATATTTAAAATCGTTAAATATTCTTTTTTCTTATTTCATTTTCTTAATTTATTATCATCATTTTATTGTTTTACTTAAAAATGTCTCAAGTTAAAAATGTTGTTGAAAAATATCAACAAATTATATTAGCAAAAATTAAAGATAATAATGACGGATTTTTTACTTTTTCCAGCTCTAGACCAACAGTTGGAAAACCCAGAATTGTTAATAGAATTTTTTTAGTTCAAATTGCTCAGGATTTCAAATTATTAATTTATGATTCGCAAATATTAATTAATTTTTTAACGGAAATTGGATTTGGAGAAGGTGTAATTATTTTATTTGAATTCTATTGCTTACATGCATTTTTTTACTGTATTCGTGCTTCATTTTTATTTACTTAAAAAGTGTATATATTTTAAAAAATATTTTATTCATGTTTTTCTTTAAATTTTAAAAAATGTATGTATTTGAAAAATATTTTTTGCATGCTTTTTTTTGTAAAATTAGATAATAATTTTTACTGAAATGTGACACTGGTGACAAACGAATAAAATGTCGAAATAAATATACCAATCACGTCAGCTTAACTTCATATCAAGTAAGTCCATTATTTATGTTTATTTCCTTCTTAAATTTTCTGAAATGCTTATTTTTCGATCGAGCTTCGGGACATTTCCCGTGTTAATAAACGCGCGCCTAGCTTGGCGACAAAAAAATTCGCCGCGGTCGCCAAGTGTATGGGGATACTGAACTTGTTCCAAAACGATTTCTTATATAAGGAGCAAAGCATCGATTTGAGAAGCCGTTTTCCATGGATTCAAGCCATTAATACATGGACAATAGAATAAAAGTAAAAGCAAAATGAAAAAGACATAACAAAACATCCATTTCATGGTTAGTTTAAACAAACAAGAATGATTTCCATTTTTAAAAATTTCAATTATAGAATTTTAAATTAACTGTATGTTCTGTTGGGATACGACAAAAACTGTTTTAAAGCTTTATACTCATAGGCTTATAACTCGCATTGAGTAAGATTGAGTTTTTATTCCAGCTTCTAAATTAATAATTGCAATATTTGTAAACAATCTTTTTTAAATCTTAAAAACAAATGCCTTGCTTTGGTCAACATAAACTTTTTTCCTCATTTTTTTAAATAAGAATTATACATCATGTAACAAGAAGTTCCTAAAAATTGTAATTTGACACCTCATTGTGCATTGCCAGAAGCTGTTGTAAGACATTTGAATCTCTTCCAGTAAAACTTTGTATAGATAGTCGGCCATATTTACGTGTTGCAAGGGAGAAAACTAGGAATACTCCTCATAATCTAACGCCGACAAACGAAGAAAGCAAAATCCCTCTCTCTTACTGTTCGATGGATAGAATCAAATCCACGACTCATCGCTCCGAAGAGTGGTTTCCTACCACTGGGCAAAAGTGAGCCGCTAGAACTCGCAAATATTTTTATAATCATACTTTGTACTCAAAGAACTTTTTAAATCAAACCTTACGCTTTTTTAGGCGTGTTTAAGTTAAATTAATTTTTTTTTTTTAAGCTTTCGTTGTGTCTTCTTCTTGAAATTCATTTAAGGAAATTAACTTTTGTTTTAAAGGTTATTTATTGTTCGTTGGTATTATAAATCGCACATATATTTTTGAACTTTTTATAATTGAAAAAGCTTTTAAAACATCAATGGACCAAAATAAAAATGAGGATAACTATAATGGTAAATACGAAAAGAAAGAATGGCGTAGACAAATTTTTTCTTCTCATTCACAAATGAATTTAGTGGCACTTTGACTATTATTTTAGAAAAAAATTTTGTTAAATTGTTTTTCAAAATTTTGCTCAACTATTACTAAGAACATTTCTTGTCCCACAGCTCTGGTTCTCTATAAACGAGATTGAAAAAAAATGTTACTTCAACACATATCTTAATAAACTTTACAGTTATGGCAGTCAAAAGAGAACATGATAGAAGAAAGACAGAAGATTCAAAGACTTGGAGAAAGACTAGTCTATTTTCCTGACTCTTACTAATTGATGGATTTGTTGCAAGGCATCTAAGTTAATGATTTGTTAACTTCCTTAAATAAAAGAGATTCCTTAGAGAGGATTCTTTAAATAAAAGAGCTGTTAGAGAGAGTTATCGATTAATTTTAAAGGATTTGTTACATACAAATATTATACCACTTCTAAGCTAATGATTTGTCAATTTTGATGGATTTGTTAAATACAAATGTCGTTGAGCAGTTACCATGGGTGTAATGATCTGGAGAAAATTTCTTCCCCTACAGATCTATGTTAAAATTGAGAGAGTGAATTCTCTGGTGCTGCCATCTACCAGAGGAGTGCTTGAAACAAAGTCTTAGCTTCACCTTCGTGGTGCTCCGGTTAAGCGAAAGATGCACCCTTCTGACTTACATTCGCATAGCCAACCAAATTGCGAGCCTGGCTTGTCCAAGTGTCATAAGTAACAAAATCAACAAATACAAGTGTTAAGACATCTAATGCAAGGATTTGTTAAATATAAACATTAAAAGATATCTAGTTTACGAGATCGACATCAAAATTATTTTTTTTTTCCTTTTAATATAATATAAGATTAGTTCCTATGGAAATTTTAATATGCTTAGGTTCCCTCAGCACGACAATCTTCAGTTAGGTTCACCGACAAACAAGCTCCATTTTGGACACAAAAGTGACACTTTACCTAAACAGGCTACTGCAGATCCATATTTGTGTGAAAGTCGAAACACTTTACTACGACGTGGGTGCCAATAAAATGCTTTGAAACTTTGATTGACGTCTGTTAATCAAATCACGAACTTTAAAATGTATTTCATTAGCTACAAATCGATTGCATCCCATCACACATGACTGCATTTATCCAAGTGGTACTATGAAATTGATTAGGTTTAATAAACTTGTGAACGTCCAAAATGTTTTCTCCACCTTTGTTTTGTTCTAATTTTGATACTAATGTGACGAACAGATGGATTTTACAACCGATTCTTCTTACAGTTTTCCGACAAATTTTCAGCCATGGCAAACAAAAGTGCTAAAGTTCACCATCAGTAACTCAAACCCTGCTTTGAACAAACTTGAACTTGAAACAAAACCTGGAACCTGGGGGTATGTGTACCTTCCTGGGGCTTGAGCACAGCCACCAGGCGCGTCGGCAAGTGGTGGATAGCCGAATGTCCTGTAGGAATGACAGGATAGCCTTGAATATAGAATCAGAGGCCGCGAACCAGCTCCCGTAAACCCTGGTGTTATGCGACCTGTGCCTAGGGCTCTTTGGCTCCGCAGTAATGTGTCTTAATGGAGCCTCTAGTTGCCTGGCAAACTTCTAGAGCTTTTTTACCTTGCTCAGTATCTCAGGCAATGCTGGGTGGACTTATATTACCTGAGCTTATAAATTGTTATCTTGTGGCTTAAAAGACACAAGAAGTAACAAACCTTTCTGCATTTGCAGGTGAAGCCTCTAAAGTAGACCTTGCTGAAAAAGACAAGGGAACTCAGAGGCAATCTTGTAAAGGGGCAGCAATGAATCCTTCACTTGAGGTAGAAATGACCTCTAAACCATCTTCTTCTGGTGAAAGTCGGGAAGCTATTCCTAGCATGACTGACTTTCTGACCATATGGGACTGTTTCAGCAAGACCCTATCTGCTGGAAATGTCATTGCAAGAGGAAACGGCAGAGCATGTCATTTACGAATGTGAGGCTCTTGCCATCCCTAGATTAACTTTTTTAGGCATCATCCATACTAGAGAGTTACACCTAGACTCCATTAAAGAGTTATTGGACTTTATTAGTAAAGTGGGTGACCCGAGCAACTGGAACTAGGAAACATTGGGTTTGAAGGTGCCCAATGACATACAAACTCAATTTTAAGAAGAAGAAGAAGAAAAACTCAAACCCTGAGGTGAATTCAATATATATATATATATAAAGTTCTTATATCAATTATATAAATTTCTTAGAAATGTGCTATTTAGTGACAAATTTAAATTACTCTAAAATAATATAACAAAAATAAAATTATGAGTTACTGTTATCAATTAATTAGTTCTACAAGGTTTTATATGTATATAATCAAAGTCGAAATAAAACGTTATACCAAAATGTTTCAAACTATTCTATATATTTGAAGTATACATTTTTATAACTTTAATTATTTTATGGGCTGGGAGTTCTGTACACTTAAAAACAATATTTCATTCATGAATTATACATTTTCAAAAGCACAGGCATCAGAGATCTATCACAAATTTTAAATCAAGTGTCAAAAAAATTACATGCATAATTGTACAATGTTCTTGTATCTGTTTGTCACAACGGTCATTTTTGGCTGAAGAATGCTAAGAAGACCAGAACCTAAGGACAATGTTCTTGAAATACGATGCTTTTTTAATTTACAGCATTTTTTTCTATTTACATTTAGATATAAAACTCAACTCAGATTACTTTTCTTGAAGAATAATTATTATTTGTGTTTACAAAACAGAATACATAATTCTGATTTTTTAATATTGTCTTTTGATGGATTATTATTTTGATTATATACACAATAAGTCAATTGGCTTCATAGGTTTTTGAATTTTATTTCATTTTGTATTTGATACTTTACTATTTGAAGGATTTTTTTAAAGATTTTATTGGTTTATAGCTCAGAAGATTCACTTTACATGCAATAAAGTAGTCTGGAATCAAAGATTTAAATTAGATTCATAAGTATTATTGTGTGTTTACCACAAGCTCATGCCAATTTCACTGCTGCCCTGGAAACAAGACTTGTTAAATTTTTCAGCAGTAGTTGCTAGATGAGCACCAACTTTGTCTTATTGAACAGGTGCTAAGGGTGCTCTGAAGCTGACCATTAACTCATACATGAAATAGTCAACTCTAGTTACTATGGCAACCACCATTAGCCAGAGAACATGGCATAAAACTATTCTTGCGACAGCCAGACAGTATAAATAGTGAATATTCGTATCAGAGTAGAAAATCAAACATGCAGACCTGTCAATCTTGGAGAAATAAAAATCAGTAGATTCTACTGATTTTGAGAGGAAAAATCAGGAGATACTACCAGCAACGTTTTTGCTTGAAACAGAATGCTTAAAATGGTAGTACCGTAAAAAGAGAATTTTACACTTTAGATTATACATTCTGAGAATGATTTATGTTAAACATATCTTGTGTCAATCTTAATATTTTAATAAAATATCCATCAACCTCATAAAGGAACTATGAGGAATAAAAGAATATACTATATATAAAAAAATAAACACATTGACATTTATGTCTCAATATTTATTTTATAAGGCAACTTTTATTACACATGTGCAATTTATAAATATTAAATTTATAAAATTATTTCCTGACATAAACACATAAAATACTTAGAAGTATTTCTCACTGAATTAAACTAAGTAAATTTAATTCAGTGAGAAATACTTCTATATATAAGAAAATAGAAATTTTCAAATACTTTGTCCATAAAAAACATAACACATTTCAAATTCGAATAACTCATGGCAATTTATTTTTTTCATGATTGCTGACTTAGCACTTATTAGAAATGAAATGGTGAACTGCTCTTCAAAACATTTTTTCTCATTTCGAGAATATTTAGCAATAATTAAACTTTCTAAATTTTCAGAAGAGAAGAGCTGAATTATTTTTTTATGACTGAACACCCGTTCACTTTCAGCATTAGAATGTGGAATAGTTAAAATTGTAAGCATAAACTGGGAAATATTGGAAAACATATTTTGTTCAAACTCATTTTTCAGATTTCGAACAAGATGCCATTGTACATCTGCTTTTGGTTCATCCAGTGTTTCTTTTGTGAGGACACAGTACTTTGTAGTTCTCAGAACTCAGTTTGGAGAATGTCCAATCCTTTATTCAGTTCTGTATTTAGCAGCAAAATGGGAAATCCGTCAATAAAGAGTTAACACTTGAAAATGAGGCATGTTCAATAGTCTGCAAATAGCATACTTCTGCATGTTTTAGAATCTCATCATGAAAGGGAAACTTTTTTAAGCATGTAAATGTAATCACACAGAGTCACATAAAATTAAACAACTCAATAGATTTACTTTTCGGCAACATTTCGGCAGTTTTTAAGTTTTTCACTGAAATTGCCAAAAATCATTAATTTTCATACATTATCGGGAAATCGGGAGAAAGGGTAAAAAATCAGGAGTTTCACGAAAAAATCAGTAGAGTTGGCAGCTATGCATATGAATTAAACTAAATGAACCTTTGAACAGAAGAGCTCTAATAGTTGAATCAAGTTTGACTTTTAAAATTTTAAATCCACAAATATATTGAAAATTATCTAGAATGCTAATGCTGCTGTTACAGAGAAATTGAAGCAAAAAACTAATATTTTAAAAAAAATTAATGTAAAAAAAAACTTTTCCATAAATATTGCGTTGATAAATGAACTGAACAATCACCAAAAAGTAATTTTCATGTATGATTTAATGACGCTTCATTGAATTCCTCTTAAAAATTTTAGCATAGAAAAAGTCATATTTGACCACGTACATTTCAGCCATAACATAACTACTGCTTAATAATCCCATTTAATTTTATCAGTGACAAATTAATCTGATATTTCAACAATACAGGTACTTAACTCAAGGTATTCAACAAAATATCTAAAACTAAAAGTGTCCATATATATATTTGTTGTCGTTATCATCTTGTGCCAGCTATAGGGTGCGGTGCTCCACTTTTCCAACTGAAACGTAATTAATTTGGTGTGGAGTCCAACTTCCTCAGCACACACATTCCATAGGTGCTTATGTCCATATTTTCTTGGCAATATATTATATTCATTTGTCATTTCATAATATTTTTTAGTCCTTAAAAATTAATAAATAGTTTAGGAACATAAAACATCTTAAAAATGCCTTTGCAATAAAATAATACTGAATTATTCTGATCTACTAACCTTTTTCTAAAACAATTACATATTTCAACATATGTAAACTAGATTCACATCATTTGTATTTCATATTTTACATTTATAATAACTAACACATATAAATGGATGTGGTGATATTTAGAGAACATCAAGCACTGGTTCATTTGTCTTACTAAAATTATTAACATATATAAATACTTCCTTTATTAAACTATTTTTTATTCATCAACTATACAATAATTAAGATAAGATTACTTTTATGTGTGAATATTTGAATATTCCAGCATTATAAGCATAAGTTAATCATTTTGTTCGAAAATTCTGTTTACATTGTTAAATGAATTGGTTACTTTGAATTTAGGCTTTAGTACATTCAAGTCAAATTAATCATATAAATTCTTAAGACTAGAATAAAATATGTTTATTATGAAAAATTATCTTTACTAAAATATATCCACTGTCAAACAGATTCCTATGAGGTTGGTTGAGTTTTATGGAGCAAGGTCTAAAATACACTCACTTCCAAAAGTTAAAAACAGAGAGGAAAATGTTAATTTCCGGAAGTCAATTAGAATTGAAGATGATGCAAGTCGCCGCAGAGGTAGATGGAAGTATGCAAATATGTTAGCCAATTGTGCTTTCATGTCAAGAAATATGCAAAAATGGCAGTCTTATAAGATATCAGCTTTATGACAGGTTACAGAAGTTGATTGTAAGTGCTGATAGGTGTTTAAAACTTTCGTACAGTTCGTTTTCAAGACATACGTCTTTCTATGACTACCAGAAGACGAATGGAAGATTCTGAGCGCTGGCGTGCTGTGGGGCGCATTGAAGCAGGACAGTCGATCTCAGATGTTGCTCTTTTCTTCGGCGTTCATCACTCTGCAATTTCACGTTTATGGAAACAATTCCAAACCACACAGACAGTTGTCCGAAGGCCCGTAGCCGGTCGCCCAAGTGTTACAAACCCCACGGAAAATCGATATATTGCGATTTTAGCCAAGCGGATTCGCAGAGCGACCTTCACACGTGAAATCTATGGCTACGGCGTCCATTGGTAAGGTGATATCTGCAGCTACTGTATGCCGAAGATTATATACGAGTGGACTGTACGCCCGGGTACCTCGAGTTTGTGTTTCTCTATCCGTGCAATGAAGAGGGGCACGATTAAATATCAATTTGACTGTGTCTGACTTGGGCAATGTCATGTTAACTGATGAGACAAGATTTGCTCTGGAGACTAGCTCTGGACAAGCGTATAAGGATATGGCGTGAACAAGAAACACGCAATCAGCCCCAAAACATCACGCATTCCGAGGCGGAAACATTATGGTGTGCATGGGCAGGGATTTCATTAGGATACCGCACCGACCTGCACATCTTTAAATGGGGTTTTGTGACGGCTGTCAGGTACCGAGATGAAGTCCGAGAACCCACTGTGAGATTGTACGCTGTAGAAGTTGGCCCTACTTTTGTTTTAATGGCGCGTCCCCATAGTGTTGACATCGTCGATGACTACCTGGAGAGTGAAGAGATTACGGGTATGGCGTGGCCAGCATATTCGCCCGAGCTTAATCCCATTGAAAATCTTTGGGATGTTCTGGGCCATGCTGTATCTTTACGTTTCACACCTCCAGCCACTCTTATTGAACTGAAAACTGCTCTACAAGAAAAATGACTATTGCTTAATTCTGCGGTGGTTGACCACCTATTTGAAAGCATGGTCACAAGGTGTAAACTTTGTATACGGATGTGAAGGGATCACATACCCTATTAATGTCCTTTTTTCATTTTATGCTGCTTATTTTCACTTTAAAGCAAAATTCTGTTTAAATCTCCAGTATGCTATTATTTGATAACATACAAAAATTTAATATTGTTTTCATTTCTGTATATAATTATTGATTTTATTTTATGTATAAATATATATGCTACTTTCCTGCCAAATTTTGTGTCAATCAAAGCAGTATTTGTTGATTTTTTGCATTTTAAATCTTTGTGCTTAATTTTTGGAAGTGAGCGTAGGATAAACTGCGCCAAAAATATGCTTTCAAATAGTATGATTAAAAGCTATAGAAATAATAAAATTAGATATATACATTAAAGGAATGAAATTTTTTTAATGTAAGAAACCTATTGCTCTCAAAAAGGCAAATAGGTTTCTGTGGGGTGGATCCCCCAATAAATCTAACAAAGTTAAAACATCAGTTTTAAAAAATTGTTAATGTAGATGGTTAAAATCATGACATGAGATTAAAATGTGTTATATCATATAAAGCTCATCACACGCTTCAAACCATGGATTTAAAATGCTCAAAAAAAAAATGTCTGTTGAAATGTGTGTGTCCAATATAAGGGCGAGTCAAACAAACATCAGCACTTAGTAACGATAAAATGATTGATGAGAAAATGGCATGCAGTTTATTGTTGGCCTGCAAGTTCTATGATTCCTGCTAAAGAGAACAAATAAACTTCTTAATACCCTTTCCCACATTAGAGAGCGATACTGAGGGTAGAATTGGGTAAAATGCAGCCTTAGCAGCTGCTCTCTCATTTTCATCAAGAAATACGTGGCTTGGTATCCAACAAAATATCTCATATCCCCTGCCAGCAAGGGATTCTAGTTCTCTGAAAATCCTTGACACAACAGGATGATAAGTAACACAGATTCCTGTGGGATTAATACCTAAACATTTATTTTTCACAACAGAAGAGTTCTATTTCAGACAAATTATTCAATTTTCATTAAAAAATATCACATTTCCTGTACTTAATCCAACAGATAAAAAGCTAAGAATTATCTGAAGATAGTTATTTCAAATAATTTTACACAGAATTGATAATTATAATAGTATTTATAATTACAAACTAGTCATTTAAAATAAAACATATAAATTGAAATTTGTAGGAAATTATCCAAACTTGTGGCTTGGTTATTGTAAAAAGAATAAAAAAGTGACAATGCATAAAATTATAAAAACAATTTATTATTTTTAACAACTTAAAATAATAATAATAAAACATGCAATTTATGCATTTGAAGATACTTTATTAAAATTTAAAACATAGATAAATCTTTGGAAACAGTGATAAACATTGAAAAATTGTACAAGAGCAAAATATACATATTTAAATGCAGTTTTTACTTTACATTACAAAATTAGCCTTGTCTTGCTGATGGCTGGGGTTGATTAACTGCAGCATCGTAGCTAGGGGGCGGCCCATAATAAGGAGGTGGTGGGGGATATTGATACTGTGTTTGAGTCATGCTTTGCATTGGTGCAGTTGCAGGTGGATTCATTGGCGGATATTGCTGAGTACGTATGGGTCCTAAATTTGTATCAAATAGAGATGATAAATATTTCAAATTATAAGTTAATATTACTAGCAAAAAAGTAGAACTTATTCAAATCTATAAATTTTCATCAAGTTTTAAAAAATTGCCTAATTTATTAAAAAAAACTAATAAAACTTTTAAACAATAGTGTTGACTTGATTTATAAAAAGTGCATCAAGTTCACTGCATCAAGTTCATATTGAGCACTGAAGTCAAGTATCATTGCCTAATCTTGATAAGAACTGCACACTTTAAATTTTCAAATTATCTAATTTTAGTATGCGGACATAGTATAACATAAAAAGGAAAGTTGTACTCTTGACCTCATTATTTGATTAAGATATAGAATTATGAGGTGTTATTACAGGATATTGACCAATTTGTTCAACCCATGGTCTTACATCATGCAAATAATTGTCTAGTAAGACAAATGCAAATAAATACATGGAAAATCCAGCTAAAGAAGAATTTAAACAGTTATTTTGCAGACTATAATAATCAAAAACATAAAATACAGTATTCAGCTGCATTCACAAATCTCAATTTTAAATAACATAAAATAAGTATTTGGAGAACAAATACAAGGAACTAATAATTTAATTAATTCTTAATCCAAATGATGAATGCTGCAACAAGCAGCAAAAATGAGATTCTGGTATTGTCACATAAACATGAGAATGGAGAGCACTCAAAATAAATCTGAATTCATTATTAAAATAATTTCAACTTCTTCTACAGTTCATTTTAAATGTGCATAATATTATTGTAAAGAATATGAAAATAGTGATGCAATTATCTTTCCTGAAACTGTGAACAGAAATTATCTTTTAACGGGAAATCTTTAATAACAAAGTTAATTACCATCAAATGAATCTAAATATAATTGATATCAACAATATCCTGATAAAACACAATAAAGTATTTATAACAATAAAAGTATGACAGAATATCATACAATTTTTGCCACAGTAATCATACTAATTCCATGATTTACAGTACATATAAAAAGGGATGATTGGAATAATATTACTAGACACCATATTTCTAATAATAGTATATAATATCAAATTAAAATGACCCTAAAATGAAAGCTATAAAAATATTCTTTATAAATGGAAAAAAAGCTGTCACTTCCATGAACAGATAAATAAATTCCTGTTCATTGATACTTCCAGCAATAAAACATAATCAAAACTATTATAGATACACTAAGAATCGAATAAGAAAAATTGAATTTTTAAATTAGAAATGTATCAATTATGTTTCATAATTACACCTAAGCACATTAATATCCAACAAAATAACTTTTTAATAACATAATGATTAGGATGCATTAAAATTTAAGTTCTAACTTAATAAGATGGAATGAAAAATGGAAAGTTACCTTATCATTGATATTTTTGCATATGAAAGATTAGATGAATAGTTGCTGGAGTTCAATGCTTATGTATAATTCAGTTTGACAGGATACATACCAACAACATATCTAATGTAACTAATTCAAATACTTATTTTCAAGACACTGATAGAAAAGTTATTTTTACTGACCCTATAAAACATTAGGACATGGTTTTTAAGATGCTAACTTAAGTCTAAAGGGATTTAAAAACTTAATGTTGATGTGCTTACTATATAATTCCAAAATACCATTATGTTTCATCATATCAAAGTTTAATAAAACATTTAAGTTTTTTAGTCTCTAGAAATGTAAAGCAAATTCAAAATTTTTTAATTATTCTATATATTTGAATAATTTTCCAAAAAAATTTTTCATTGAAGACAATTTCTGAATATACTTTCTAAGAATAAAATACTCTGAAATATAAACAACATCAAAGCAAATTTATGTTCCTTCTAAGCGAACTGACAACACTTAAAGTTAGTTTTTCCAATTCAATAGTTTGACGATTTAAACCCTGTTTCATGCTTGGATGTTGCAAGCGGTTTGGAATCCACTTAAAACTGTAGATCCAGGTCTAATTAGTATACGGGTGCAAAAAAATTATATCACTGAGCATCAAACAATTTCCTTTCGATATTCAATAAAAGAAAAAACTTTTTATTTATATTATAACTAAATTAATTATTAAATTTAGTTAATTAAAAATTTAGTTCTAATCAAAGAAGCAAAGTTTAAAATTTCAAAGTTATAAAAATATAATTAAAAACTAGTTTCGAAAAGATTTTGTGCTGTAAGTAAGTTAGTCTGATTTCTTTTGCTTCAACTGAAAGTGGATTAAATCACTACAAACCCTGAAGTCCAAGGTGGGAATTGAACAATAGACTGCTGAATCAAAAGCTAGAGCACTAATCACTTGGTTTCCAGTAGGGTAATTATGATTAGTAGTGCATATACTACACAATAAGGAATGGAAACAAAACATTGTGAATTCTTGAAATAATATTTGTAGGAATAGGAAAATATTAAAAATTTATTCATAATATATTTAAAAATAATTTTATTCATCTTAATTTTAAAATTATAACCATATCAAACTTATATTATGCATGTAGACTCAAAAGCACTTAAAAATTTTAAAGGAAAAATTTAGTTTAATTTTATTTTATATAATAACTATGAAAAAAATCTACAAAATAGTATTAATACATAAGATAACATATTTAAATAAATTTTAATCTTTAAATTATTGAATTATATATAAAATAATAGGTAATTTTAGGGTTTTTAAACATCTTTGATTCCCTACTTATTAATTTATGGAGAATTTCAAGAAAAGTGTAAACAACCACTGTTTAAATAAATATACTTATCAAAAACAAAATAAATACTACTAATAGATCATGTTTCCAGGATGACTACTTACCCAATTATTATTTAATAAAAGCAATTCTAAATTTCATTTCTTCTGTTTACTTTCAAATCTTTTAAAACTAAACAATATTATATATATATATATATATATATATATATATATATATATATATTATATATATATATATATATATATATAGTTCTAAATTTTTCTATTCCTTTATACATTCAATAGTTTTCCTTTGTTTGTGTTTGTATAATATTGCTGTTAAAAAATGTTAACTTTCTACCTCTAAAGTTTCATTATTAATACTGAATAATAACTATTGTGAAGTACCATAGTGACACAATCTTTGGTTCTGCAATTAATTTAACAGTTCTTACAGCTTCCTCAGCATACTCTATTACAGATTTTTTTTTTATGTTTATTTACGCCATCTTCCAAATGCCTCTTTTTCATGTTCAGAGTAATGTTTTCCAAAAGTGCTTTTTTTTGCTTTCCCTCTGTTATCAGCTGCTTTTCTTTATTTTAATCCATCTTAATACAATTTATACTTTTTGTCTAGCACCAGAAGCAAAGCTAAATATGTTTTTGTTAATTATCACATTGTTGCCACTTCCTATATTTTGGATGTGATTGTCAATGATGGGGTTAGCCAGAATTTTTTGACTATCTAAATTTTCTACCATCAAATTTTTGTTCGCTGAAAACTCAGGTTCAACAGATGTATGACCATGAGAAAAAAGTAAGAGTAAATTAACTATTATTCATTTGTGACAATAATTTTGTCTATTTGAGAGTAAGTTAAAATAAGTATCTATCTATTATTAATGGTATCAAGTTTCTTATCTTATTGATCTGATTGATTTTGATCAAGTTGACTGAATCTTGAAATCTTACAGTCAGTTGTGCAATGATTTAAACACACACATTTCTTTTTAACAACAAAATTCTTTTAAAACAGATTTACATTCTGACACATTTATTTAAATTACTTGATTCATTGTATATCAGAGAGATGGAGGACTTAAACAGGAAATGTTTCGTACCACAAAATAATACAAGACATTTTTCTATTAACTTTTTTGAAATTAATACTAAAAGTGATATGCAATTTTAAAAAATTCCATTTTCTGTTTTTTTGGTAACAAATACAACACATAATTGACTAGCACATTTTTGATTACTTCAATATGCATATTTTTAATACTCAACTTTCACCAAAGTATGGAAAGTATATTTACTCAAAATTTTCATATTTAAAGATTAATATCTAGTAAATTTTTTAAGTATAAGGATAACATAAATAGAAAAAATCAATTAAAACCACCTGCCTCATTGCACACACTATCTTATTGGTGATTACCATTTCACGAACATAAATCTAAATACTATATTCAGTCCTGACTGAATTGGATCCTCATGAAGTTATTGTGACTGAACTGAATCTTAATTTTAGTCAACAGTTATGAAAATAATCTTATATTGATCATACCGCCATTTATTGGTAACAACAGTTAATACTAAAAAAAAAGACAAGATAATATGAGAAAAAATAACAAATTTTATAAGAAAAATTGAATACGTTTTAGCAATCACAAATAATTCAATAGCATATTCTTATATTTTGTATATAAAAACTTTTTTACAAATATATTCATTTAAATTTAAAATTAATAATGAAATTTTAAAATTCTTACCAGAATAAACTGTCACTCTTGTTGGCAATACTTGTGGTCCTCTTGAGACATACTCATGATTTCGCAGTCTGTACCACCAACCTCCACCAGAGCAGAATAGTATGGTCAGAAATACTAATAACCTAAGGTAGGAATAAAAATATTTTCAGACATGCATATAATGTTATCATTATAAATATAATTCTAGTCAGTAAAAATAAAAAATAGGATATTAAAAATATGGCACAAGATATTAAAAGCAATAAATGTATTAATAAATTTTTTGAAGAAAATATTTGGTGACACTCAGAAGTTATGGAGTTTTAGTTTAATAAACTAGTGTATCTTGAAATTTGAGTCTTGGAAAATAAATCAAAAAATTATTATTACTTATCAGATATTTTATTCTTGTTTCTCCGATTAAAAAAACTAAAATCTGTGGTATGACAGCCCAAGTGACCACTAAGCCACCATGCTTCGTAATTCCAATTAATTTGAATTATAAATCAGTGGATAATAGAAATCTACAAATACATCTCTAAAACTGGAAATAGCTGAAAATGAATATTCGACAAACTTTTTATCAAAGATCAAGAGTAGATATAAAAGAGATTTGGTAATAATTATATAGAACAATAACACAATTTTTGATAAATAATACTAGATAATATAATTTCTGTAATATATTGTTACAAATTCATAAATAATGATTATATTTGTCTTAAAATATCTCAGACTGATCGAAAAATTCTCACATTTTGGGCAAAAATTGCGGTATTTAGACGTGTTGTAGTTTAAAAGCAGATTTCCTAAAAATTTAGCGACTGTTGGCGAGATTCTTGGCGACGGTTGGCGAGATTATTGACGACTTGACGAGAAATCGATATTTCTGGAAACATCTATCACCTAAGCTCTAGGACCAATATTTTTCGAGATAGCCTAGAAGCTTCCAGAACCTTGGCAAAATTGGTAGATTTCTCCGCCAAGTCAGGTATAAATACCGCAGCCCAACATGGAAGAGTAAGTTTTGTGAAGACGATTAGTTGTAACTGCTAGTTGTTCTCTGTCTGAGGTATTTGAGACCCGTGATTGGAAGCTGTTTCTTATTATATCTGACGAATTGTAGCTGTATAATTGTGATTGTTCCAGCGAGAATTTCTTATATCTAGTGAAGTTTTAACGAATAAAAGTCTTGTGTTCATCAAGTGGTTGCTTTATTCAACTCTCAATCGACACAAACCCGTGAAGCTCGGTACAATATTTTTGCTGAACTCTCAATGGTACTCATATTATACATTTTAATGTCAACATAGAAACAATTCCTACTGCTTTAAAATAATTACAGGGTTTGTACTGATTTCCAAGAATCAAATTCCAGGAATTTTCCAGGAGTCAAATTAAAAATTTCAAGGAGGTATCGACATTCACCTTTAATAATTTTTTATTTTATTTTAAAAATTGTTCTTAACCAAATATGCTTATAATTATGTACATGCAATATTTTTCAAACATTTCTGTAAATTATAAAAATAAATAATTGCAAACATTAATGAGGCTATCTTTTATTTGAGTTAAAATTATTAATGATTATTTCAAAAGCCTTCAATGAATTTACAGCTATAACAAAATTTTTTTTATTTAAATTATCAACATTCTATATAACATTGGATTATACAGTGTAAAAAATACACTGGATTATACAGTGTATAAATGGAGTGATTTTAGAGTTTTTAGACATTTCCGATAGTTTCAGACAGCAAAGATTCTTTTAAAAACTTTTGCATTGAACTTTTCAACCAGCGATGAAAATATCCAGCAATAAATGGCAACATTGGTTTATCATTTTGATAAAGTGTCAGAAAAGGTTCTACTTCCCAAGCAATAAATATAAAAAATTGTATTTAGCAGAAAAAAGTACATCATTTCTACAATTCAGCACAAAATCAAAAGTTTTAGTACCAGGATTAGGAAATTTTTTGCTTTGAACAAATGACATATATGGTAAAATTTCAAGCACTCTATTGAAAACACTTATATTTTCTAACCATTGATGTTTGCAAAACTTTAAAAGAAATTTTACGCCTGGGTCAAAGCTATCAAAGTCCTCCCTACGAGCGAGTGAGTCCTTAAATAGTCTGTAAACTGCACTTGTTGTTACCTTAACTTCTAGAAATGAGGAACAATCCCTGGCTGAAAGCATTGTGTGGAATGTGTAGGTTGCAGCTTCTGACATTTACAATATTTGAATGATGTTCCCTTTTTTTGTAAAAACAGACCAGTGCACATTTGGGCCATCCATTGAAAACTGGAGTAATCCACTTGTTCTTAATTCTAAGCACTTCTCATTCACTTTTTCAAAAAAATAAAAAAAATTTCTAGTTGATTGACTTAAAAAATTGGATGAGTAATACCATGTTTTAACTGTATCATTATCCCAAAATCTTACATGGCAGTCCAATTGTTTTGTCTGCAGATAATTATTTATGCTTTCATCAAAGAGAAGTACATAATTAGAAACATTCTTAATTTTTTCTTTCAATAAGTTGGAAAAATAAGGTGTAATTCCAAAAAACTGTTAAATAAGTACACTTTTTTTAGCACAACTGAATTGCTTTGCGATAGCACTGTCTGGAAATATTGCTTGAAAGAGAGAATTTTTATTGCTACATGAACTATAGCTCAACCAAACATTTAAAACTTTAAGGACCCATAGAATTTCACCTTTAAAATTTCTTTTGAAGAAACAAATGAATCAAAAATTTCAGAAAATGCTTAACAGGAACAGCAGTAATGAAAAAATCTTTTAAATGAGATTTTTTGGCAGATAAAGCCTGCACTAATAAATAAAAATGTTTTTTTCCCCTTCATAAGGGATTTGACACCTATTAGCTCATATCTGAAACACAGAAGTCTTTCTTGCAAAACAGACAAATGGGCATGTGTTTTTTCTGAACCACGCAAAAGCCAATCTTTGTATGGCTTTTCCAGAATCCACTGGTCATTGAAAAGACCCTTTCCACCAGGCATATTAAATAATTAATTTTAGTTTTTATTTCATTAACAAACAAATTTATCCTGATTCAATTAAATTATATGCAATTTTCATCAAGGGAGACATGGAAAGTATGTTTTAACTCAAAATTTTTTTATTTAAATATTAATATTCAAAGAATTTTATACAATACAAGGAAAACAGCAGCAAATAGAAAAAGAATCAATTAAAATCGCCTGTCTCAATTGCGCAACATATTGATTTTGTTTGGAAATCATTTCACTTCACATAAATCTAAATACTACTAAACCGAATTATCATGAAATTATTGTAACTGAACTAGATCTTGAAACAGTTAATACAAGTCAACAGTTAAGAATACAAAAATTGAATATCGATCATGCCGCCATCTAGTGGCAATATTAAAAACTAATAATAAATTAAGTTTACTGACAATTTTATTAAAAATTTTAAAATATTAAAAAAATGAAAAAATTATAAGATTTTCTAGAAAAAAATAAATGTATCAAGGTAAGAAAAAATTCCAAGAGTAATTCATGATTTTCAAGGGCCCTTAAAAAGTTTTTTTTTTTTTTTAATTTAAGGAGTTTCCAGGAGTTGTACAAACCCTGTAATAATCGATTCACTCAACAAGAATACTATGCTTATTTTTTCACCAGTGATACAAACTCTTGCTTAAGAAATTATATAGATAATGCTCAAATTTTAGGATAGCAGAAATTATTTTATTCTTTTTCTGTCAGTTCTGAGTAGAAATGCTATGTCAAAGAACAATCTATAGACAAAAGTAATGCATGACAATTAATATGATGACATAAAAATGAGTTATCTGGACAGAAATATATCAGACTTTTACAATAGCTTTTAAATAAAATAAAGTTAATAATTAGAAATACAGCAACAATTAATAAATTACAAATTCTGGATTAAAGATTTAAAAAACTCCATAAAAATTTTTCTTGATTAAATATCTTTTGTATTTTATATACTGGAAGAGTTCAATGCAGTAATTGTGGCTTTTTTAGCCTTTCCTGATAAACTTTTACTGAACTCTTGCTCATAACAAAACCCATCATTTAAAAATTTCCCAATAAGCAAATTTTCTAAATTATCATTAAATAATGAGTTTCTTAATTCATTTTAGTTCTTTCACACTCTGCATAACTATGAGGTATCACTGATAAAGATAACTTAACTTAAATTTAGATATTCAATCGTATTTCTCATCACTATTACCTACACTCTAATTTCACCAATTTGAAACCACACAGAATCAATCTTTTCATTTTTAGTTTTTAACTTGGATAAATCTTCAATTTGTAAAAAAGAAAACTTATTTTCTAGCTTATCCATGACCAGATTAATCATCTTTGATTGGCAGCAAAAATGGAAACATTTGAAAAAAAGTATCTCAGGCTTGAAAATTTGGCATCATCCAGTTTATCCACATTTGATAACTGCAAATGATGTAAAAGATCTTGTTTTATTGGAAATTTGTTTAAAATATAATCACTGGAAGTGGTGAAATATTTACGAACATTAGAAAAATTTAGTTTTTTTTTTCTTCATCAGATAATGTAGCCACAATATCAGATGCACAATTTCCTATGACTAAATCACAAGATTCTTTTTGATTATTAGAATAATGATAATCCACTTTGAATAAAGGTATACTTCGAATTATGGATGGCTTAATATACTTAATTAATGGTTCTTTCATCAAGCTATAAATAATATCTTTAAGTTCATTAATTTGTAGATGACTAGATTGTAATAAATTATACATTTCAAATATCTTTACGCTATAAAGCAAAAGCAGGCTACAAGTTTTATTTATAGAAGATAAGAACAGAAAAATTTTCTCTTATCTAGATATACTTCGAGATTTCTACTTATTATATTTATCAAAAGATTTCTTTATATTATTCTCAGACTATATTTCACATCTTTTTCTATTTGAACTTGGTTTGATACATGGTACATTAACATCAGAATTTTTAGCTCCTATTCTTATTATGCTGAAAGATGACATATTTTCAGAGTACATACACTTTTCCACTTTAAGCATATCATGAAAATATTTCAAAAGAGGATCTCATTGATCAATGAATCTTTGAAGAATTTTTGTAGTGAGAACCAACAAGTGTAAACATGCTTAAGGGTTTTCTGTGTATCTTTTGTTGCAATTCTTGAATTTTTTCAGAATTTATTCTTTTTGAATTTTGATTTAAAAATAAATATCAATTATGCCTTCATCAACTTTAATAGGTAAGCTTGCAGCACCCCTTTCTCTGAGGCAAGATTTATCAAATGACAAGAGCAACCAATAGCTATTACATTTTCTTACTATATCTTTAAATGGGTTATCACAACTTTTTTTCTTCCCTTGCATTACTGCTGCAATATCAGCATCAAATGTTATATAATTTTCAAAATGGGTATAATGGGTATTCAAAATGGGTACAAATTAATCATCCCAATTTGTTTAAAAATAAAGTGCTTATATCTTCTGTTGCATCCCCTGTCATACCTGGAAGTTACAGAAAGCAGCTTTGAATGGATTTACAAATGGAATTGAAAAAGTTTACAACAATTTGATACAATTTTGAATTGCTGTAATTACTCCTATCACAGGCAGCAGAAAATGGTGAATTTTGTAGGAGTTTAATAATATTTGTCTTTATGTCCAATGCTAACTCCTTTATAATGGCAGAAGATTTGGTTTGAGCATATCCACAACGCTTTGCAATTTCATTTTTAGGAAACATTTTCCTAAAAAGAGGAGCAGCATGATCAGCAACACTGACTGCTATGTGGTGCTCAACTTCTTCTTGTTATCATTTTTAAAATAAGCTTCCATTTTAGAAGAGCATGCCATACTTTTTACTTCTTATGCATGCTTTGGGCCTTTGACATGACGAGAAATATCAAAACAGCCACAATGAAATATATTAAAATCACAAAATTCCAGCAACTACAGGAGTCACGACAGAGACAAAATGCTTGCTTTATGTTTTCACCCAAGAGAGCCTCAGAGGTAACTTCTCCCATCAACAATAGTCTTCCAATCACAGTAATTAAAATGAATAACGCTGAGTTTTGCTCCATGACTAAAGGATAACAAGAGTATATCTATACCATTTTATGTCCCAATCTATAATTCCCTGATATAAAAAGGAGTTGGAATGTGTATTCTCCAACATTTTTCTCCCACAGATAAGTTAAAGGGTGTGCGAATTTTTGCTTTTCACAATGGGTAACAAGAAAAAAATTACCACAATCTCATAGAACTTTCAAAAGAATTTTACATTGTTATGAAAGTTTGCAAAAAAATGTATATTTGTGGAAGAGAACAGAAATACATAAAATATTCTGTACTATTAGTTAAAGCATAAAACCTAATAATCTGGTATAAAATTTACGCATGATGGGAAAAATAGGTAGGTCTCCATATTTTATTGAATGACAAACCAAAACAAAAAGTTTTAAAAGGGTTGCAATTAAGCACTAGATAATTTTAGGTAATTGATCGATAGATATCAAATCTAAATACTTCATAACTAACAAACATTTAACAAACACTAAACTTTGATGCCACAAAGTTTAGAAATTAAAGCTTAATTCCTTTAAATTCATTATATTCAATATTTTGTAAGTAAATATTACACCGAAAATTGATATAAGTGCTTCTTAAAAAATGCTTAAAATGTATGTTCATTAAAAACAGATTTTAATTTTAAAAAAGAAAACTAAACCTACGAGAAAAGGGACACAAAGCATTAGTGTTCTTCCAACAAAACATAATTTTATACTTCAGAAGTTTTATAAACATACAATTTGAAGTTTACATTTACAACTCTTAAATTACAAATGATTATTAATTTGGCCATCAAAAACAACCAGAGGAATTTTACACACATACATATATATGAATATATGTATACACATACACACACACACACATATATATATATATATATATATATATATATATATATATATATATATATATATATATATATATACACACACATATATATATAGAAAGAGAGAGAGACAAATTAAAACATGCAAATTAAACTTATTGATCAATTTACTTATAAAAAGAGATATAAAAATGGAAAAGAAAATAAGCTCAGTTATTTATTTAACTATGTTAAATGTTTATTCTTTGCCTTTTTCATTTGCACTTCATTTAAAATACTCTCTCAAAGAAAGATATATATTGAATATAGAATTAATACTTTTTAAACATTGACAAATTTTACATTTTGAATACTTACACCAGGTTACATTGCTCATTTCCTCTAGATAAGAAATTTTTTTTGTTTTGAGATTTTCATTAACAATGATTTAAAACTATTTTTACACTTTAAGACTTCACAGTTATCTAAATTAGTCCTACAGGAAAATGCATGCTTCTAAAAATATAGCTGTACAGACATGACATAAATGGAATAAGTATATGATTAGAAATACATTCATACATGGACTGTTAATTGACTAAGTTTAAAAAAAATTGTTTAAAATATATCTATAAAATAACTGCAAATTAACATATTTTTTTGGACATACAAAATAATACATATGTATTTAGAACAGAATCAAAGTTTGTAAGTTTCCTCCATTAGAGGGTAGCAAATTTATGCAAGAATGTTGAAATTCAATATATGAATGTTAATTTAGTACAAATTTAATAATTTAGTTTACTTGTTCATTCCTAAAATTAGGAATGAACAAGTAAACATGTGAAAAGTAAAATAAACTTAGTAATTAAAGTATTCACCCACCTTATTGTTTAATTTAACTATCCATTTTATTTTTAAAGTAATTCTAATATTTCATTTACATTTATTTTCTATTATTTATTAATTTTATTTTACTTTACTTTAGATTAAGAAGATCAAACAATTTTACAATGATAGAAATAACATTTTACAATCAATACGTAAGTATTTGAAACATTAAAATATAAATTAATAGCTTACCAAAAATACCACATTTGGTAAAATGTCATAGCAGTAGATCTGCAACAATGTATTCCACAGCAAAATTCGTAAATCTTGCAGCTAAAAAATATTTTAATCAAAATCAGCATTATTGAAGTGAAATCATAAATTACACAAATAGACAATATCTATTGCAATATTTCATATAATGTAGGAGTCATCAAGAAAATAGCACAAAGTCAATTTTCAGATCAGAAATCAAGATTGAAAAAAATAATTATTTTCACATCAGCATAGATTGAAAAAATTTACACTTTTCATATTTCACAAAAATTAACAATTTTCACTAATCTAAATCATTTAATGATTTATATTTCTTCATTAAAAAATGTAAATTTATGGAGATTTTGCATGATATTTACTATTTTTTTCCAAGCTGCAATTGATTATTTCAAGTCATAAGCTGTTTATTTTTTTATTTTATTTATTTTTTTTTTATCTGTATGATAGAAACTACAAACATAAGTTAATGTTTTGACAGTTTAAGTTGAATAATCGATAATTTATGCACCAAATTTCATTTGTAAGAATGATATTATTAATTGAATATTGCAAAATAATGTAATGTGTGTAAAAAAGCATCTTAAATAAATATTAATTTCAATTTGAAAATTGTTGTGGACTTAAATTCAAGAATCTTACACTGAGAATATAAACATTAATGTATGAAACATTCAAAATATTAAGTTAATATGAAACATTTCATCTTATTGTACATACATAATAGAACAATTAGAATAGATAATGCTAAGAGTATAGTAATCAAGGGAATTTCTGCACTGTACACAAACTTTTATAATTTCAAACCTTGCAATATTTCCAACAAAAATCATTATATAGTGAAAAAATTACTCCTTAAAATAAGAACAAACAATTTAACTACATTGATGCTCAAAGTGAAAGGGTCCAAACTAAGGATCTTCCACTCCACTCTAAGAAATGCGACCTTATCGCTATTTTTAGGTCTGGTAGGCATTTACAGAAGTTTTGACACTATAGTGGGCAGCCAAAAGATGGAAAGCTATTATAAAGCACTTCAATATTTATCAACCAAAGTCTTTTCAGAAGCAACACTTTTAAAAAATAGTGAACTAATTCTCTTTTACAAAAAGATAATTGGAAAAATGTCAATCCCACTAGCTTACATCTACAGGAGCAAAATCAATCTCCAGTTGTTTGATAGATCATTAATTCAAATGAACAATAATATATAGAAATTACTATATTACAATAAAACAATATAGAAATTTCCTAAAACACTACTATGATCTTAATTTAAAATTTAATCTTTGAGAATCATTAGCATATATAAGAATACAAAAATCATTAGCTCAGAATATAAGAACCATTATCTCAAATGGTCAACTGAACAACAAGTCATGCACAATGGCTAATATACATAGATTATTAACTTAAAATTTAAAAACAAAGAAAGACTATAAGTGGTAATATACAGTGTACAGAATTAATATTCTGAGGGGACAACTTGAATATGAGGAAACTTTAGAAGTCTCAAAGATTAAATTTTAAATTAAGATCCCAGGGGTGTTTTAGGAAATTTCCATATATTAGTGTTTTATTGAAGAAGTTTGGTGATAAATCAATTGAATTTTTAACTATAAACATGAAAATATGAATACAACATTTAAACTGATATTGAAAAGTCAAAGTCACAAATTACATTCTTATGTGTATATATAAAAAGTGTATATTGTTTAAAGTTGAAAAACAACATACACTTTTATAAAGAACACCAGGGTGAAATAAATATAAGTTTATAACATTTTAGTGGATTTATATAAAGGCAGAAATACAAATATAAAAAACATTCATGAAATATGTTTAAGGTAAAAATATATAATTTGGATAAAAACATTATGATAGCAAGCTGCTTGATGATAAAAAATAAAAAATATTCATCAAAATTGTTGGAAAATCCAGCAATATTATTAGATAGTTTAACTGATCATTTAAATAAATTAAGTCAAACAATCAAATTGTTTATAAGAATAAAATTTCTCGATGAATTACATATTAAAAATTATTATGTGTAAAAATGAATTAAATACCATTCTTTCATGACATGGCAAGGATCAACCATTTCAAGAATTATTAGACAGTATAATATGATTTTATATAATCAAAATTATACAAATTGCTCAGAACTTTATAGAGAAAGAATACTCACCGGAACTGCTTCACACTTCCATTCTCAAAAAAATAATGGCACTCCTTTGCCTTAACCTAAACAAATATGTATAAGATTATTCTTTGTTTATGGAAGTAATAATTTTGCTATAGATGCTATACAATCTGTTTGACATAATTTTGTTTCAGGTGAATCTGATCTTTTTGTTTTGAAATGCACTCAGAACTTGTAAGCCATAAAATGATTCAGAACATCTGTACATTTCCAACTACATTTAAATACTTTAATAACCTTAATAGCTTTGGCATCGCATAAAAATATGTTAGTCTTAATTTTCAAATACTTTTGAACACCTTATTTTAATTTACACTTTTGATTTCAGGTGAATTATAATAGAAATAATTCATAATAAAATTTTGTTTATTATTTTGCAATTATTTATTCTTTTAAATCTTGATTTCCTAATAATTTCTTTTGAAGTTCTAATAGGATTTTTGCATGATTAGTTATTATACCTGTTTTGTTTAAAATTATTCATATTAATTTAAACTGTTTAAATTTTGTGATTATAAATATGAGGATATATTTTTGTGCAGATAATTTTATTCAAAATTTATTTTGACATTTGCCTGCTTTTGTTTATACATAATTATATGAATTTAATATTTGTTTCTTTTACTGAAAAATCTTAATGCATCCAATTTTTATCATTTACCATCATTAATTTATTCATTTAAAATCAAAATAAGTACAATATTTTTATAAAACATTTCTAATTTAAATACTTTTTATTGCACATTTTTTATCATATAAAGTCTGCTCAAATGTTATTACAATATTTACATAAACATTTTTACTCAATAATTAATAAGTGAATATAATATTTCTCATACACACACATTTAATGTTTGAAATATGCATTTACAATTGATTTCTGCTGAATGTTTATTTAAATTTGATCTTCTCTCCTTTTGGTTAAAAATTTAAGAAAACATAACATGGGATTATGGCATCTATTCTTTATTTTTCAATGACACATCACAAGAAAGAATTAAGATATTGATTTTTGAATTAAGGAGAGAAATTACATTTTGACGGCATTTATTCAATATCAATTCGAATAAAAAACTTTAAGGTTTGGTTTGTCACTGTATAATTACTTTTGCCCAAGTAGAATAATTCAAACAGGATTTAGAATTTAATTCATTCTCTGAACTATTACAAACATCAATCCAAAGGAGGGCAGTAAAATGATCAATTTTTAAACAGATCAAAATGTTAACTATTTTCCTAGTAGCTTGACTAAAAATTTAAGCTTGGTTTATTTGTCCCTCAACAGTCTTTTTCAGCACATAAGAGCTAATGAGACTGGGACCTATGGTTTAAGTTGGATTCCAAACCCAACTATCTATGCTTAAGGTGAGATTTCAAACTTACAAACTGTTGAACCAAAAGCTAATCACATGATAGTTAAAAATTTAAAGATGAAATGCTGAATATTTTAAAAATGATAAAGTAACAATAATTTGAAAAATAAATACATAAGAATGTAAAAGAAAAGATTATAAAAGACCAGGAAATTTACAGAATCATGTTTAAATAAAAACTGATTTCCTATAACACAATTATTAAATTAAATAATTCTTATAAAATGCAATTGTTAATTAAAACAATTAAAATTAAATTCTCAATAAAATATTATAAATATCACCATATTTAAATCTAGACTATGCATCAAAAACAAAAGTTTTTAGTAGTTTTAAATACTATTTAATAAAAAATAGCAGTTTACAAATTTATATTTGAGATTAGTAATCCTTGTTTCAAATCAAGATCCTTTAGCTTGGTCATTATCCTTTAGCTTTAGCATTAAAATCAGTTTTTAACATTGTAATTTCCATTTCAGATTATATACATCCTAGAGCATAATTTTCTTGAAATAAGCAAATAACTAAATTAGTAATTATAATTTTTCTTTACTTATATTTGGCTTGACACCTATAAATCAGATGATTAATAAGAGACATAGACAAATACCACAAGATTTTTATGCAGTAATTGTGAGGGATATATTACAAATGCAAAATCTTACAATATGAAGATCATTATAAATGAAATTATGCAATATAATATAAACAATTAAGACAGATAGCTGATGCTAAAAGCAGAATCCAACAGTTGTTGGTAAAAATCAGATTTGACACTGAAATAAAAAATAGTTATTGATGCAAACTATAAAGTGATAAGTAATCAAGATTAGACAAATACTTTGGTTTCTATGGATTTATTATAATCGTGAAATACTTTATTTCCATGATGGTAACTTTGTATAAATAAGTAAAACACAAGAAGTATAATTTTTAGACACAAAAATAGAAACTACAATTAATTGTACTATCTTAACAATGCTAATCAAATATAAATTTCAATTAGAATCAAGAATTTGAAAATATTAAATTTTTAAAATATTATATATTCTAAAGTTTTACTATAAAATAGAATATCCTCAAATATTTTGTTTCTAAAGACAAACAATACTTCAGCAAAAATTTAGTTAAGATCTACATAGCTTGATTTCATATATTCTATTTATGACTCAAATGTTTTTGTTACATAAGTTTTGAGACTTATAACCAAAAATACAATTTTATGAAAAAATTCTAAAATGTCTATTTTTTAAATTTTAACTAAAAAAGTTAAAAGCAAATTAAATTATAACTTTATCTTATCTTGAGATGTAAAACAACTTTTTGACACCTCAACTTTAGTTTAACCAAATTATATTCAAATTTGAATAGATAAAAATTACCATTTCGATAAGACACAGAAGTGTCACATTTATGAGGTACACGGAAGGTGTTAAAGCTATGTTAATACTTGCTAGTATAGACATTTTGTTGAGATTCAAAAACTTTTTATTTTGCAGTTTATTTCAGAAGTCCATAATATCTATCTCCATAAAACTGCAAGAAATAAGGAATGTATCTACATTCTTTCAGTAAAGTTAATATTCAAAAATTATAAACATATACCATTAGAAATTAATAACAAAATATAAGAAAAATTAACAACATTAATGATTTAAATATATATATATTTATAAAAAAAACAATAGATCTCTGACTTATAATTTTCTAATTGTGCAACGTATCATTAATGAGACTTTATGCAAACATTGCGAATACATTTCGCGATTTCGCAAACCAAAACAAACAAAATGAGCTTCTCGTTGAAGTAGTAGTAGTAGTAGTAAAAGTAGTAACTTCTAAAGAAAATTGAAAAATATTAGAATAAATTATTTTTAATATTGTGATTAATATTTTAAGAAATAATATTAATTATGATTAATTAGCTGATAAGATATAAATTTAAGCAACTATATTGGCTAATAGTCATTTAAAAATAATACTGGTAAAGTATTCGAACTTTACTCAAATCTTTTACACTTTAATTTTTCGTTTGCGTAACTGTTTAAATTAAATAATAATGATAAATTTTAATTGATATCAGAAACAAAATTAATTATTTGTGTTTTTCATAAATATGGCAGTACTTTCTGCTTAAAACCGGCTCATTTTTTTTTAATTTTTTTATCAGCATTTTCACCATTGTGACGGTCTTGCACGTGTCAAATAAACAATATGGCAACTCAAGACAAGTTAACGAGAATTGCTATCGTCAATAATGATAAATGTAAACCAAAACGATGTAAACAAGAATGTAAAAAATCTTGTCCTGTTGTACGAATGGGCAAACTATGTATCGAGGTGACTCCCAATGACAAAATCGCAACCATTTCTGAAGACCTGTGTATCGGTTGTGGTATCTGTGTCAAGAAATGCCCATTCGAAGCAATTTCTATTATTAATTTACCAAGTAATCTCGAAAAAGACACGACTCATAGATACAGTCAAAATTCCTTCAAACTTCACCGATTGCCAACTCCCAGACCAGGTGAGGTCTTAGGATTAGTAGGCACCAATGGTATCGGAAAATCCACTGCCTTGAAGATTCTTGCTGGGAAACTGAAACCAAATCTGGGAAAATTTCAAGATCCCCCTGACTGGACAGAAATCTTGGCACATTTCAGAGGATCTGAATTACAAAATTACTTCACCAAGATTTTAGAAGATGATTTGAAGGCGATAATTAAACCGCAATATGTTGATCAAATACCGAAAGCCGTGCAAGGATCTGTTCAACAACTTCTGGATAAAAAGGATGAATTGAAAAATCAAAATTTGATTTGTGAGATGCTAGATTTAGGGAATGTTCGGGAACGTCAAGTTCAAGAGTTATCAGGTGGGGAGTTGCAACGATTTGCTTGTGCCATCGTGTGTATCCAAAAAGCTGATATTTTCATGTTTGATGAGCCATCCAGCTATTTGGATGTTAAGCAGCGTTTGAAAGCTGCTGAAGCTATTAGATATCTTATACATCCTGAAAAGTATATTATTGTTGTTGAGCATGATTTGTCAGTTTTAGATTACTTATCTGATTTCATCTGTTGCCTATATGGTGTTCCTGGTGCATATGGTGTTGTCACTATGCCTTTCTCTGTTCGTGAAGGAATAAATATTTTTCTTGATGGCTTTGTTCCAACTGAAAATTTACGCTTTAGAGATGTGTCTTTAGTATTCAAAGTTTCTGAAACTGCTTCTGAAGAAGAGATCAAGAGAATGTGCCGTTATGAATATCCTTCAATGGTTAAAACCTTGGGAAATTTTAAAATGTCCGTCAGTGCTGGTACATTTACTGATTCAGAAATCATAGTAATGTTGGGAGAAAATGGTACTGGGAAAACTACATTTATTAGGATGATGGCAGGTAAATTAGTACCAGATGAAGGTGGAACTGTACCACCACTCAACATCAGTTACAAACCACAAAAGATATCACCAAAATCTCAAGGCACTGTTCGTCAATTATTGCATGAGAAAGTACGCGATGCTTATGTGCATCCTCAGTTTATTGCTGATGTCATGAAACCATTACAGATTGATAACATTATTGACCAAGAAGTACGCAATTTATCTGGAGGTGAGTTGCAAAGAGTTGCTTTGGTGCTATGCTTAGGAAAGCCAGCTGACGTTTATCTTATTGATGAGCCTTCTGCTTACTTGGATTCCGAGCAGCGTCTGGTTGCTGCAAAAGTTATTAAACGCTTCATCTTGCATGCTAAGAAAACTGGGTTTGTAGTAGAGCACGATTTCATCATGGCTACTTACTTAGCTGATAGAGTTATTGTATTTGAAGGAAAGCCATCCGTTGAGACTATGGCCAATGCTCCTCAGACTCTACTTGCCGGCATGAACAAGTTCTTGGAATTATTAAATATAACCTTTCGCAGAGATCCAAACAATTACCGCCCTCGAATTAATAAATTAAATTCTGTTAAAGACTCTGAACAAAAGCGTGGTGGAAATTACTTTTTTCTGGAAGATTAATAATTGTATTATATAGCCAATTTCACACTAGTGCCTGAAAGGTACAAATAAATAAAACAGATAATTTATAATTGTTATTTGTTTTTATTATCTTTATAAAAAAATTAAAGTTTTCCATAAATTGAATGCAATTTCCTGTAAATTTCTTGGCTTTTCTGTGACTAAATTGAAGTATTTCTTGATGAAATGTTGAAAAAATATAAATAACTTGATATTATCAGTCATGATTTATAAATGCAAGATTTTCAGTTTTCATTTAAATTATTCATTTTTGTATTTTAAATTGAAATTTTGCATTTCCTGTGACTCAAATGAAAGATTATCGTTAAATTTATATATCAAATATTTAATGCCAAAGGTTATAATAATATTAGTATAATATATTTATATTGTTTTCTGTTATATATATAATTTTTATCTATTGATAGTATTTAGAATTTAAAATGTAATTTAATTTTTTTTTATTTCAATTGATAGGATCTATTTGATAATTTTTTTATGCAGCCAAAACTTTCAAGTGGGTTATTTAAATTTAAGTTAATATATAGTTATATAATTTAATGTATTTATTTCTGATATTTTTCCTACATTCATTTTTCATTATCAAAATGTTTTCGGTGTAAAATTAATGAAATTCCAAATAAAAACTATTTTTATAATCTTACCTTGAAGTATAAAATTCATTTACTCTAAATCTGTTTGCTTATCAGCAGCTTATATGGGAGTATGTATATCTATACTGGGAACTAACTCCTTAATATTTAATTGTATACTTAAATTTTAATTGCATTAATAATGATATGATAATTTTATTTTATTATATGTAAGCAGTTATAAAATGAATGCATTCATAAATAAATTATGGAATATTGCTTTTTGTGATGTATGCTACTCCTAAAAGTTACATTTAAGCAGTTCCTTCATTTGAAATAAAATCCATTACCATCCAATGAAAATTAACCAATCAGTAAGGAATGTTGAAATTACTGGCTTAAGTCTAAAACTATCTAAATTATTAAACTGGCTTAAACTATCTAAATTATTTTTATTGATATATCATAAAACTAAATTCATGTAAATTTGCATGTTTTCCTTTGGGAAGTTTCTTGTTAAGAGATCTTGGCTTGTTTTCCGCCATTTTTTTGGCGACAAAACCGGCTCCTGAGAGCTCGGTTTTGTTGCAGGGGGAGGAGAAAGGATGTCGCAACCCTTCTAAAATGGTTGCTCTGAAAAGGGCGCGTGGCTCTATGAAGGAGCAGGGAAACACATAAGGAAAGAAATACAAAATTCAATGATAAATGAAAATATAAAAATTTTAAAATTTTTTATTGATAACTATAAATGTTTAACAACAATAAACTACTAATTTCAATTAATAAATTTAATTAATTAATAAATCATGTTATATTAAGTTTTAAATTTTTATGTTTAATAATTTATTTTATAGTTCACGATTTTAATTTATATCGAATTATTTCTGTAAAGTTTTTGAAACTTTACTTTTGTACCTACTAATAACCAGGACATACACGATTTAACTTCAATTAACAAATCTTCTTATACCAATTTTAAAATTTTTTATGTTTAATAAATTATACATCTTCTGGTTTTAATTTTTTGAATTATTTGTATAAAGTTCTTAAAACTACATTTGTATCAGAAATTTAAACAAAGATATCTGAACAGCATATATTTCTTAATTATTAGGTATTAACCCAAATTAAATAATGGATTTAAATTTTTATGCCGAATAATTGTAAAATAAAATGCAGGTAGAAAAAGAATTTAACAAACAATTATTACGATGAATTTAACCTCTCTTAACAAAGACTACTTTAAAATAATTTTTATTTTCAGCTCAAAATGTCTTTCATGTTTATTGCCTAAAAAAGATTTTAGATTTCTCGTTAGGACATAAAAAATATAATATAGTAATTAATCAATAAATAACCAAAAATTATTTGAGAGTTTTATTAATTTCGATTGAAACTTTGAAGAATTCGATTTGAAAACATATAAAAAAATTTAAATATTTCAAATACTTTATTTCGATGTGTTTTTAATTTATGCTATTTAAACAAATACTTCTTATTACTATAAATAAGCAAAAAACTCACCTTCATTGTCTATAAACCATAATTTTTACAGGAACTTTCATAATTAAATGTACAATTTAATAAGGACAAGTAATACACAGTTAATTTTCGCGCCTATGCTTCCCGCCTGTGATCCTACGCGGTCAGTTAAACTTTCTAAGTAATTTTCATAGTTAAGAAGATCGGTAATTAATTTTTTTATACAACTACTTAATTAAATATGAAATATATATTTTTTTCATCAGAAAATAAAGAAAATGTGTTTATATCGGATCTAAAATTTGCTTTTATAAAAAGTGCTCTTCTCTTAAAATTTATTAGGTCATTATTAAATCGAGAGTTATACCAAATTTATAGCATCAACGTAAATTGTAACCGTACCTGACGTTAAATAAAAAAGTGGATGTAATAATGTAAGCAAATGTGGGAAACACAAAATTAAAATACAAAAACAAATTAATGCCATAATGTTTAAAATCGCTTATTATAATAAATGATAAATATTTTCAAATTATTTTTATCTTAATAAAAAGGATTAAATGTGTTTGATTAATAAATTATTCATCAGTTTATTTAAAATCCTGCTATCAGTTTCATTTTATCAATTTAATTTACTTTTTATTTTTTACTTCATACTTTTCAATAAATTATAAAATTTCATATAAATAATAAATTATAAACTTTATTTAGATAAAAGAAATTTAAATTCCGTCTTAATTTCAAACCATTAAAAAGTGGAATTAACTCAGTATTAAATTAAAACCTAACTGGAATAAATTATTAAAAAATTGTCTCAATCAAAAAAATAATAAAAATTATTTATATTTATTTATTTTTGGTAATTACCATTTTATTGATTAGAAATAAATACAATATTTACAAAATTTTTTATGAAAATTGATTTTTATATTTAGCATTTCCACAACAATTTCTTAAAATATTTTAAATGTATTCTAACTTGTTAACCAACTGAAGCAAATAAAAAAATTTATTACCTATTAATTGTATAATATATTATTTATGAAAGACGCTACAAATTGTTGTTCATTAGGTGTTGAACATATATCTTATTTTAACAAATTTTCAAAATTTCTATAATATTTCTAACTTTAAACTTCAGCTATTTGTTGCAAAAAAATAATTGGGTAGGACTTGACACCCCTCATTTAAGATCAACTCACTTGATTTTTCGCAATATCTTTTTTACACATTTCATTTACCACAGATTAAATTGAAAATTTTATTTCATTTTTTTTATCTCAGAAAAATTCCAGTGAAAAACAGCTTTAACTTTATGGGAAATTTCGTATTTAAAATAGCTATTCAAATTCTATAATTTAGATCATTAATGTAAATCAAAATAATTTTATTGTAAAAAAAATAAAATCACAAAATGTAATATTGATAATTTATGAATATTTTATTATAATTATTATAGTATAAATATTTTATTTATAATTTATATTTCACACAGCTGAGTATTTAATCTGGCTATACAATGTGAATTATGGGTTCAAAAAATTATTTATCATCATATTCAAACATTTTAATATATATATATATGTATATATAAATATAATTTATGCAATTAGTGAAAAAACATGAAATTTAAATTATAAGAGAAGAATAATTATTGGAAGATTCAGAACAGAAGCCTATAATAACGTATTTGTAATAAATAATCTTTCAAGTATGAATTTCAAATTCTTGAGTTTTAATTTTTTTATTTAATTTTTATTTATTTTTAAAATTAAGAGCTGTGAAATAAATTTTAAAAAAATTGGAATCATTTTATAAATGTGATTGATTAAATCAGTCATTTTATTCAAAAGCTGCATTAAGAATTCTATGCAAACAATATGTGCATTTGGACTTGATTTTATGGTGTTGAGAGAATATTCAGAATCCAAGAAAAGCATGTTCAAAATTAAAGATAAATCTAAAAAAATTAAACTTTTTCAATTGTTTAAATTAAAAAAATATTAATAAATCACAAATGCAATATTTTGTATTGTGAAATAGTTCATTTGTTTCCTCAGTTTTGCGGTTTGTACCAATTTATATTCTAGTTGATAAATGAAAAAATATTTAAAATATTTGTAAAAATTAACAGTATGAAAAAACATTTTAAGTCATAAATTTTTTGATCATGTCTAAAATTTTCAACTATACTTTTCTCTCTCCCTCAATAAGTTTTTTATTTAATGTTTTTATATCTTTCTCTGTTCTTTTCTTGAATAAAATAGTTTTCGAAGAGATTAAATCATCCAAAAAGTTTTGAAATAGAAAAAGATAAATTTCTTATCTTATGCATAAAAACTTTAATCAGTTGATATATTTCCTAATTGCATTTTTATTGATTAGTTATACAATTCTAGAGATTTTTTTGCATTGAAAGCATTTATTTTCATCAATAAAACTTAAAATGCTGACTATCACATTTTTTTCTCTCTATTAATTTTTAATCTGATGTATAACTTTTATTTTTGAAAACTTAAATGTTTTTAAAAATTCAAATTTCCTCTCAGCTTTCTTTCATTTGAATTCAGATTTTCTTTCATTTGAAAAATATAAATTAAAGAAATTTGATTATTTGTAAAAAATATAAATTACAATTATTAATGTAAATAAACAGAACTTAATTAACCGTGATAAAAATATGCAAGTTTTCCTACAGTCAAAAATTTAAAAAACAACATTAGAATTTAATGAATATTATCTTTTTTAACTATTTTAAAATAGTTAAAATAACTAGTTTAAATAGTTACCATCTCAAAAAATACATCAGATTTTGACAAAAATTTAATAGAAAAACTGACAAGAAATGAAGCAGATAATATTCAAGTAAATATTCATAATAGGAAATTTTGACAAATCTAGTTAATTCAAAAGGAAAAAAAAGGATCAAATATGTTAATATATCAAATAATAATTCAAATGGTAATTTTTATTTGGTATTTAATTTTTGTGCAACCTCATGTGAAAAAATAAATGATAAGTCAAGACTACAATGAAAATTGAATTATAAACAAATGATATATAATTATATGGTTGTGATTAGAGCATTTTCAGAACTAATTTTAATAACTATAAGAAATATAATTTTTATTGAATTATGGGCTTAAATAAGTTTAATATCTAATAAAAAGTAATAAAATGCTTAAGATATTTATATTTAACACAAAAAAACCCTTATATAATTAAAAATCAATAATTTTATAAGTAGATTATTTAAAAATGTCAAAAATAAATTTGATGGACATTAAAAAATATGTGATAAAGTTACTTCTGTGAAAATTACATTAAATAATATTTTTATTTTTACTTTTAAATTTGATAGCTAAAGGTAGAAATTTGTTAATTTTACTCGAGAATTAAGTATTTGAATTTAATGTTTACATATGTAATCCCTGCAATAAAAGCTGACAATATTATCTGCCCAATTTTAACACTAATCATATAATAGAATTGACTATTTTGGTTTGCTGCATCATTCTAAAGCTTGACTAAACACTGTTTAAACTAATTTTTAACACAATTTTGGCCCTTTAAACGCCCTGCTTTAAATGTCCACTTTTGGTTTCTTAATCTTTACGAAATACTACACATATCTCAGAATCTATTAACATAGAGACGAAAGCAAAAATGAAAATCGAAAGCATGGTTAAAAGAACACAATCTCAAATAATAAAAACTAAATATAATAAAATTGTATTATTTAGATATTTAAACATCTTATTTTAAACCATTAATTAATGGCATTATTATTTAGTTAATACGATACATTGTCACTGCAATTAGTCGGGTTGCACAAAACCTCAGTGTAAATATTGTAGCAAGTAGAACTTAAATATCTTGTAATAGATATAAATGTAATAACATTTAGACATATATACAAATAATAAAGATGAAGCACCAAATATACTTTTGAATATTTGTGTACAATCACCTGAATGAGATTTATTGAAAACACTTTTGTCTTTTAATGGCTTGAAAATATAGAATATTTTATTGATTGGCAAGCGTTTTTCGAATTGAATCGTATCCATTGTGTTAATGTTATAAGTAATTATACTCTATTATTCTCTAAAATTAGATTATAATAAAGGTTAAAAATAATATTAAAAATAGTTTGTTGGTTTTAAAAAAATGACTGCAGTGGTGTTTAAATTAACCAACATTTTAATAAACTCACAAACTTACGATATGGTTAATATAACTATTTCAAATCACAACAATTTTAATTTACTTGTTAAATTAAAGGAAAATTAGTTTTCTGGTTTTCTCAGTATAAAAAAATGATAAAAACAACTGAATTCAAACAATTATTAAAATAACGGTTTTATAATTCAATCAAGTAGTTTTTTACTTTCAAAATTATTAAAATGAAATTATTAACTGAACGAGCCTCAAAAAGAGCGAAGATAATGTTTTCTACCGTACACCAAATTTTGAAATAAGCTGCATGCTTGAAATTAAAACTGTTACATTTCTTTAATATTCACAAATAGAATTCCACAATTTATATGGAAAAAATATGCTAATAAATTTTATTTGGCTAACGCTTTATGCCAGAAATTATATATAAATATTTATATTTATATATAATTTCTGAAATTATACTTTAAAGAAATACTTTAAAGTATAATTTCATAAAATCGAATAACATCAAATCCAAAAAATGTATTGAATTGGATATCATCGAAAACAAAGATAACTCTAATCAGCACAGCTAACAGATTTTATTTTAGCTTTTATTTTTTTACTAATAGAAAAACTCCAATAAATTTGCTTTAAGACAATATTCATTAGAATTTTTTAAATAGTTCTTCCAATTTTAGAAAAAATAAAATTTAAATTAGCAGATTGTCAATTGTTATGATTTTACAAATATTTTTTTTAAATTTTACAATGGATATTTAATGGTAAAAATATTAAAAAAATATTATTGCTTCTATAAGACATATTTTTAACAAGTCCTCATAAATATATTCAGAATTTTGGTTCTTAAGATTAGAATCGTAAGTTATTCATTTAGTTCTTCCAATGTATTTGTAACAATCGATGTATCTTAACATAGAACATATCTAAACAAGGGATTTTGATTTATTTAATATAGAACACAAGATAACTGTTCCTTTTTGATATTGTTTTTCATCAATTTTATATTACCAGTACAAAAATTGACTTCAATATGAATATTCTTGAAATTTTTTAAAAGAAATATTTGCAGAGCTAAGGGCGATAAAGTTACAAATTTTTTGTATTTATTGTATTAAATTTATTATCGCAATGAGATTCAAACACAGTTGTAAGTGTTAGCTGAATATAGTTGTAAATACAATTACAAGGGTTCCTATTTCATTGTAATTGTTTAAAATATTTGTTTAATTCTCCATTTCAATATTTATGAACTTAGTCACAAAAGTAAAATGTTCACAAAAGATAAAGGTTTATTATTATTCTTTTTTACATATTATATACATCAGACTGGGCTTTTTCCCAAGTTCTTTTGAAATGTCCCCCATCTTTGTCAGAAACACACATAAGCCATTTCTTAGTATGTATATTGCTGTACATCACTACTTGTAATACAGCTGCCATGGCATTGAGTAGAAGCTACAAATAAAAAAAAATTAATATCAGAAACAACCTAACTTTTCAAGCATTTTTATTATTGATACTATTAACATTAAATTGCTTCTGTTTAAAGCAATTTTAAACTTTACATGGAAATGTCACAAAAATTAAAGTTGTTAAAATATTAAAGTGTTTAAATTTAAAGAAAAAAGTTATAAATTTAATCCATATACTCTAATCAACATTTTGATCCAATGGTAAACTTGGTATTAAAAAAATACATAGGCAAAGCATAAGTGAAACAATTTCGGCTGGCTGCGCCGTAGTCTCGAGGTCCCTAGGACCTCACCCTCGTCTGGAGCTGGTATGGATTTTGTAGCTATGGCTGTTTTTGAAATGGCATATCATTGGTTAGATTTCTTAAGTGGGTGGAGCTTTAGACTTCTAGATATTATGAGCTTATTTCTTAAACATTTTAAAAATTACTTTAATTTATTGTATAATTATTGAATATTTTTATTTATTATTATTTTTTAAATGATATTAAGGATATTTGATAGTGAAAATTAGTTAAATTAAGTTGCTTTATTTAAAGTAGTAGGCTTATTCTTTAGCTTGAAAGTATTCAGTTATTTTAAAAAGTTTATCCATAGGGGATTCTATTGCTTTTAATTCTTTAACTAGTTCTTTTATAGGAATACCTTTGAAAATATTTTTAATCTTGTTCATTAACGTTATTAATTCCGAGAGGTCTTCAGGGATGCCTGAAGTAGCCAACGGAGGAGCTTGTTCTGTATCTTGTGAGGGGGTGGGGGAGGTAGCTCTCGCGTATGAGACTCCAGGTCTTATAAGATTAGTTCTGTTCCTATTTCTTGCTTCAATTTTTGCTTTTTAATTTTTTCCGAGTATGTTTTTGGGAAATTAGGGCATCCTTTATAATTGGCAGGGTGAGCTCCCTGGCAATTGGTGCATTTTGGTTTTTCAACCTTCTCTAATGGACATTCTCTCGTGTTGTGAGGGCCAGCACACTTGACGCATTTAGCTTTTAAATGGCAGGAGTCTGCCGAATGGTAAAATTGCTGACAGTTGAAGCACTGCATCACCGATTTGGGTCCTCTGTAGTGCTCAACTGTCACTCCTGATATATGGCAAAGTTTATTAATCACATACATACTTGCCCCATCGGGCTCTGAGAAAATAGTTGCCAAAAAAAGGGGCATTATCCTGTTAGTCCTAGGGCTTTTCATTTGTGCGACTTTGTCGACTTGAAATCCTATAAGTTTTAGGTTTTCTTCAATATCATTGGTCTTAGTTGCTAGGGGAGGCCCCGAATAACATATTTCCTTGGTTTCTGGTTTTTGGTTTTAATGAGTATACATAAGTGAAAAATAGAAAATAACAATTCTTCTTAATTTTAAGTTACAGGCACAATATAATGTAAAATTACATATATTAAACAAAGGATAACAAAACATGCAATTAAAAGTTATAACATGAACAATATGAAATATTGTTTTCTTATGATTTGTTACAATGGTTATTATTCTGAAATATTTTGAATAAATTGAGTTAGTTAAACTTTTACATTTGAATTTAATGATGTTTTTATATTGCACTATATTACTTTTAAAATTTATATGTACAAGTAGTTCACCTTAGAAATTTTAAAAATAAAATGCTAACCTGTAATCAAATTTATAACATTCTGAAGGGTGGAAAAGGGATGCTTAACACCACCTAATCCAGTCTAATTGAACTGCTTTGACAAATCATTTGTCATTATTTCCATAATCATTCTTTTGATAATGCCACTAGAGCTCGTGCTTAATCAGTCAGCTGAAAATAATTACAAAATATTAAAAATACAAAGTTCAACTTAAATTTTAGTTCCTCATCCCTACTTCAGGTTAATACTTACTTATCTATCAACTACATATTTTTATATATAAACCTAATGTTTTTTGTTATTTAAATGTTTTAAATTACTTTGAAATTTGTATTTTGTCAGGAAAAAATTATTTTAAAATATAAATTATTTTCCATGTAATAATATTTATAATATTATTTTGCTATTATATTATACAATATTTTGCTCTATAAAAATTGTTGTTTATTATTCAAAAATAACAAAATGAATAATTATTTTTCAAATTGAAGTATAAAAACAGATTTTATAATGAGAATAAATAAAAAAAATTTTGAACATTTATAGAAAATACTAAAAATAATACAAACATTTTATTTATATTTTTTCATCATGAAACTAATTAGACCAAGATATACAGTTTAAAGTGCATTTCGAGCCACTATCAAAGCCCAAGGTGGGATTCAAACCTATTAACTGTTGAACCCAAGCTATTTCTTTGGGTAATCTTATTTATTTTCTATTATATTATTATCCTGTAAATTGATAAATAAATTTTAATCAAGTTAATAACAATTTTAAAAATTAAATAAAATTCAAGCAATCAAGTAAGATTTAAATTAAAGTAAAAGAAATAATTATGTGTATAAATGATATATTAATACGAAAAATTCATTAAAATAATGCTTCATTTTTTTATTATATTATAAATCAATAAATAAATTTTAATTAAATAAACATTAATTTAAAAAATAAAATTTTTAAGCACTCAAATAAGATTTAAATTAAAATTAAGGAAATAATTATGTATATAGATAATATAATTTTAATACAAAAAGCATTAAAAAATAACACTATTTATTTTTATATTAGAAATCAATAAAAGAATTTTAGTTAAATAAATAATAATTTAAGAATATAAATAAGATTTTAAACAATTAAATAAGATGCATTCATATAATATAGTTTATTTTATAATTATATTAGAAATTGATAAATGAATTTTAAAAAAATAAAAAATAATTTTAAAAAATTAATAACATTTTTAAGCAATCAATTAAGATTTAAATTAAAATTAAACAAATAATTATAAATTTATTTTATTTTATTATTATATAAGCAATCTTAAATTTTTAATGAAGAACAATGTAAGAAAATAAATAAGATTTTTATTTATTTTTAGAAATCGATAAATGAATTTTAACTAAATAGATAATAATTTAAAATATAAATAAGACTTTGAAATATTAAGAAAAGGTAATGAATAATTCCTCCAGAACTGTGGCGTAAAATAACAAGCGACGAATAACCTGGCGAACAAGCGTCTCGAGCCAGAGCCCGGAGCCTCGGCTCCCAGAAGATTTTGGCTATGATTCAGTGACTTGGCGATGTAAAGAAAGCGATAAGTTTCTCTGGCTAGGAAGTTTATCTCATTGTTAAACATGGCGGATTTCACAGCTACGCTTTCCGTTTTCCTTTAGAAAAATGTATCGATTTAGTATTGTTATATTTTTATAAATATAACAAATTATTAGTTAATTAATTCATCGGGAATATAATTTCTTTGTATTATAAAAACAATGGATGTGTGTGTATTGCGTTTACATGATCTTTTCCTCTCTAAAGATTAAACGACTTAGTATTGTTATATTTTCGTAAAAATAAGAAAAAAATTGTTTAATTCATTGTGAATATAATGTCTATGCATTATTAGAACTATTAATTATTTATTCATAAATAATTTACTATTGTTTATAAATATGTAAGTTGTTATGTTTATTAAACAGATTATGCATAATCAAGCATAAACCCTTTTGACATTATTGCAAACAAAGTAGCTGAAAAATATTTTATACGAAGTTTCTACTTAAGAAAGAATTTTATTTTTTGAAATTTATTTAGCTTGATATTTTGATTTATCTAAAGGAAGAGAAGAATTGTAGTTAATATTATATGATTCATTGTTTCTTTACAAAAATATTTCTCCTAATTCAGATTATTTATTTTAATTTCTGTTCAAATTCACCACCATCATGAGAACAGTATATTTTTTTATCAAGTACATCCTCACTGGGTATCTTCTGCTGAAATAGTTTTCTTCGAGAACTCATCTCTTTCATTTTCAGTTAATTTTATGTTTGTACATTATTCTTTAGAAGTAAAACGGCTAACAAGAATAGGAAAATAATCTGGAGCTCAAAATTGAGCTGCTTATGAAAAAAGTTTTGAAGCAATAATTGTGGCTTTGGGCACGGAGTCATCCCAATGTTATATGAATTCTGAGAAACTTAGTGAAAAAAATTTATTTAGTTTCACCCTCAGTTTTTTACATACGATATTTTATTCCCATTTATATTTATAATACCTTTATTAAAACACAAAAATCAGAATGAAATGTTATACTGAGTGTCTTTTTATTCATATAAATGAAATTTATAAATTTTCCCGTTTTTAAAGAATATAAATCTTTTTGTATTTCAAATAAATGAGTCGCATTCTTAAATTGAACTACAGATGTTCAATATTTACAACTTGTGATATATCTTATTTTGAATTTTTAATTTAAAAAATAGACAATGTACACACTAAATAGCAAAATATTTTTTATTTAGCGGTTTTTTTTTTTGAAATTTATATTACATACAAAGTTTATTAAAACAAATCATGTGTGCAAAAAATGCTTTAAGCAATTTTTATTTTGAATTAACAGATATTTTAATTTTGGCTTTGGAAAAAAAACTTGAGATGCTAATTTATAATTAAAGCATGATAGTGTCAAAAACAATTTAGTCAAATTAATTTTATCATGGGAATACACAAATAAGAAGGAAACGTGATAATGCAATTCACACTTCTTTGTTACTTTCATATTATCACATCCACCTTATTTGCGAAAAAATAAATGTCTTCAGCACCATATAAAATACAAATAAAGTTGTTATCTATTTCTATTTTAAATATGGTGCTAAGATATAAGCAAACTATTCCGCTTTTCCTTCATATTTCGAAAAAATATTAAAACTTGCAAACATATATCAACAAATCGACAAACACGAACCTCGTTTCAAATTAGACCGGGGAATAAGAAAACATAGGGTTACTAATATTAAGTCTGAACAATAGTCACATTTTACACCGCCAAATTATTGCAACTACTCTCTTCAAGTGCGCATGCGTTAGAATTCCCATTTGGAGCCGACCTTCCGGGCCCGGTCTCGAGACGCTTGTACCTGGCGATAAGAAAAGGTAATGATTGATTCCTCCAGAACTTTGGCGTAAAATAACAAGCGGCGAATAACCTGGCGATCGCCAGTAGCGATAAAGACTTACGTATAATCGCCTGGATAGAGAATACCACGTGATCGTGACGTCATAAAATCGCATTCCTCGAGTGACGTCACTAGTGACCATATTTGAATCATTATCGCTGCTTGGCAATCAAGCTTGGCGAAACTTTGGCGACAGATCTCTATATAAGAATATCCCCGAAAACGATTTAATAAGAATTAGCAAATATAACAAATAAAAAACTCATAATCAAATTCACTTACAACCTCTCCTCTCGGTTACATTCATTCCATAGTGAAACTGCTTACTAAACAAATCTGGCATTATTTGTGGTTTCGGTTGCAGTTAAAATCAAACTTAAATGATCGCTTTTGGGTTTTTCGATTCACTTCAAACTGTAACTCAAATTAATTATAATCCAAAGCGATGATGCTCTCAGACAACTCTAGCAGATCGAGTTGTCACAGAATCAGTTTTTCTGACATCATCAGTTAGGTTTTCTCCAGTATGATTTTTGCTATAACACAATAATGCTGTCACTATATCCAGTTCAATAGCGCAGAGTTTTTGGAACGACCTAATAAAGACACCTTTTTTTTGTCTTTATTTTAGTTAGAAGAACAAACCCATTTTTACTGGGATAAGTTTCCAAAATTCTAGCCATTGGGGCCATTTAACTCTCTTTATATTAACACTCCACACCTGCACAATATTGCCTGCTTTAGGAACAGGGAAATTATTTTTCTTTTAAATTTTCACATAATTTTCCCAAATATTTAACTCGAAATATAAAACGTTGATCCTTAGAAATTTGTAATCGATACGTTAAATGCTTTCTAAAAAATTTTCCACGTACGTGGCCGATTTGATCAAGGTCAGACACTACGTTGCTTTTGTTTTCTTGCAAAAATATTGATGGTGTAATAGGATACAAGTCATTTATATCGATAGAAATATGGGTAATTTGTCTGGAGTTGAGGACTTTCCCCAACTACACAGAATAGTGGTAATTTCCTCATAATTTAGTGAAATTCTTCCAAAACGTTTTCTTAAAATCTGTTTTATTAGTCCCACTAAGTACTACCAAAAACCACTCCAGCAAGGAGTTGCAGGTGATATAAACTTTCTAGTGATGCGAGCGATTTCGCCTTTCTATTTCTCTAGATCAACATATTTACAACGAAATTAGTTTCATTATCCGAGTAGATAATCGAAGGTCGCCCACGTCATGATATGAATATTCTTAGAGCCAACATTAATTTGTCGGTAGATACAGCAGTCAAAAGCTCCAAATGAACTGCTCGGTAAATATCACATGTTATTAGGAGTATCCACACCTTCTGATTTTCTTTAAGGTACAAAGGACCAGAAACACCTACTCCAACTACATGAAATAAAACCTTCCTTCACTGGATCTGCAGGTAATGGTCTCTCTGGAATATTTGTTGGTCTCTAATTAAATCTTCGGCATACAGCACATGTCTTAGTGGCTTTCTTTATTTTTCGTCTCTGTTCTTCAAAATTCTATAGTTATTATATATTTTTTAATTCGTAAATTATTAGACTTTTTTCCACATTATGGTTTGAAGGTAAAAGTAGTGGAAGACTAAAATTTTCTTCATAAACTCTCAAGAAAATTTTGGTTTTTACCCTTAGGAGTCCTTCTGTATCCATTATAGTTTTTAAAGATTTCATTTTCTTGTCATTTACTATAAAGATACCAATATACTGTCTCAACATCCTACAAATTCAAATAATATTTTTACCGATATTGTTAGTTTCACACCAATATTGCAGGCGAGAAACTCCAGTCTCGGAATAGACACGCTCTTTAATCGTGATCTAGGATGTAATAACTGGTAAGCAACTTCATCTCCTATTTTTGCTCTTAAGAAAATGCTGGTAGCGTAAGACAGTTCTTAGGCGTCACAAAAAACATGTAATGTCAAATTTAAATAATTTAATTGATAGATTTCTATGAATTGAAATTTCTCATAAATCTGAGAGCTGGTTTCTCCAACTGTTAAAACTTTGAAGAATGTCGTTAGGTAAATCAGTATCCCAAGAGGCTTGAATCTTCCAACAATCTTGGAGAAGGCTTTTCGGTATGAGAATTACTGGGCACGTGAACCCTATGGGGTCAAAAATCTTATGAGCCAAGGATAAGATCTTCCGCTTAGTAATGCTTTTGTCATCAGTGCTTATACCGTTAAAATCGCATAATAAAGTATTTTTATCAAAGTTCCATGAAAGGCCTATAACAGAAATGTTAGAGTTCTCAGAATTAGAAATCTGTAAATTTTGCTCGAAATCATTCCTTGAAGAATATTTACTATCTATTCAATCACGCAAATCAAATTTCGCAGACGCTATTAGTTTCTGAGACTCTGAACGGAAATATTCCAGCTATGTGACTGAATCAACGCTTCAACAACTATCCACATACATTGTTTTAGTTTTTTAGCAAAGTCCTTCAAGTCTTCGGGCACGTTTTCCAAACGGTGGTTCAAAAAAGCAGCAAGCAGAAAAAGGCTGCATGAAACACCGAAAACATCGCGACAATCCATGTAAGTAACGAATTGGTGAGGGTCGCCATATCTACACCATAAAAACTTTAAAAATTCCCTATTATTTTCATGTAGGCTGATTACAAAAATACTTTGCGAATATATACTATTACCCCGATTTTACCCCCATCTGAAACGATTTAAAATTGAAGGTATTAGCTCTATCATATTTGGTCCCTTTTTGGAGAATTACGAGTTTTGGCCGACCCATCAAACAGAGGAAGAATTTTGGTTGTTGAGTTTTCATATTATGACTGGCCTCTGATGCAAGTAAATTCCCGCGGTATCCGCAAAACTTGCACATTTGGATCGGAGTTAATTTGTTTAATAATGACCTCCTTTTCCCACTCATCAAATATATCCTGATAGACTTTTAACTTATTATTAGAATTAAGTGATTTCACGGTATTACTAAGCCTTTTTTGCTAGTTTTTCGAGATCAGACAATGGCAAACGACTCTCCAACCAGAGTAAACATACCTGACACCAACCGTTTTGATCTGTGGTTATTGCTTCTTGAAAATGTTTTAAAACAATTTTTTGTGTTTCTGTTCGTTTTTCCCTTGTTTCGTGGATTCCCAATGAATCTAACTATCAGAGATCCGATATTTTAGCATAATCTACGTGTAAAGTCAATGGTAATGTGAAGTTATTCAGTGTGCTTTCTAGTACAGGTTTTCTCATAACCGCCTAACCTAAGCGTGTGCTTAGAGCCATTAACTTTTCTAATAAATGCTCTACATCCGCCGTGAGCAATTTACCGATTTGATTTGCAAAAGTGGAGCAGCGCACCCCATAACCGTCTAACCTAAGCGGTTTTCTCATAACCGCCTAACCTAAGCGTGTGCTTAGAGCCATTAACTTTTCTAATAAATGCTCTACATCCGCCGTGAGCAATTTACCGATTTGATTTGCAAAAGTGGAGCAGCGCACCCCATAACCGTCTAACCTAAGCGGTTTTCTCATAACCGCCTAACCTAAGCGTGTGCTTAGAGCCATTAACTTTTCTAATAAATGCTCTACATCCGCCGTGAGCAATTTACCGATTTGATTTGCAAAAGTGGAGCAGCGCACCCCATAATGCCAGCCTAATAAGGATGTTTCTCGTTGCCTTTCTACAAGCTACTCATGGACAAAGTCTGACGTAACAATTAACTTCTAAACAGGAAACGAAACTCTGAAATGCTTGGATTTTGTCTCTTTCATTGAGCAGACCACCAGAGATTGTTCATCTTTGAATAAATTAGCCACCAAGAAATATCTTCATCCTAGCAAGAAGAATTTGCCAGGGATGAAAACTATTCTGTGAGTATTTGATAAGATTAGTACATGACAAGGCATATGGAATTATCTTCGGGATTTAATATGAAAGAGCAATGCAGGATGAACATAAATAAAGGACAAGGAAAATAATTGAACGAGGAGTTAATAATTGTCATAAAATATACATATTTGCAGGAGAATTCTCTGGAATCGCCTTTCAATGAGACATCGTATTTGTCTACCCATTTATAGAATCGTAAACATCTGAATCTCAGTTAGCAGGTCTTATGTTCAACTCCCGTATCTTTAAAATGCTCTAAAATCCACTTCAAACCTGTTTTACATCTGAATGTGTCCGAATGTGTGAAAAGTAGAATCGGAAATCATAATTTGCGTATTATAAGATATTAGGCATTGATTAATAATAAATTCTGCATCTGCTGCATGTGTTGGAAAATATTTCCTGAAAGAATATTTTATAAATAGAATGATTCCTTGAAGTTCGAATTCTAAAAGAAGGAAGATGATTTAAAAGCATGATAATTTGTAATCATGAATCACTACAATAACGAAGAATGTTATTGCTCAAAATATTCTAGATCTCCCTTCAACTAATTTGTCGGCATTTTACATCAAATTAAAAGCATATATGCTGAGTAAATTAAAAGTTATCTTTATTTCTCCTCATTTACGTTTATATATCACTTATTGTTTCTCATATTATATACATATACATATATATATATATATATATATATATATATATATATATATATATATATATATATATATATATATATATATATATATATATATATATATATTTATATATATATATGTGTGTGTGTGTGTGTGTGTGTGTGTGTGTGTGTGTGAGATATGGAGTACCTGATGACGCACTTCAACATCATGACATCATCAAGTGCTTGCTACTTCAACAGCGATCCTGGTGTTAATGATTAAAAAAGGAACGATAGTTGATAACAGACGACGCTCCAACTAAGACGTGTTTTGAACCTTAACGGTTCCAAAATATAAATGTTACTTTCATAATCCTTTTTTTGTAATTATAATTGTAAATAACTGTAAATAATGTTTAATGTACTATTGTTAAAATGCATATTCGTTATATTATTAGTGTATTAAACTAATCCACATATAGACATTCTGAAATATGTTATATGCATTTATCTTTAGTAAAAATTCGTTTCTCGATGCAAAGTAAAATTTTTAAGTGCTTGAGTGCCGTCTGTGAGCTCAGGGAATCGACCAAGTAATTCAAAATTTGATTTCATAATAGTGATTGTTTACTTCTTGAATGGGGATGTAGGAAGGTACTAGACCTTCAGTTCATCAGATATGTGCTCTATTGACGTCTTATATATATATATATATATATATATATATATATATATATATATATATATATATATATATATATATATATATATATATATATATATATATATATATATATATATATATATATATTATATATATATATATATATATATATATATATATATATATATATATATAGGAAACGGCAATCAGATATTTATATGAATCACCTTATTGCCTTTAACATTTTTTTACATTCAATTTAAAAGTAAATTTACCGTCCACCTGATATTTCAGGTCTTTAATTTCTCTCGTCAGACTTGTTTCAAATGATGCGTCAAGTAAAATTTAAAAATTGGTATTCAATCATTATTACTTAAGTGATATATCGAATTATTAATTGCACACATTAAGAATTTACTTCTTGAGATTGCAAATTATATGTGCAATTATATAATGCAATGTGTGCAATTAATAATAAATAAAAATTATTATTAATTGCACACATTAAGAATTTATTGTACAATTTTCTTATTATTGTGTTTCAAAATATTTTATTTTCAGGCAATAAAATGTTTTCAATACTTAATTTAACAATCATAAAATTATTTTGGGACTTTTTCTCAGTGTTGACTAGAGTTTTTGCGATTTTGCATGTATTTTTAAAATTATTTTAAAAACCATTTTTGATAAGTAAGACAAGTAATCATTGTAGAGTTATTATTATCCTTTTGAAATGTTATTCTGACTAGTAAGACAATTTCTAGTAGATGTACGCTCACTCGTATGCATATGCAGCAATACATAATTTAAATTAAACTGAAGTAATGAAATTATTCTTTTTAATTGACATACGACCCCTTAAAGTTAAAATTCAATTTGTTAATGAGCCCAACACGCTGAAGTCTGCATCTCAAAATCTCTCTTGGAATAATGCAATGTCAGCAAAACCTTTGGACCTTTCCCACACTTTAAGAGTATTATTACGTGAGAAAGATATAATGTTTGGAAGACATGTTGCTTGTGTATGGACTTGTTCCTCGCATTATATTTAGTTTAAGATCATTACATATACTATTGGATAACGGGTATAAATTCCGGCTATACTTAATGTATTTATGGATGTACAACTAAAGTAAATTTATATTTATCAACAACTTTTAATATTTAACTTTTAACTTAAAAAGAATTCAATAAAGTGTGGTGCTTTTCTACTAAAAATTTTAGATAAACTTCTTATGGTTGAGAATAATAAATGTACAGGTAATGTGCTTACATTTATATTTCCTAACGACCTTAAAATTAGATTTCACAATTGGTATTTCTTTTAAATTAAATTCAAACTCACTCCCAAAATTTTTAAATACTTATGCA